>RXPK01000065.1:0-600000 GCA_004143645.1 Protaetia brevitarsis
ACATCACTTTTCAAAAAAGCAACCATCTTCAGAGTCGTCGAAACTAATGTATCAAAACGTGACAGGAGAGTATTGACTGTCGACTGTCGCAAGTTCGTGAATCTCGAAAGTACTTATCGAAAATTTTGACACTGACACTGTGAACAAGCGACACTCTCGATGCTTTAACAGAAAGGCCCAAAGAAGGGCACTCCGCAGCGTCGGCCAACCTTAATCTCCGGGGAAAATTCGTGCCTTCAGTCCGCTAATTTACTCTCGTACTGGTAAATTGCTGAAAAGTACTTAAAAGATGGCGCCTCAGCTGTTAATTCATATTGTATGGTGCGTGATAAAGCCTCAAACAAAAATGACTGCCTGTCAAGAACTGTTTGGCCAAGAGTTGAACTTGGATATAGCTTAGACTCCTTCTGAGACCCTTTTGACGTCTTTGAAAAGCGGCTGTTCCGCTAACAAAATTTGCTAAGAGGCGCGTCCTTTGATTATATGTTCCTTGGTATATTGTCATGCTTGAGTTACTGAATAAGGTTAATATATAGCATGAATAATAAATAGAAAATAGAAATATAATATCTTTGGTTGTGTTACGCGTGTTTCGACGCAAATGCGATCACGTGTCAACCGAATAGCTCGACAAACGTATAACGACAGAAACGATACTACCCCCACAATCGTATTCGCAGAATATAACTTGGATTCAAAAATAGCACTGCAAGCGCGACAGGTCGAAAATACCTATAAAATTCTAGAATAAGTTCTGTCAATAGTAGTTGTCCTCTATATCGAAAAACGAAGCGCGGCGTTTTAAAAATAGATATGAAAACAATCATGAGAACAAATTAGATTAAAAAAACAAACAATTTAGTAAAGCTGTAAGATGTGTAAAGAAAACAAATCTGGTCGTATACAAATTTATAAGGTAGGTGAACTGCGAGTGCTAAACGATGTAGTGGCAAGCATAAGTATGCGCCTTTGATAATATTTAATTGGCTCATTTTATAATTCAATAGTTTTTCTATGTTTACTACTGCCTCTTCTTTACACTTAAAACACAGAGACGCCGCACATCTGTGTTTATATATTTCGAAGACGGCATGAATGCGATAGATCGCGTCTACTATCCCACGCTGACAACACGTAGGCTTATTTTTAACCCTGTACGGTCGTACAATTAGAAAGGTGTCGGCTGGTAGTACATGTGTTAACCCATGAAGAGTTGTCAAATCGACACGAAAAATTCCGTTTTGATATTGCGGTTCTCTTTTTTTTAGGCGATAAATACAAACTTATTACTTTTAAATAAGTGATAGATGTCAGACAGATTTGTTTATTTAAAGCAACTGAAAAACAAAATACAAAAAATTCAATAAAATTGTAATTTATTCATTACTATACATATTTTTATTAAACTTCTCCTAGACCCCTCACCACATTGACAATATAAAGTTAGTTAAAAACGTAAACAACTATGTGCAATTAAATTGTTATGAGGGTATGGAAATATATAAAAACAATTTTTTAGGATTTAGGACCCTTAAATTCTTGTCTTTATGGTTTATTAAGTATAAGTAGTAGATTAGATGAAGTTAGGATTAGTGACTAGTTAAGCATGACGGCAGTCAGCCATGATCGTGATCATTGTACCATACCTTTTTTAGGTATAAATTAGGGTAGTTTTAGTGTAGTTATTTAGTTCAATCTTTCTGCTGATGATGATAGCCTTGTTATCGAAACGTACGTCCAGTTTAGTGTAGTTTCTGGTGAGGTGTCTAGGAGAAGTTTACAGCATTACTAGTACCACAGTTTGGAGTATTTTTGTTATATTTTTATTAAAATACATACTTCTAATACTGCTCATTAGGTTCAAAGTTAAAACTTATTTCATTAACTGAAATTGAATGGGATTGAAGTGAACTGAGTTTGACCAAATTATATACAGCCAATTTTTTTTCCACTGCTCAAATCAAAAATTGTTATTGAACTGTATGTTTTTCTTTTTCCGGAGAGGTCCGTGGAAACTAACTTATTATTATTCGTGAATGTCTGTCAAAAGCAATGGATGATGGTTGTCAGGTGGATACGGTCTATTTTGACTTCTTAAAAGCATTCGACAAAGCTAATCACGACATTCTCAACAAACTCAGCAATTTCGGTTTTTCCTATGTAATAATTCATAGGAATTTTTTCCGTTCTTACTCATGCAATACTCAAAAGATAACAATTAGTTCGTTAGGAAAGTGTACTCCATATCTGGCAACATGCTGTATTCCCATGAAAGTAATTTAGGTCCCCTGTTGTTTTCACTATTTCTAAATGACGTTGTGACGATAGGCACAAATTGAAATTGTTTGTTATGTGCGGAAGATTGTAAGATTTATAAAAAATACTACATATTTTATACATTTACATTAAATCATTAGTTTTGATCCTTTTTTCAAAACTTTTTACTTTATATTGTTCAAAATCATAATGTGCATTTCAATCTTTTTAGTTTCATACTTCTAAAGATGGCCGAAACATGTTAAGATGGTCTTTAAAGTAAACCCCTAATTGGAAAGGACTTTTTTTCCTCTCTTCATTTATAGAAAAGTTATGTTGCTGATGCTATTACTTTGCAATTTAATGTAAAAAATATATTTGATTACTGTATAAGTAATGCTACCTTTAAATATTGGTAAATGTGCTACCGTTACGTTCTCCAGGAAAAACTCGAGAAATTATTTTGGTAAGATCTAAGTTAGAGTATGTCTTCGTGATATGGGATCAAGCAACCAAGAAAGACGACAAACTTGTAGAGAAGGTTCAAAATATTTTTAATTTTTAAAATTTTTATTTTTATTTCTCTAATGCACGTAATTTTAACATTGTGTTTCCAATTAATAAAATATCAAAATTATATAATGCCTATTTCCTAACTATCGAGATATTTGGTTTGTAGTGTTGTTACGTTGCTAACAGATTTGAATTCAAATTTAAGTTGTTAAATTTATATAAAGTAAAATGCTAGAATAAAGTTAACACGAATCTAACATAAATCCTAACAACAATATTGGGGCGGTATAATGCAGTGCAATTAATAGGTCTTTGACATGGTGTATGCAAACATTATTTTTATAAATTGTCAAGTATTCCTAGTTTTACAGTTACCTTTGTTCGCAATAAATCGTTAATCACTTTAATATAATAAAAAAAAAATGCACAAAATTAAACCAAACACGAACTGTATCCGAGATCGTAACCACAAATATAATAAAATAAATAATAAGCTGGAAGAATTATAATAATAAAAAATAATCTACAATATTCAACATAAAATAACATAGACGGCATGGACACGCCTACACAATCAGTCATCAAACAATACATTAAGCTTTGTCCACATCTGCACAAGTATGCGTTAAGTAAAACTGAGAACGTCAAGTTTAAAGTTTTTGAGGCTTAAAATATTTGCATGTTGGTCTACCCATATCTTTTCGACCATTTGCAACAAAAAAAAACACATTGAAATGCATCAACAATATTAAAACTTTGTTGGTTTGGCTTAACGGTTTATGGATAAGGTGTTATGACAAGGTGTATTTACAAGTCAACGCTAAGTCGATAATGTAGTTTTCTAAATTCATACAGTGCTATCACTTCAGCACAATGAACTAATTTACTACCTGATTAAAACAACCAATGGGAAGTTGATCAAAATGTTTCTTATTAAAATTCCATTCTCTGACTCAAACTGGATGGGTTTTCTTTTTTTGGATATACCTACAATCAAAAATAATGTATGAATTGTAAATATTTTTCACTAATCAATTTCAATATCAATTTAATATCTTTTTTGGGGTGGGCTGACAATAAAGATGGTATTTCTTTTAAACGATTTGTAAAGGATAAAACACGCATTAGGTATTGCGAGGTACGCATAAAAAATATTGGCGTTCAACAGAAGAAAAAATTTCTCATTTTACGTCCACGTAATAGTATTATCTTTAAAATACTTTCAAATTGTTGACTATCTTTAATTAGAAGGCTTTAATGAATGATTTTGCAGTACATGAATACTTAATCAATCAACATCTACTAGCTTTTATTCTATTAAATACCGATCCCAATATAGGATTACAATGAAAACATATTTCATTTACGCTTTCGTCCACCAACATAATAATAAGTCGTCACAGCGTAGCCGTGTCCATTGGATTTAGTCATTGAGGATATAACTTGCAAAGACCCGCGTCTAGTCCTGCTCAAAATTCTCCAGGATTAAGTGTTTTGTAGTCTTATTTAATGATTGATATGGCCTATTAAGAAAAAGAATTATGTAGTGTGTTTGACTTTTACTATTTCTACAATTTCAGGTAAATTGGTACAACGAGTGAAAGCTGTTCACGATGTCATCAAGCAGACAGCTGAGATGAGCGCCGGCCTGTCAGTATACAACGATTTCCATTCGAACACCGATCGATTCCTAAGCTTAGAGGAGTTCGGCAGGGTTGAGGCGAAACTCCGCGATCTTCTAGTTTCCGTGTGCGATTATTGCCACGAAAGACTTGCCTCTTTGGTCAGTACGCAGTCGGATAAACAGTGTATCACCGCGAACCAAATCATGGAACTTTCAGACATCGTAGAGAACTCACAGACCTTTGCGAGAGATCTGCGGCAGACAAAGTCCAGCGCTGAAGGCGGCCTTTAGATACAAGCAGGAAATTACGTACACAAGTTCCATAGCACCCGAAAACATAACTGACGCTGTTACTGGATGCGGAGAGGTGGAAAATGGCTGAAGTTCCTTCGAGTTCCAATTACTCGTAGATAAGATCGCTTCTGGCGAACCCTTAAAATCTATACCAAGTTCGCCGGTTGAAGATAACAATAAGAAGATACTGAGCAGAACCGCCATTTCTTTAAAGATTGGAAATCAAGAGTACGTTACGGTCGGTACAGTTTTGATACTTATACGATTAGTTAGTGAATATTGCGTGTGTGCTTACGATTTGCCCATTCTGGCCGTGGTGATAGGTAGAAATTTAGCGGAACTGTTGCGGACGTTCAACTCTAGGTCGTGTCAGTTGGTGTTGGGCGCCGGCGCGCTTAGGACGGCCGGTTTAAAGACGATAACCAGTACGAATTTGGCGCTAACATCGCGAGCACTGCAACTGGTCTTGTGGTTGATACCGCACGTGCGCGGCCACTTCAGTTCAATTTCCAACGATATAATTCCGAGTTTAGATGCCGTTGAACGCGATATTGGGAACCATATACAGCAGTTGGAGAGTAAAGTATTGTCTATTATGAATATTTTGTTGGGAGACCAGTTGAACGAGTGGGATGCAAAACCTCCTGTACCTCTAAGGCTTTCAGGAATGTATCGCGTCATCTGACCAAGTTGTATGAAGCTGTTGGTCCTGTCTTGCCGAAGAACAGGTAAAATTACTCAGTTAATACTTTAAAATGAAAATTTCTTTAACGCTTTCAACCCTGATGTTTGCCCTAGCAGGCATTGTTGACTTTGGTTTTACGAAGAGGCCGCGAGATGTTAACCTCAGTTTAGGTCCTAGCTTTGTCAGGTGGCAGTATGGGCCCCCTGAAGTGGGTACTTCTGTAAAATATTAGGCATAGATTACCAAACCACTTATTTTTTAGGGCGTTAAATAGTTTAGCGTATGGTATTTATATGATCGTGCCCGAAGAAAAGACGAAGCCTATGACGAATTTTCTCTACCTGCATTATTTTGACATCTCTAACCCATGCTCTTTCGAATAATAATAATTGATTCGAAGTCGCTAACGTGAATAGTCAAAAAGATATTGTAAATGGAATACTGTACTGTCTTTAGCAAATTAAGTGCGAATTTAAGCTCCTCAAATCTTCGATTATTACGGCAATCGAAGCTACAGTATACTGAAATAGTAATTAAAACTTATTTGCAATAAATCTGAATTATGCATTGCTCGGTACGGCAGTACTTGTAGTTTGGTTGCATAAATAATCGAAGATTTGTGGAGCTTCAATTCGCATTTAATTTGTTAAAGATGGTACATCGCATCATAAATTAAATTTGACGCGTTATGTACAATCGCGTACAGTCCTGTTCTTTGTTTTGCCGGTTTTCAGGCTGTGATTTTTATGTTTCTCTCTATTTTTGCCATTTCTATTTATTTTCGATATTTTAAATATGAAAAGGCTTCTTTTATATAGGAAAAACTCCCTAACATTCTGGATTGAAGCGAACGAATTTCTTAACCTCCATTTTGTATTAGCTGTTTATTAAACGAATAATTTGTAGAATATTTCATAATGGTTAACCCAACGAAGAGATAAGACAAGAAGGACCACTTCTCGTTTCAGCGGGGCGCATGCACGGCTTTGACGTCTGACAGCACGCAGTTAATTTAGCGAAAGCGTCACTGCAGTCATTGTTCTTTAATTTTAATATTGACACTCATTGAGCATAATTCAGAATAATAAACATTATTGCTAGATAAATTCTAACGCTTTTACATTGATTATTGTTTTTTGTTTGTTTCTTTGTGTTTGTTGTTTAAAAAAACAGTAATAATAATGTCCTTATTATCATTCAAATTCCTCACAAGATCTACACCCGACCAGTTTGAGTGAGGAAGAACACAGTGTGATAATGGTGGGAGTATATGCACTGTCTTTTACCTCACTCAAACTGGACGAGTAATTTTTTCTTTGGATATACCGTGGTACAAATGTAAACCTGGACTACCTATACAGGTATAGAATGGCATCATTGTGAAGGCTTTGGGTTATTTACTCATGGCAATACATTTTTGGCAGTTAGCAACACAAGATATGACCTCAATTAAATTATGTATAATATTTAAGACTGTTGCTACAGTAGGGATTGGCTATCTGAAAAGCAAATATAAAACTGCCAACAACTTCTTCAGCAGTGCTACCCGAATAGTGCCATTTAATTGTTTGCAGCTTCTCTTCGCCCGTGTATATTAACATTGTACCAGAAGAATTTGTAATAAATAATAAATGAATAAGATAGAAAGAAAACCAATAGTAGGATAAACAGAAAGATTAAAGAAATTTTAAAGTATAAAGAAATAACCAAAAGGCAACAAGCGGGAGGAAATTACAAATGACTGATTGTAGCGGATACCTACATTCGTCAATCTATGCTAGATCAGTACTGTCGCAATCATGCCCTGTAAACTAGCCCGTTTTTTTGCATTGAAATAAGGAGCTTAGTCGAGTTGCAAACCCACAGTTCTACCTCCAGCCGCAGAAGCGTTACAATCGGAAAGTTAATATTTTTATTTTTAAAGGTTTACGTAGCGTAATAAGTTGGCACTACAACAGCTGTACTACTTGTCCTTCTATGGCGCGACCAAAATCAACAGTTTTTACAAAATTAGTTTATTTGTAGGTGTATATTTTGTTATAAGAACATATTTATGACGATAGGCATAGAGATAGTTTACAGGTTTTAATACAGTTTTTGGTATATAATTGATATCCATAATTGGTTTTTATTTTTTTTAACTATGTTCCACCAATTCGACCCTTTTGTAACTTTAACATGTAGTAGCTAACCAATGAACAAATAGGATATATTTTTGGGTAGGTGTCACTTTGGGGGTTGGTATAAAAAAATCACTCCCAAAAAATATACTTCTTCTTTTTTACAGTTTCCAGTGTTATAATAACGTGATGTTATGTATCCTTGGCAGTTTGTCTCTCTTGGATTTCTGTACTTAGCCTCGGTGAGAATGACATTTAGGTTAAATCTTATTTGTCGATGGTCTGACACATGCCATCTCTCTTTATAGCGCCAAACATCCTACCAGAGCACAACGTAACATCTAGCACTTCCGTTCTGGGTCTTATGACGAAAGTTGGTTCCTTGTCTATATTGGCCATTTCCAACCTTTTTGAAAAAATAAATCGCCTAAGTGACTCACCTCGTGCGTCGGTATTGGTGCTCCCCCATGCTATGTAATGTGCATTTGCGTCACACCCTTTTATTACTTGGAGGCCCGTTTCCTCTCCATGTGCAACTATGGTACTTATTATGGAAGGTGAGCACTCCTTGCTCTCGCCCGGGAAGTAAGCCGAGCAGATTATCCAGCTTCTGGGTCCTTCCACCATCTTGGCTGTAAGGATATCTGTAATCAGTGGAATTAGTGTACATGTAACCCTCAGACTGTGTACTATGTTTATGCTCTTTGCCTTAGAGACCTAGGGCTGTATAATATTTTATCTTATTATGGTGTTAAACCTGCAATTTTTCGATTTATTAGCCACGGTCCCTGCAGTAATACCACATCAAGACTTTTGTTATCAAACCTCTTAACAAGCGTTGCTGACGCAGCTTTTGCGTGCTGGAGGTTCGCCTGTACGTCTTTTCTAGTGATGAGCGATATTTCACGAACTGTGATTGGAGAATCACGGATCACGACCATGAGTGGAAAATTCTAAAAATAAATAAATATCTAAAAAAAAAAAAAAAAAAAAAAAAAAAAGAGGACCTAGACCTGTAATGAGAAGTATACACAAAACACGATTTGATATCGATGAGTCATACAGTGATCGCAATCACCGTTTATAATCACCGTGATTTGTAAATCGCTTTCACGACTCACAACGTGATTTAAGAATCACAGTTTCGCTCATCACTAGTCTTTTCTTCTTATGAAAAGGGTTCTTCGACGCATTCGCTCCTCATAGCCTTTTCTACTTCCATTGAAACGCCTTCTGAGGGGGCTAATTCCGCTCTCGGGAGACTGGCTCTCCGGAGGGGTAGCGTCAATAGCAGCCTCCACTGCCATGGGCACCATGCCTTTGGGTTCTGTCGGCTAGTTTCGGCAGGTTTTTCGCCTATCCGCTCTACCCCAGACTGCCCTTTTTTGACACGGAACTTCAGTCTTCTCCTTCTTCTTTCCTCCCAGAGTAAGGTTTTTGCCATGGTTTTCGCTTACTCCGTGGTCATTGATTTTATATAAGTATATTATATATAATCAGTGTCCTTGGCGAATGCTGGGAGATAACGAAAGTCGGGGACATTTAATAATAACTGATAGCTGACCGATTTACAGTAGACTCGGGATTATGTGAACTAATCACATTTCATATATTTCATCATTTCACAAAAGTAGTATTCATATGGTCGCGAGGCTACTGCTTCATATTTTTGTTATTAAGAATCATAGGGAAATTATCTAGTTAGAGTAGGAACATTTCAATTGTTATGGAACCCATATAGTACTTTAGAATAGGTAGCCCCGTGTAGTACCTTTTTTAGGTGGAGTACTGGGTTGGGATGATTTGTAATAATTTAGTTTTTATATATAAAGACTCTTCTTAGGCCAAAGTACGGCTGAAGATCTAAATTCTTTAACTCCTTTGCTGACTCTTTATCTGCAGAAAAAGTCAACAGAATGCCTTTGTTTCCTTTGTTGAAATTCCAAGCGGTTTAAAGGTTTGCATTAAGGCGTCGATTACCCACCTTTAAACGGCTTAGGATCTTATCCACCGGCACTTTTGGCTTTTTTTATCAGACACCAAAGTCGTACAGATCCACGCCCTTGCCTTCCAGAGTCTTAAGGGTTGCATGCTCCCAAGGCCTGAGTGTAGGGAACCCTTCCTTGAGTCATTGCATGTAATCTTGGTCTGCACAGGTCACGATAAGATGACCTGGTCCTTGTGTACATCTCACGAAACGGTCTTGAGGTCTTTGTTTCGGGATGTCATCATAGGCTGCCAATAAGGAGTATTGGACTGCTTTAAGCTTGTCCAGCTCTAAATGGGTAGCTAGGTTTCCACCTCTGACTATCGCCACTTTCATCGAGGAAACCGCCTCTCTGAAGGTTAATCTTTCAGTTTTTGAGTTTTTACTTCTTGGTACGTTAAGTGGGACATCTCCTTCTGACCGTGGTCGTTTTTAGGATCCCACCTGTGCTTCAACCATCTACTTAACTTTCTCTAGTTCTCCGAACTTGGTTGTCTTCTTGGCTTTTTCTAGCCTCGATGTAATCTTGACCTTGTCTCACCAGCTTTTGCACTTTATGGTCCTGGATATACTCGACAGTCTTACTTTTCGAAATTTCATCGCCGGGCATTAGCTCAACATCCTCGACTGAACCTACCATCGAGGGGGTCTTCTTTGAAGTGCTGAATGGACCAGGTATCTCCACCTTTGATACACCCTCTTGTGTATTTTCCCTGCTTTGTGACTTTGGGAAAGGTTTTTTAAAAGTTTTCAGGTCATCCATGAATGATCCCATAGTAGCTAAGGAAAGGTTGGTCCACTCCTGCAGGACTCCGCATTACTGGAGTAAGACATTTATACAGTGGGGTGCCCCTGGTGCTCCAAGGTTGGACTAGTTGAGACTGCACTTCTGTCCAATCACGCATCTCATCAGTCTGAGTCCACCACCTTAGATTTAGGTATTTATTGAGGTTGTCTCCTTCTTGCCTCGTGCAGTAAGCCTTGGTCCCCATAACCTTCAAGTGGATGGTAAAATAGGCGCATGTGAATTAACTTCACTCTACGAACCGGTGCCGTTGTTCCTGGTACATATCATTAGACACGAGACGATAGCTTGGTCAGGATTTTTTTTTTCCACCTTTACTGGTTTAGCTTGTAGTGTTCTGCTTACACAGTGGTATCTTTAGTAGGGTTGAGTAATTATACCCCGCACTGCGATCGGCAGCAGGAGGGAGCTATGCGTGAAAGGACTAAGTTGCGCGCATCCTGCTGGTGGGCTCGTCGATATGATGTCTATGGATTTGACCCTCACACCAAATTCTTTGTTCACATAATTGTTAAATTAACAAATTTTTATAAATTTTAATGGATGCGCAGTCTCGTTTTGAATCTATCAACTCATTTAAAATTTCTGTTTATAATAATAATTGGTTTTTTTTTTTTTGGTTTTTTTATGTCATTAATTTGTTTATTTGTGTTTATTTTTTAGGTAAGCGACCTATACGAAATAGTCCACGATAATTTTAAGAATCGGTTGCGGGAACAATTGGCAAAAATGAATATAAGAAACAATGGTGGCCCACAGCATGGGGTGGTGACATCAGAACTGACATTTTACCTAGAAACCATGAAGGGTCTTAAAGTGCTACCGGATAGCTTTACCACGTCTAAGGCGATGGAGGATATATGGAATAGATAAATGAAGTGTTGTGTGAGAAATAGAGATTATATAATATAGAAATACACTGTGAATATTTTATAGTAAGATATAAAGAAAGAATTATTATATTCCGATTTGTTGTTTGCCAATTTTTTAATAATAATGTAAATCTATTAATATATACATACCTACATAAATGATACGTGTACACATTGAAAAAAGCTTTATAAATGATATTAATTTATTTCTGTTGTTTTATTTCCATAGCGGATCTAAACCTGTTCGTATAGGTACTGAACCTTGTATAATCTTGTATTTAAAAATGGATAATTTGATTAAGAAATTAAAATAATATTGAAGGAAGCTATGAAAGCCGTTGTTTAATCGTTTCTTTTAAAAAATGTGTATTATGCTTCCGCAATTTTTTGTTAATAATTATTTTTTTCGATCGTTTTCCACTTTAAATACGTTAGATAATTGTTCCATTTTCATTTTGTACCCAAATAATGGCTACTTTTACAAATTTTGGATGCTTAAAGGTGTTATGTGTGTTTTTTTTATTGCATCTCTACGTAGATTTCCATCCTAAATATCTATATCTTTTTCAATAGTTTTAGCTACGTATTTCACATTACGTAGCACCTCACTTTAAGCTAAGGATTATACGTAAATACAAAATTGTCACCAAATATTTGGTTGCGATTTATTTGTGGTGTTACCGATTTCTCGATTATTTCAGAAAATTTATGGAACGCTGGTTGTTAATTTTGTAACACCTTTATAGTTAACCTCGCTGGTCATTTGACTGGTACGGTTCTGTAAATTTTGAGGTTTAATATCGCTTTTTGGTAGAAGTATAGTTTGTTTTAATGGTTAACCACCTTTACCACTCAGAACCCGTATAAAGTGGACGGGAACACCGCGAAAATCGTAACAACCCAAAATTCAGTTACCGCATTCCATAATTAAAAATATATTGTTTCCATCACATTAAAAAAAGACTGTTATTTTCGGTAAAAGAGATAGTTATTGGTTTCACTACAGGCGCGTATACAAGGGCGAGGGAAGGGGGGGAGGGGGAGGGTTCATTATCATCCCTATCCCTCCTCCTAAGCCAGCGAAATATAGCTGTGAATAAATCTTACATTAAAACAAACAGCCATTCTTTTTACAATTACCCTCTCATGATGGAAATATAGTTTTAATTTGAATTATATCTGAAAAACAGTGAAACTTTTTTAACCGCCCTCCCCCTCCCTATAAAGTCAAGATGAATACGCGTCTGTAGCACTAAGCTAGAAACTACAGTTTCCGAGTATGAGTACAGTTTTGTACAAGTACAAATACTCGCAAGAGGTTTTCTATTTCGCATTTACATACAACTAGCACTTTGGTGTAAGTTTTCATTTTGTGACGCTGTTTGACATTCTATATGAGGTTGGTAGGGTAACCACGCAACTCATTGTTTGACGTTTCCCATTTGACCATTTTTATAAATTGTTGGAACGCGATGGGTATTTGCTCCATTTTGCATTTACAAAGAAGTCGATGGGCTCGACAAATCTGATGCGAGATGCAATTTCCCATCCAAGCTATCGAAATTGTTAGTTCTTCCAAATATTAAAAATCGAATGAGCAACATTCACGTTGTCATCAATTCTCCTTACTCGTTTAGCGATCAATCGTTCTTTCGGCAGATGAAACTCACTATTAAGTATCCTAGTTCAATCCACACCTAACACATTTAAGGTTTAATACAAGCCTTTTTAAACGGTTGTTCGACAAGGAAAAAGGTTGTCAGCAAGTTGTTATGCAAGGTGTAAGCTTACTGCAAGTTATGACAAGCTTGCTAGTGACACAGGACAAGGTTTTCCCAAGTAAGTTACAGGTTAAGCTGTCTGTAAAAGCATGTGATAGGTTACCATGGCAAGGTTCCCATAAGCTTGTCTGTAAAACGATATGACAGGTTGGAATGATAATGTTGAGCCAAGCTTTAGAGAAAGCCTGTACAAACCTTGATAAAAGTTTGTAACAATCAAAACAAAATAGGAATTGGATATTAATTTTCTTCTTTTTCTTGGTTCTAGTGCATAAAAATATAGAAATGTACATTAAGGGACGTTTCGTTTAATTTCAAGAGCTCTTTTTCAAGATATATATAAAAATATAAATTATAAATGGTATACATTTTTTTTATTTAATAAACAAAACATTGTTTACTATGAATTTTGAATTTATCATTTATTAAACAATTTACTTATAAGTTACACCATTTACAAGTTATATTTTTATATGTATACTTGAAAAAGCTTTTGAAATCAAAGTGAAACGTCCTTATTAATGTACATTTCCATATTTTTGACCTAAAAACCAAGAAAATGAAGAAATTAATACCCAATTCCTATTTTGTTTTGATTGTTGTAAGCTTTTATCAAGGTTTGTATAAGCTTTCTCTAAAGCTTGGCTATAGTCAAGGAAAGGAGTTGGTATATGACCTCTTCTTCATGTGACTTTGAAAATTACTAAAATATTTTAAGGAAAGATATAACCAGCAAGCTGAAACAAAATAAATTTCGTACAAATAAACTTTATGTAACTTCCAAGTGTTTCCAAAAATGTTTTTACAAAATTATTGCTAAACAAAACTCAGAGAGAATTTTAGTAAATTAGATATAATTTGCGTTCTTTTTATTATTTCGGATGCCGTCCATCGTCTCCTAAAATATTTTATTGTTTTCAAAATCACATCTGTTTGCATCAAGTAAAATTCATTCAAATAAAATTAGATTTCAGTATTAATAATAAAAAAAAAAACCTTCTACATATTTATATATACATATTTAGATTGCGTTTTTATATTTATATAGAAAAACACTTTAATCTATTTTCCGTTGCCATCGTGTTGCCGCGATTCTCTGTAATAAAAACGACAACTATTAAAAAATTAAACAATACCAGAGATGGGAAGACAAAGGAAACGGCTATCAGTTTTCCAAGAGTTGACAAGTCGTCGTGGATATTATGAAAAGTAACTGTTTCCCTCGTTACTACAAAATACAAACTATCTTATTTACTATACTTAGTGGTTATTAAATAAAATACTCACCAAAAATAATTTTAAGCATTTCAGTCTTCTGGAAAGGGTTTTTTAAGCTTTTCCCTGTTAGAGAATGATTTGCCGCAATATTGTCCTCTAGTGGCTTTTTTAGATGTTTGATGTCAAACTCTTAACGTTCCTTCCATGGGTTGATATCAAATATCGAATCTGTAAATTTTTTGTTGGAATTAATTCAATAAATGAACATGGTTTCGGACTTAAAAAAACAGGTAATAATTTAAATAATATCAATTACTCATCAACTTTTTTTTCTCCAAGAAGAGTTTTCAACTATTTGATGGTTTACTAATGTCATAGAAGCTTCTATATCGCTGAAAAAGAATTTCATAAGTAATGAAATTGATTCTCCTCTTAATCCTTATTAGTTACCATATAATGCCTGTTGTATTGTGGCAGTCTGTTGGGCCAAACCTTAAACCGTATCCATTTTAGTTTCTAAACACTCTTGCTATGAAAGAAAATCTTCTAAGACCTTCCACATTACGCCTGGGTTTAATTTAATTTTGGTGACGCTCATTACTGTAATCGGTTCCTAAAAAATATTTATAACATTAGAATGATTTCTTGAAATAAGAGATACAATACTATATAATATAATATTCTTATTAATTATAACACTAAATTTATATGTGTATTTTTGAATTTATTTAAAAATTCTATTACACTGTCATTAAAACTGAAAAAAACCTCAAACATTAATTATTCATAATTTCTGAATTATATAAAATCAAATTATACTACAAGCTATCTAGTTAGCAATATAAACTATAACTTTTAAACTAAGTGCATTGGCTTATGCGCTTATGGTGTAGAAAATTAGGTTAGAATTATATGCAATAGTGTGGGCAATTGGGGCAGACACAGTTCAATTCATCGGTTAGAATTATAAACTATTGATATTCTTGAAGCAACAACGCATATCTAGTAAAAGATATAAAATTAGGTAATACTTACTTTTGCATGAATGATGTTTTAAACTATTATACACTGAAACAGCTCAAACGCGTACACACAACTGGACACAACAAATAATGGCGGTCGATGACAGAATAGCGGAATGGCGGTTAATCAAAAAAAAAAAAATCAATATCGATAAACGATTGACGCCGAATCACTCCGGAAATACACGAAGTCACCGTACCTTGATATAATAACTTTGTCGCAACCTTGCATTAACCCTAGCATTAACCTTTTACTGTTAAGTTTGTCTGGACAAGGTAAAGTTAAGCAAGTGGCAAGCTTATCGTAAGCTTACGTGTTATCTGGGATTGAATTACAGTTGCCGATGGTTCTCATTCCACTTCCAATTTCGCTGTTCATTTCGACTACACCGCGTTTCATTCCATGAGTTTTTGGGAAAATATAGCACTTCAACCGCACTTTATCTCATTTGGTTGCTCGATTTCAGATTTCGACACAAGTATTAGCGGCTCTAATGCACTCGAGAAGAGAGGCTTTAAACTTTTCACGCGTCGAAGACTCGGCTCTTTTTGTGCAAAATGTTTTGACCAGTTGCCAATAACACTCCAAAGTTGATTATGTTTGTTTTAGTTAATGTAAATAAAAATGAATAACAGACTTTCTATAGTATTTTATTACACGATATTGTTTATATTGATAATAAACTTCGAAATAAAATTACTTTTCACCTTTCAAGAGTTTTTTCCCTCAATACTAATACACTAATTGGCCACTCAGTAGCTTCCATGGCGAATTAAAATTCTTTGCCAGCGTTTTTATTCTTTTAATTTCCATATCTAATAGTAGCTAGGTTTACGTTTCGTCAGATCACATTTTTTCAACACTCACTATTCCATCATATAATGATATTGATCCAGAACGTATAGTGAGAAACTAAAGTTTAAATCACCCCAAAACATCACTTAAAAAAATTATAACGCATTTTAACACAAATGTAAGTATGCTATTTAATTATAAGTTCAAGAATAAACAGTAACAAAACTAAACAAATTATTTTTGTCACATAGATAGGGTCTAGTAAATTCGCCGGAAATAAAAAATACGCTGGACAAAAGTGTAAATACAACAAAAAAGATTTCTTTGAATGACTGCCTTAGACGACGTGCATAGGTAAAACTGTTTTTTACCTTTTTCTGTTTCAGTACATCGCAATTTCTGACCAGGCCTTTTTTAAAGCTTCTTTAAGAGATTACTTGCTTTTTGAAGCTGCACGATCAATTTTTCAAGCCAATAATTCCCCAAACGTGTTCGATTGGGTTTAAGTCTGGTGATTAGGGAGGACTATAGAGCTGACCGGGAGCATAATACAATAACCAATTCTAATAATACGCGCGTGTGCTTGGGGTCATTGTCTTGTTGGAAGATCCAATTTCTTTCCAGGCCCAAGCTATCTACAGATGGCGGAAAATGTTTCTCCAATATAGGTTTATACAGGTGCCTGTCCATTACACCATCGATGAAAGCGAAATGTCCTACTCCAGTTGCTGCAATCGCTCTACTACCGCCACCATGCTTAAGGGTAGGTATTAAATGTTTGGCTTGAAATGTTGTGTCTGGCTTGCGCCAAATTTTTTCGCGACCATTGCCAAAAAATATTATAATAAGATTTATCTGTAAATAGGACTCTTCTCCAAAAGTCCTCATCCTTATCCTTGTACTTGTTTGCAAAATCTAGACGAAGCCGCCGATTTTCTTTCAGAAATAAGAGATTTATTACGTGGAACTCTGCTTCGTTAGACCTTATTCCGTAAAGCTCTTTGTACTGTGAACATGTTTGCCTGACACTGCAGCAATACTATCGGCTAATTTTGGCGCACTTATTCTCGGATTTTTGTTCATTTCTTTTAGAATAGGGCTAACATTTCGTCGAGAAAGTATCTTGAGTTGTTCAGTTCTGGGTTTATTCTCCACTGCTTTATAAGTTTTATATTTTCTTATATTTTGTACACTCGCGCATGACAAATTTAAAAGTTTCCCTATATTTTGGTACGATTTGCCTCCTCGAAAATATTTAATTAAATTTTTTACACTAGACTCTATTTGCTTTCCTTTACCCATTATTTTATTTTAAGTCGACCGACAATAATGAAATCAGGATTAATATTGAATAAAAATACGTAAGTAATTAGATCAGCAAATAGAACGATACATTTTTTGGAAAAACCCAAGAGACAGTTGCAATACAAATATCTTCTGTGTTGTACCTAAACTTTTGTCCAGCGTATTTTTTTTAATCTGTAGTGTCCCAAGGGATTGGTGTAATGTATGTTGATATTGAAATAATAACAAGGTAAATTCGTATTCCAATCCTTTTTATTTTAATATATTTACTGCTACATGTTTCGGTCCTTATTGCCTGAGGATGGTCTGGAAGGACCGAAACATGTAGCAGTAAATATATTAAAATATAAAGGATTGGAATACGAATTTACCTTGTTATTATTTCAATATCAACGTATTTTTTTTTTATTTCTGACGAATTTGCTCTCAACTATGCGACAAAAACAAATGTTTAGTCTTTGTTAGTGTTTTTTCTTGAACTATAAATAGACTACATACTTTCGAACCCAGTAACTAGGTTAAAACTAGTTAGAGACTGCAACTATCCCTCAATACACTGACACGAGACAACACGGTGTCTCTGATTTGGGTGCCGGGACATAAGGATATAAAGAATATATTACGTTGCCAATAGCCGATGAACTAGCCAAGGAGGGCTCTAAGAGACACTTCATGGGTCCAGAGCCCGTACGTGGGATCACTAAGGATTTCGCAAGAAGGGAGATCTGGACCTGGTTAGATAAAGAAAGTACAAAGAAATGGAGGTCGGCTGAAGTCAACTCCATACCAAAACGCTGATAGGGATGGGGATGGTAGTTTCCTCTGATACCTACTCAGGCGCAGTAAGAAAGAGTTAAGACATTACTGGGTTGGTAGACTGGACACTGCCCCTGAAAAAGCATCATATCAACACAGGCCATGTAAGCGAACCGTGGTGTAGAAGATGCGAACTACAGGAGAAGAAACGAGTTTACATGTATCTGCACATTGTGAAAGAACTGAAGGGTACTTAGGCAGAATACTTCGGGAGAGATCTATTGGAAGCCCTCGAAGGTTCCTCAAGTTTCCACTGGGCAAGATACTGGGCTTTATAGAGACAACCAAGCTGCTCGAGTGGAAATAAGAGAATCAATAGGGCGGTACAAGAGCACCTTGCTCAAGTGCCCGACATCAAGTGCCCACCCTAACTTGAATGAATGAATGAATGAATGAATGAGACTACATACTTACACTTGTGTTACAATGCCTTATTTTTTTATGTGATATTTGTGCAGTGTATTTAAACTTTAGTCTCTCACTGTAAGTGTGAACAGATAAGCATTTTACTAAATGCACGTGGATTAGTTATGGAAGGGGGTAGAAAGTATAGTAGGAATTAACCTGAAGGATTCACGTCTTTTGCATACTTATATCGGTTTTTAGTTGAATTTTAAACCGTAGTTTACGATGGATTTAAGGAAAAAGTTGGGCTGGGATAAAAAATGAGAGCTTTTAATATCTATAATTTTACACAAAATGAAAAACATGCCAATCAATCCAACAATTCTGCTGGTATATCTTCTCCTTTTGCAGCCCTAACATATAAATTCCTATCGACTTTTCTAGTCTGGCACACCTGCCTAAGTTCTCGGCTGTTTCCATCCTGTGAGAATCTTGGAGGTGTGGCAAGTGACAGTACATTCAGGTCCAAAGAAGGTGGGTATCCATTTGTCGTATTCGACGGCTAAATTCCTTCCAGAAGCTGTATGCTTGATAATAACAGGAGTCTCTGGCGCAAAGCACGAACCTTCGGTTTCGTAGCGGAATTGGGGCTGCCAATGCAACAATTTGAACCTGCAATACATATCCGGGCTCTGCGTGAGTCTAGGTACTAAGTGGCTGCCAAAATTATCGTAGGTAGCGGTCTCGCATTGGACGTACAAGGGTGTGCAGATGCCCGATTCACAGATTTCTATGTAGACGTCGTCTCCGTAATTGACGCACTCTTCGTTCTTATCGCGTTCGCAGCCTCGAATATAAAGGTATTCTGACACAGGGAGCTTGATCTGGAGATGCCTGTTAAGCACAACCGTGCATAAACTGTACCGTAATCAATATCACGTTCACTGATCAAACCGCTCAGGTAGAGGCATATTTACCGCATGTTTTAGCGTTTTTGGGATAGCACTAGCTTTTAACTGGTACAAGCGGCCATATTCGACAAATGACCGCTCTTTTGCTAAAGCAACCGGCCGCAGAAGGTTGTTAAGCATTGCTCTGGTCTTCTCCACGAGTAGTTCACAGCGGATCCGCTTCATGTTGGTCAATTTATTCTTTTCTTCTTGTAGGAAAAGGTCTTCGTTCCAATTCTCCATTCGAGCTGGTAAGGAGAAGATGTGGCGGTTCTTGTACTTGTTATCTTTCTCGATCATATCCCGTTCTAAGTTGAAATCGAAATTTGCGGTATCCATCATTACCAATTAATAAAGTACCAAATTACAAAGGGGTATGTCTAAAAACAATGTTTAAAATAGTCTTCTTCGGTACACTTGACTATGTATATGTAAAATAAGCAATTTCATTATGTATAATATAAGCTGGAGAGCTATCTTGATGGAAATGAGCAAGAAGTTAATTTTTAGTGATGTATAGGGCAAGCAAAAAATGTTTTTTTGAGTGCTGTTGTTCAACAAATATAAATAAAACCATTCCAAGAAGTTTAAAAGAACGATCTTTTTGTTGCACCAACCTTCATTTTGTTCTACTAAGTATGACATTACAATATATATAACTTTCACCGGCTTTTTTATAGTTTAGCTCTCCATTGCCTCATTTTACTTACTTTTGTTCCAAGACTCTATATTTTCTATTTTTTCGATTTCCTTTTAAAAATTGCAATCATATTCGATAATGTGAGAAGCCATACAATGTAAATGCTACAACATTGACATTTTCTAATTCAATATATATGACAGTTGACAACTTTAAACGATTATATGGATTGTATGCCATCTACTGCCATAAACTAACTGTCCAATTTATTTTGGTTATCACTGGGATATCCTCAGTGGCGAAAAATACACCCCCACAACCCCCGCATGGCGTGGGGGGAGGGGAGAGGATGAGGCGGCAGGCATCTAAGAAGCCCTCAGACATTATAGTTAGCAATATTTTACAAAGCAGTAGGCAAGGGGTCCCAGACAAAACTCTGCGGGTGGCCCCAAAGATTTCACACTACGCCACTGGATGTCCTCATAGTTAACAAATAGGTAGGTACGTTATATCTATATCATATGATTATGTTTGTACAGATTTTGTTAGCCAATAAGGATTATTTCGAATTTAAATCCTGCCTTGAAACTTGGGTAACGCAAAAATCGTACAACTGATATCGCTCAATTGCTGGTAAATTCTTTTCAAGCCGTAATACTCTCTTCGCAATGTAGTTTAAGTGTAAAATATATTCGCTCAGGTGTTGTGAGGAAAAAAAGTAAATGACGATTAATATGGGCAAGCCAGCTTGACGCTGCGGGCACATTTTTTCTTTTTTAATTTGACTATATACAATCGTTTCATGCTGATTTGTGCCAAAAAAATTAAATTTTTTGTGCTGCTGCCTATTAATGCCAATATATTACAGTTTGAATATATAAGAAATTAAGAGTGTTGATTGCTATTACATTAAGATCAGCAGATGAGGTTTTTTTTTTATGCCAATCTATTGTCTTTATTGCTTATTATTTATTTGTAATCACTATGACAAATGCTGTCAACATAATTTGTGGTAGTGTAAACAATAGTCAATTGTCAATATAAGAAAGTAAATAAATAGCCTCTACGTAAAAAGGAAGTAACAGAATATTAGATGAACAAAAATATAAAATGTGTGCCATGTAAAAACAAGCACATGTAGTGTAACAAAATATAGGCATACAATTGTATGATTTTATTCGGAGAATATGTAATAGGAATTAAGGATTGTGTACCGGTTTACCGGTTAACCGGTAAACTGACCAAAAAACGTTCGGTAAATTACAAAAAATTACCGGTAATTCGGTAAATGAAAAACCCATACCAGAAATTTTTATCTACGAAATATTATGTTTATAGATATTTAAGGTCTAAACGGACATGAGAAATAAAAAAAACAGGCAAGTGTAAGTAACAATATACCCAATTACTAATTTTATGAGAGATGTTTTTTGTTTAATCTTAATTTAAACTTTCTTGAGATTGAGAGCCGCTGTAATGCCCTAGGATAGAGAATATAGAAAAGAAACTGACAAAAATTTTTGATTAGAAACGTATAATCCATTCCACCGAGTTAGTCAGAAAGAGAAGGAATCAAAAAATTCTCAACAAAAAAAGGAAAAAATTGAAAAAAAAGTCGTGTAGAAATCAAAAGAAAATAAGTCTCAAACAGGATGGATAAGGAAAAGCAACGCAAAGAAAAGTGAGATTAATTTTCATTTGTTGTTAGGACAGTAGGAAGCAAAACACCCCAGTTTTCCTACCTGCCTTTGTCAACAAGTGCAATTTCAATTCTCTCACTTTATGGTTTTTTTTTGTGTGGATTTTATTTATCTCTCGAAAAAATGCCTCATTTAATAATTAATATTTAAAAATAATAATATATAGGGTGATTCTCAATATATGCGACAAACTTTAAGAGCTGATTCCTGAGGTTATTTTGATCATAAAAGTTCATATGAGTATATGTCCAAAACGGTTTGGTTTTAAAGTTACAGAATGTTTAATAATAAATTATGAACTATGACTACACGATATAATATCACAGTTGGTTCTTCAAAAACTATTGTGTTGAGAGGGAATTGTTTATTTGTCGTTTCAATATTTGTCAATAGTTGTCAGAGTATCATTCAGTTTATTCCGCGTTTCTGTTTTCTAAATGAATTACACGAATGCTGAGATGTGTGAATGCATTTCGTTTACGGTTGCCAATGGAAATTCGCGTGCTGCTAGACGTCTTCATGAAGAACGGTACCCGAACCGTATCATCCCGTATCATTCAATATTTGCCCGTCTTCACCAACGTCTTAGTGAAACGGGAAATTTAAAAAAAACGGACGACTGATAACGGGCAGCCATCTACAGTGAGAACTCCAAAAGTTGAAGAAATAGTACTAAATGAAATTGAGGAACATCCTACTACAAGCACCAGAAAAAATGCGTTTGCTTTAAACATTGGTCAGGCCACAGTTTGGAGAATATTGAAAGATCAACTGTTGTATCCATATCACATTCAACGGGTGCAGGCACTTTTGCCTGCAGATTTTCCGCAAAGAGTGGCTTTTTGTCAATGGATGCAACACAAAATCGCATAAAATCCTGACTATTTGGCTCAAATATTCTTCACCGACGAGGCTACTTTCTCCTAATAATCACATATGGGCCGAAGAAAATCCGCACGAACTAGTGAATGCCCGTCATCAACATCAATTCCTGTCAATGTGTGTGCCGGAATTGTTGGAGATCACTTGATAGGTCCACATTTTTTACCGATGCGGTTAAATGGCGAGGTATACCGCAATTTTCTTGAAGAGGACATACCGCTACTGCTGGAAGTTCCGTTGCAATTAAGATTACAAATGTATTTTATGCATGACGGTGCTCCAGCGCATTTTAGTTTAGTTGCTCGCGAGTTTTTGGACAATACGTATCCAGATTGGTGGATAGGACGGGGAGGTCCATAACCGTGGCCTCCTCAGTCTCCAGACTTAAATTCTTTGGACTTTTTTCTCTGGGGTCACCTTAAATCATTAGTTGCATTGAAAATGTCGATGAACTGAAAAATCGTATTATCGCAGCTTTTCAAACAATTCGAAATACCCCTGGTATTTTAGAACGGACTCGCCAGTCAATACGACGGAAGGATGAAGCTTGTAGTGCAGTTGGGGGCGGTCATTTCAACAGTTAGTATAAGTTAATTTTGTTTTACTAATTGTTTTGTTAATTTATAATAAAAACATTAATTATGTTAACTTACTATTAAACACTGTACAACTTTAGAACTAAGCGATTTTTGGACTATGTTCTTATGAACTTTCATGATCAAAACGATACATGAAATTATAATACACGTTTCTTTTTCACATGTAATGGACAGTTTGTAGTTGTTAGCTCTCCTTCTTTTATAGTAAAGTATGTTTTATTTAGGATTTACCATATTCTTATTTTATTGTTGTAGAGAAGAAATATTCGTGCGCAACTTTAATCTGTGTAAACCGGTATTTTCATTTACCGGTAATTCGCTAAATGAAAAAAGCGGTAAATTTACAATCACTAATAGGAATCAAGGAATCTTTGCAACCTGTAATTAGTCATAATATCTTGTGCTCAAACTATATTAGATGTAATGTGCCCATAACAACTGGATTTATTTAAAAATAAAGTCTTTCTACGCGTCTTCTATATATCATTTTCATAAAAATATCTTTGTGCAATAATCTTAGTTTGCTTTAATCTAACGTTATTTTTTTTTAATCTGGATTTTCCATTTCAATCAAACTAGTTTTATTTCCTCTTCCCTTTGCAATTTAAGAATAAACTGTTGTAAATTTTAAATAAATAACTCTAACACTTCCTCATTTACTCAAAAAATATTTCTTTGACAGTATATATATTATAGGTTGCTCGAATATATTCAAAATAAATGTGTAAAAGTGATGGGTCTTCATTGATAGGTATGGGAGTTATAATTCTTTTTAGAGCGGTTCAATCTAGTTAATAATTTTTGTTCGAATCCGTTAGATCAATTCATAATTTAAAACTTTACGCCCTGTATCCTCTGTAGGGTAATACAAAGAGGAACATGCTCTTTTAAAGAGAAAGAATGTGTAGCCTGTGTAGCAAACTACATATCTGTCAACGAGCTTTTAAAAATTAAGTTACTATGCGAATATACTAGAAAATGCCGGAAAGATGTCGACCGCTCTACAACTAAAGGCGCGAAATATAAACACGCCCGCGAACGAGGACAGGGCAGTTCTATTAGAAAGACCAGACAAGTCGCACACGAAGTAAGCCGTTAGTAGAAATAAATAGTGGATATAAACTGTGAATATAAATAAGCAGTATTTCAGTGAATTTAGTTTATTAAGTCTTTTAGTAATGCTTTAGCAATTTATTGTTAGTGTTTAAATTGGTTCTATTTTGTTTTAATTAGACTTGATTTTTCGCAACTACCCTGGATTAATTCTTTATTCTAATTAAACCTTTCTTAACATTTATTTCCGATAACATTAACCAATACCTCGGTTTGGTGAAAGTAATCAGCCAACATTTTCCCTTCAATAATCACACATTCTCGCTACAGAAACCAACAAACAAGCCCTGAATCTGAACATTGGTGGTTAAAATTGACTTGTCAAAATTTGTTTTTAATGTCGGTAATTAGGTTGGTTGACAATTGAAAGATATTTTTACTTGCTAGTATTGCCCAGTAAACATTTTTTGTGTTCAGAACGTTCCGAAACAAACTTTTACGCAACTGTAACAGCTAGAACTGCTAATGCCGTCCAATTTTATGTTCGTTAGTAACAGTGAGGGATGGCTGCTCCGGATCATACCTGTCTTTCGAGCTGGTTCGCTTATCGTGTAAGTGCACCAGTAGTGGGAATCCGTAGAATCGTTATGAATAGTCCCCGCACCCCACCTCACCAAACCATAACGAATTCGAAAGTTTGGTTACTCCGGTGAGCAGATAAAATTCGCTATGCCGAGATACACTCGCTATTGTAGCGTGTACAATTTGTTGTCGTTACGACTTCGGATAACTTCGTACGCCCGAAGAGAACGATCGGACAAGTACAGTCAGTAAATTCAAAAATTAATTTAGGTTATGTTGGTTATGGCATAAAATAATCTATTTTATATATGTGGCTATAACGTTATGGGCTGTGGCTGATTAATATACGACCAACTTAAACGAAAGAGCAAGTGGTAAAAATACAGTCCTTTTTAATGTTTTTCAGAATTTTGAAATTAAGAAACAAAAAAATCGAAAGCAATGGATGTTTATTACATTTTATTTATCATCTGTGCTATTCTTAAGAATGACTATTTTTTTTAAGTGAGACTATGTACGTTATATATATTGTATATTTGCACTTATAAGAACACAATACTTGTAATTTTTTATTTTCAGCCGCCAAAATTGTTGTTTTTTGTTAGAAAGATTTACTAAACTTCATTTATTATAGATTTGACTATTAAGGATTCTATACTGTACTAGGTAAATGTTGTATAAAGGTTTTGTAAAGTATCAGTGTTAAATACCAGATCTTAGGAATTTTTTTAATTATTGAAAAAAAATATTTTAAAACAAGTAGAGAGTAGAATATGTTGCAAAATTTTGTTAATTAAGCTTATGATTTTCACTCTGCTAAGCTACTTTATAAAGTAAAGATAACACCGACGGAAGCCTAGAAGCAAAACACGACAAGTTGCAATATCAGTTACAAAGCAAAGTGTCTACTTATTAATTATCCTTTCAAGTGTCCTTATGCACTGTTTTTCTAAAATCAGTTAATCACTTATGATATAACAAATACATACTTCATATGTTTGATCGAGTATATGAGCTTTTTTACTGTATTTTCTTCTGTGGACTTGTCGAATTTTGCATTTTAGGTCCCTGAAATATGAAATGTTTTATTATTCTAGGTTATGTAATAATCTTTCTTATCGAAGATCTCTGTCCAAAAAAAATTAAGTGTAATATCACCAGGGTGTTTCCCACGTTTACTTCATTAGGTATTGCCATCTGCACAGCCTGTTTAATTTATTATATATATTGTAGATAACATCCCAAATGGAAGTTTATGCATGCCATATTTATGCTAATAACAGCTGTAGAAATACATTTGTCAGCATTCATTTGCAATGTCTCAAACTACATAAATATAAATTACTAAAATTTAACGATATAAGGAAGCGAATTCCGATCTTTGCCGAACAAGATAACGAAACGCTAACCGAGTACTAATTATCCTATAACGAACAATATCTTCGCTTCGCTATCATAGCGATCGCTATAACTTAGCGATTCTACGGAGTCCCAGCACAGGTTCGCTTTTCGTAAAAGAGCGGGGGGTTTGTTAATCCGTTAACTGTATGTAGTCCTGGACTCGATTGAACTAGATGGAGCCGGAGAGCCGGAGCTATTGCATTCGTGCATCTGCATCCGCATTGGTTCGAAACCTTAATCAGTTTACAGAATAGAAAACACCTAGTCAGATTTAGTTTTCTGTGATCTGTGACTTGTTACGGAATTTCGTTGTTTTGATTTTGGTTTAGGTTTGTGAATTTGCATATTTAGGTGTGGTTTGTGTACTATATACCTCGCTTTTTAAAAAAAAAAGTGATGGAAAAATTGTAAAAAATATAAACAAATGAAAAAATGTTAAAAATAATGCAAGGTTTGAAGAAAATGTTAAAAAAATGCGAAAAAGTTTTAAAAATAGAAAAACACGATTGTATAAAAGAGATAACAAATGGTTTTATAATGAGAAAATGGAAAAAGGAGAGGAAAAGTGAAAAATTGTGGTTTGTGTACTGTATACCTCGCTTTTTTAAAGAAAAATATTTGAAAAGATGATGGAAAAATGGTACAAAAAGTGGAAATGTTAAAAATAATCAAAAAAAATGTTAAAAAGGTTTGGAGGAAATTAAAAAAAAAGAAAAAATATCAGTTTTTTTTTAAATGTGAAGAAGTTTTAGAAACTGGAAAAACATAAAACTATAAAAAGCGAGATAAGAAATGTATTTTTTTAATGAAAAAATTGAAAAAGGGATAGAGAAAGTAAAAAACTCGAAAAAATAGAAAAATTTCAAAAATTAAATGCAAAAGTAAAAATGGAAGAACGTTTAAGGCTATTAGCTAAAAAAATGCAAAGGTGTATAAAAATCAGAAAAACAACAAAGTTTTAAAAGGGTTTCAAAAAGTAAAAAATAAAAAAAAACCAAAAATGCAAAGATGAAAAAAATGAAAAATTGCACATTCTAAAAGGGGAATGTTATTGGGTAAAGGGATTGACTTATAAAATAACTTCAACATCTTCAAGGGGCATGTTCTCAGAGAACGCCCAACTAAATTAGGAATATTCAAATATATCAGCCTTCCCACTTCTGGTTTGCCGAAGCCAGTTGCCCATAACCAATTCAAATTTTTATGACATCTTTATTTAAAAACAGACATATTAAATTTACCAAGTTTATACTACATCATTATTGAAAATTATCAAAAATAAACATCACATTAAATAGTACACCTATATATAGCCAAATAAATGGAATGTATAAACACAAGTAACCATACTACAAACCAAAAAATATCGCAAAACATACACAAACATGACATTGAAGCATTTAAATCTTTACTAAAACAACAGCTTAAACGATGTGTATATCACACATATAGACGATGAAATTAAAAATTTCAAAACCGAAAATATAATATAAGAAGATGTAAATTTAAAATTAAAACTTTTGACTTTATGTTAGTATTAGAAACATACAATTGGATTTTACCAAGTAAGTTTTTTTCCCAAGGTATACTGTTATCCAGGTTTTCCTTTTTTCTGTTTTTATTTCGTTTGTGATTTGTTTAGTTTGTCCATTAATTGTTTTATTATGTTTAGTGTGTGCTTTACATTAGTTACATGTAAAATCGCTTGTTGCAGAATAGAGCCAAATTGAAAAAGATGCCTAAAGCATCGAAACGTTTTTGTATTTGAAAGAAAAATAGATTAGTAAATAAATGCCGCTACCCAAGAAATTTCTCTTTTTTAAATAAAAAAGATTATATAGAAACATAATATGTTTTAATACATTTAATTATGCATTTTATTTTGTTAATTCAGGATAAAATTAACTTTTATTTTTATAACCACATTTAGATTATGTTTAAGTTATTCGATTAAAATAAATATTGTCGTAAAACCAAAATAAGATATTGGAAAACGATTATAAAATATTTTGCAATCAATATTAAACTCGCAATATTTTATAAATATTGCTTATATGTTGAATGTTAATTTTGGGTTTGGAATGTGTGATATAAATATTGTTTCTATGTATAATAAATATGATTTTTAAATATATATGCACAGTTATAAACAAATATTATATAAATGTGTTGTTTATGTTGGAAATATTTCTCATACATATAATATTTGTAGGATATGAAATATATATTTTATAAATATTGTGTGCTACCTGGGTATTTTGAGAAGTTTAGTTTACGTATGGTGTCCCAGAGGATTAGTGTGTGTAAAATTAAAGCGAAAATTCGTATTCCAATCCTATTTATTTTAATATGTCGCAATAAAATATTAAAATAAATAAATTTTCGCTTTAATTTTTCAAGTAATAATATCTGTTTTTTTATAGAACATTACATACGTTGTTTGCGAAAACCCTAACTGATTTTACGAATAGGTTTTCAAATCTGTTTAAAGGTCTTTTGAAATTTGGTTTTGGCGGTTTTGAAGACCAATTTCGATTGAAAATCGACTAACCGGTTTTAGTGAAAAATTTGAAGAAAAATCGGTTAATCAGTTAATCTATCAATCTCCGCAGTCTCAATTTTAGCTGCCTCGGCCTCGGGCTTTGTCTTGGGTTTAAAATTTCTCAAAGGAACACGACTGTGGCAAACTACATAAGATTCGAAGGCTTTACGATAGATGTCGCAGCAATATCATCAGTAAAGAAAGAAAAGGAAACAATCGCGGGCGGTCATGTAAATCGGTTCTTATCAACGCGCCGACCGATTCGAAATGCTTATCTCCCTCTCAGCTGGCGCGCTTCGGGTGCGCGACAAAGACAGAGCGCGGGTTTCGAAAGTTGGCGCATTCGTGTGGGACGCATATTGAGTTCGCGTTTACGTATCTCTCGCTCGCTCTAAAATAAACGATATCGCACCGTCTTTCTCTTCGCTTCTCTCTCTCGCGAATAGGACAATATCTCGCGCGCTATGATCGCGACGCAGCTCCTCGTCTAAACGCCAACGTAGACGACGTAACGATCACCAAGTGAAAATTTACCCGAAAAAAGATGAATTACGCTCCAACCGGCGGCCAGTGATTTCGCGGCGCGTTGATCGGACGAATTCGCGATGTGCACGAGTGATGATCGCCCGGTGTATTTGTATTTACCAGTCGCCTTCGATTAGGGAAATTGGGAGCCCGTAAGGTAATTTCGATTATGTTTATTTTTCGGGCAATTCCTGTAATATTAAAGAGCAACGGATGCCCTTTAAATTGGGCAGCAGGTGGGATTTCAAAATCGCAGGTGAACTATCCGCATTTACGAAAGCGCGCTAAGTAAAACACAAGGTCGCCCATGGTGGGTTTTGTGTGACTTTCTGTTTGATATCCATCTACCGTTACGCTTTTTTTTTTTCTACTCGAGTAATTAGATTTATAAGAACTGGTTCAGTAGCCGATTTTGAAATGTCAAAATCGCAGTAACAATTGTTTCTTCCTGTGCGTGCGCGTTGAGTATATAACCTAATGTGTACCTATAATTACGAATAAAAATCAGATCAAATCACAGTAATAGTGAAAGGATAAATGGGTATATTAGGTATGTACGTTTCAATAATAATTACAATAATTCTACATAGTTCTAAGTACAGCGCGCTCGTTATTAGCTTACAAGAGATCTCGGTTATTGATCTACGCTTGTCTTTCTCCGCGTTTGACACTGTCCTTGTCGCACCATACCCCACGTGGTTAATGTCAAACTGAGATGCCTGTGTGTGGGGTATCCGGCTGTACTCACTCGATAAATGACTGATTTCTTACTCAATCACACCCGGTTTCAGTAGTTTAAACATAACTTTGTTTTCGAAGTAGGTATTCATATATAATTTGCTTTCGATATTTGTTTCGCGTAATCGTGAATTTTACCTTGAAAACCCTCTTCTCCCCGTAAAATATGCACACGTTTGTGGTTGTAAATATTGATTTTCGCGTTAAGGTTATCCAGTGATAATTACAGAATAGATATGTCATTACATAAAAGAAGGAATGTTGAAATGCTGGATTACACGTATTCATAGATAAATATGGGTAAATTATGAACACAACTGCAGTTTCTAGAGTTGTATATTATGTGATTGCGTGTAAAATTGTTATGGACTTTTTTTGTTTTTGGGTAGCACAAGGATGCGGTGAAAATGACTCACAATGGGGTCAAATGCCGATAAAGTTTGCAGAAATTATAAAATTTTGTTAATGTATCTTTTTCAATGTGAGAAACACGGAAACATATTTCAAAAGTTCTAAAGTAGGTTGCGATTAAGACCTACTCTTTATGCAGGATTGATAAAATAGATCAAAAACACCGAAGGCGGGTTTTATATAGTTGTAATGAGATAATTCTTTTTTGGGCACCTGGAACGATTTTTGATGCAGGGATTTTTCTCTTTATTTTTATTAGCTGGTGGTTTATTTCTTGATGGGAATCGTTTGATATTAAGTCTCTGGAAACACTACATGCTCTTGCCCTATGTATTTAATTCTTCCATTTCTTGTTTCCCCATATGGTATTGATTGTTATATAATTGCGTTTGTAACTGATTTTTCCTAATTTTTCATATGCTGTTTTGTAAGCTATTCTCAGTTCTGTAATATAATATTTAGCTGTCTATTTGTTCCGATAGCATGCGAAAGTGAGGGATGTTGAATGTCCAAGATCTTTCTTCGACGTTTTGTTCGTTCTCAGTTTCAAAAGAAACTATGGTGCCCTTGATGGCTCTTACTAATTTGGTGATTAATCGAAATATGTATACCCATTTAGCTATTCTCGTTTATCTATTAAAATATGTCATGCCTTAAACGGGCCTAGCCACCTAGAAATTGGTATTTAAAATGGGCTAATTAATCGTATTCTTCAAGTCTCGACATGCATCCCTTGTTGCAATTGTTCGTTTAGCAACATATTTTTTTTAAGGAAATTAACCTCTCTGAAGGAATAAAAAAGCATGAAAGAGCTTATTTCTCTTCACATCTTCCGAAACGAAATAAATAAAAACCAAACACCTATGTAAACCTGGCACCCGACTTTTGCAAAATTAAGTTTTTTTCGTTTGTAGTTGTTTGTATTGGTTTTACTTTCGTTTGTAGTTCAAACATAAACAAATGGCGATAATTTAAACAAATTGTCTAAAGGTGAAAAGCTAAATTACTACAAACGATTGTGAAGGGAACTGCGAAAGCGGATTTTCGATATTTCAAAGTCAGATGCGACTGTTTTTTTGAAGGTCCTTAATTATTAATGGATTACATCTGACAAAAATAGTAGTAAGCCATTTTTAAAGGCACGCAATATACCTACATATATAGGAATGATTTCAAGACGTACTTTTTTAGAGTATATTGTTTTAGCTTAATAAATAAGTTTATCCAAAGGTTAAAATAAAGTTGTTTATATAAAGATTTCTATTTTTTTTTGCCAACGATCAGATCATTCTGCCCCACTACGATGCGAAAATGAGAAAAATATTTTCATCAAATCGGTCCTCCAGTATTTTACTCAAATTGTTTATTTTCAGAAGAATTTATAACAATGATAGAAAAAAAATCATTGACTGATTAATTTTACTTCCTTTTTCAATAACAGCTATATTATTAGGATTAGGGTAACTACAGACGCCTGTTTCATCACAACCTTGTCGGATCTATTGTGATCCTCTTACAAGATCTTTTGTGATTTTGCTTTTTCAGTTAGGCCTATCATCTTCAGATCTTGCATTTTTCGTGCCTTGTTCTTGTCAAACCATCGCATTGGTGCATAACATGAATGGGGGTTTTCTTTGTAGTGGCCACAAAGAGCATTCGGTAGTCTTATACCTACGTTGGTCCGTCTCTCTATGTACTTCTCTACCACACCACATTGAATTGCAGAAACCTTAGTCTGGAATACCATCGTATTTTCACTGAAGCTAACCGAGATACTAAATGTAGGGATTCATTCCCATATATTTAATGTGCTCGTGTCTCCTTTTCTCATGACTTTTTGTCTGGTATTATAACCTGACACTTTTTATTTTGGTCCCCATCCCCGTGAATAAGACCTGCTTTAATTGATTGATTGATTTAGTCACTGAGTACGCATCAGGTCTTTCTATTATCCCCTTAACACGGCAGCCTGAAGCTTATTATATTGTTCAGTATTTAGAGTACTTCTTTATATAAACAGGTTAGTCCTTTTAACTAGGTTCAGCAGGCTGTGTGGTGGGCCCTTTTTCCTTCCAATGCAACGCATTCAAAAACAACGTGGTATGGGTTTGTCGTTAAAGATGTATATTTTATATAGGTACTTCCTTAAACAGCCGCATCTTGTCAGCAGGCTCCTCACCGTTCTAAGCTGCCCTCGGTTGAGAGTCAGTATAAACTTAGCTAGTTGCCGAGATGGTCATCATTGGCTCATTTGGCTCATCATTCGTTTGTTGTGTGTCTGTCCTTCTACGCTGTTCCAGTGAACTTGGTTTTCTTACGATCCATTCAGCCATTGCACTACGTACCGCAGCTTTAGTTGTTCCCAGACCTGTTCTGGTCTTGTGAGTGTTGTTTCAGCGCCCTTTCCTGCAAGCTCGTTTGCAAGTTCGTTTGCAAGTTCGTTGTCTGCTATACCCTTATGATCGGACACCCACACCAAAATTTTGTTGTTTTTGCTGCGCTCTACGGGTGCATGTTTCTATTGCCATTATTTTCCTTTGTTGTGCGGTGATATTATGCCACAACACTATATATTCTTCATGATTCATGGTTTCTCCATACTTACATACCAGCTCCAGAACCTGTGATTCTTTTTGACCCATCTACATACATACCTCCTTAGTTCAATTACTAAGTTTTAATGATTAGCGCCGTGCGACATATTAGTTAGTGCTTGACTGCGCATCAGTCTGTAGGCTACAGGTCTAACTATTCTCGTGTACGTAAATGTGTAGCGATGGACAGGTTTAGAATTACTTCCAATGCGGCCGTAGAAGTCGATCTCAGCGCACCTGTAGATACAGATCACCCAGCCTTGTATGCCAGTTAGCGCAAGAGTAATGCGAGGATCTTTAGGTCGCCATAGATTTTCCACTTATGTTTAACATATTCGATTGAGCCTAGGCGAGTTGTCTTGTTTTGCATAAGTTTAAGGACACTGAGCTTAGACTCTGTGACGGCTTCCATTGAGTTGGATCGTGGTTCAGATTCAAACATGCCATCAAGCCATTAACGTCGTGCTAAACACTGTTGAAGAGTAAATTGCTACGGTCTTGACCCTAGAAGTTCTGCATTCTCTTTGGATAAGTCAAGATCTCGAGTGAGATTACTCAATTCTGCTAGAGGCGATCTGTGCGGTTTACTATCTTTTCTTCAGGGCCATGACCTGTATAACGCTTGTTGGATTCCTCCACATTATCTTCATCAAAATCATCAACTTTCTAGTGAAATAAGAGTTGTAATTGATTGTGGAATGGCTCGAATGGGTGATGTAAGATGCGGGTAGTATACCTAGTTAAGATAGCTAAAATATCCGAAGTCATACTGACCAATAAGCCTACTCTCCTTTTTACTCAAAACCCTGGAAAGGTTGGTGGACAGGTACATAAGAGATACCGCGTTGAGAGAACAGCCACTCAGTGATAGACAGTACATATACCAACCGGGATAGTCTACAAGAGGTCGCATTAGATGACCTCAACAGGTTAATTACAAAGTCAATAGAAGACAAAGAGGTAGCCATGACGACACAGCCTGGACATTGAGGGAGCATTTAATAATGCTACCACGAAGTCAATTATCGGGGTTTTACGGAGAAAAGGCATCGCGCTGAAGCTTCTACAGTGAGGAAGAGCCAGCCTGGAAAGAAGGACAATCACATCCAAAATTATTAGTCTTATCTCCCTTGCAGTGGGCTACCCTAGCGGACGACCTACTCCGGAAGCTGACCAGAAAGGGATTTCATTGCCTGGAGTAACAAAAGTTGTCACGTTCACAAGGAAAAGAACGCTACAAGGTGTACAACCACTAGTGATAGGAAGCAAAAGGATTCCATACGTCAAAGAGGCGAAATATCTAGGGATATGGTTTGATCAAAGACATATCTACATGGGACCCACATATCCAGAACACAACCAGCAAAGCCACTATCGCCCTAGATTTGTCCAGGAGGCTGTGCAGAAGGAATTGGGGACTTAGCCTCAAAATGACTCTCTGGTACGGAGCTATAGCATGGTGACCAAAGGTGCAGCAGGTGGGGGCGACCATAATGCTGGGTAGCGTGCAAAGACTGACGTGTCTATGCGCCACGGGTGGGATGAAATCGACCCCTTTCGCCGCAATGGAAGGAATTCTAAACCTGCCACCGCTATGTATTTATATACAAGGAGCTACAAGGTCTACAGTACATAGATTTTTGCATAGTCAAGTACCAATAATTAAATAGCAGGTTATAATATCAGATAAGAAGGACTGGGAGACAGGTACTCCAGTAAGAGCGGATTCAAACTGGTATACAGACGGCTCTAAAACGTACTACGGTGTTGAGGCTGGAATTACGCTAAGAGCCTAAAAAGGCTTTTCCGGTAAGCGTCAGCAAAGACACAACGGTGTTCCAAGCTGAGGTTCCTGCAATCCACCATTGTGTCCGAGAAATAGAAAGATATACCGAGACAGGTAAAAGCGTCGCTATTTTCCTCGTCAGGTCCACACTTAAAATGATTAGTTTCGTAAGCACGACGGACCGTGCATAACTCATTGAGGAGGCTACGACATGATCGATGTTTGACGTATAATATCATGTGGAAGATACTATGTTACGAAGGTAGTTACAAAGCTCTTCGACTTCGATCTACAGCGTAGCCTCCTCGTTCAAAGCATGCACGAGTCGCGCTTGTCCGTAAGTGTGGATTCTAAACTGATTTTGGGACTGCGTAAGCGCCCTAAATGAGGTGGGCACTCAAAGGAAATTAACTTTGGCTTGGATCACTAGTCACTCGGGTGAGGCGAGAGGAAATGAGGTGGCGTCGGCGGACGAGCTGGCCAGCCGAGGTTCGTCAAGGCCATTCATTGGAGCTGGCTCTTCTTTCGGCAGTACCAAATCGCAAGTTAAAAAATCAATCAATGAATGGATACATAATCAGTCCAGAGAGTAGTGGCAAAAATCACCGGGACAGAAACAGGCAAAAGAGTTCCTAAAGGGACAGAGATCTGAATTTACTAGAGATCTACTGAATAAAGACAGGAAGACTGTCAAAATGGTGCTAGGTCTGCTGACTGGTCACTGTGGACTAAATAGGCCTGGCAGATGAGGCAACCTGCAGACGGTAATAGCACTAACTTTCACATGGTAGTGGATAGCCAATGTAGGTCGAACAAATTGTAAAAAAAAATAAATGTAATGTAAACATTCGCTATCTATCCCATGCTCTTAACATTGTTTTGTATTTACCTACTTCGCCCTCCTGGACATGGAGATTTATAACGTTTGAAAAAAAAAATTATAAATACACAACACACAGCGGTGTTCACAACTAGCGCTGAGGAGCGGATGATAAATAAATACCAAAAAAAAAAAAAAAAAAACACGCTATTGTGACTTCGCTACCTCTTCCACGGAGGAGAATAGGACTCAAGAGAGAAGAAAGAAGCATGGATACTACCCCCCCACCGCGTCGGCGTTATCGGACAGACGACTTCCCCCTAACTTCGGGTACCTGCGCTCTCTTCATGGCCGTGGAGCCCCGCCAGAGACTGCCAGGCGTGCGACTTCATCACATGGGTCTATAACATACAGTATATACGACGGAGCCAATGTTAATCCCGTCTAGAACTAGACAATGGGATTCAGAGCCCGGATAGGGCTAATCTCAGCCGACAGTGACGACCCCCCTGCAACCTGCAGATTCTACCAAGAGGAGGACGAAACATCAGTTCATGTGTTGTGCCAATGTTAAGGCCTGGCGAGGACAAGGTTTCTAGTAATGGACGTGGAGAACCTCACTGCTAGCAGCTACATAAAGAAGCTGCTCTTAAAGATGATAAGCCTAATTAAAAGGGCAAAATTAGAGAGCGTCCTCTAGGAAAAAGGGGATCACAATAGATCTGAAAAGGTCGCGGTGAAACAGGTCTATAGGCCATCCCAATCCTAATCTAATCTAGTCTGAGATGCGGGTATTAAACTGCTCATCGTACAATAATGTAATTTTATCAAATTGAAATAAAAATTATTTACTGGATTTGCACATTTTCGTTACATTTTGATTTAATAAATACATAATGTAATGTGATAGGCATTGGGGTAGGTTTTAATTCGTCTTGATTTGTAAATGGGGACTTATATCGATATTGTGATAGAATAGATAGGGATAGCGGTGGGCAAGATAGATGAAGTGAATCCCGAATCCCGTTTTAGAACAGATTCCGCATCATGAGTGAGAGTTCGTGTTGCGATTTTCCAAGAACCGACAAAACGCGATTGTCTAACCGTTATAAGACGGGATTCACTTCATCTAATCTTTTGCCCATCGTTAGTAGGGATTTATATCGAAATCAACACCAGTAAAGCTCCTGTTTGTAACCTTTGCCACTGGATGGTTTTCTTCATATTTTGTTAATAGAGCAGACCATTCTTTTGCCAAAAGCAGGGCTTTACTTGTTTCCTCAACTGCCTTGGAAACATTTATATTTTTGGCAAAATATGTAACGTAATTTAGAATATTTTGCTTTTCTGTTGACTAATAGGTTTTACCCTTTCGCCTTTACTTCTAAGATTCCATACCCTATAATTCTACAAATACATCATTTTGTAATGTGTAATTATAATAGCTGTTTTGTTTGTATTTACGAGAGGCACACAAATGAGAATGATAGTAGTTTTTCTAAAAACTAATCTGTATAAAATAAATACCTGGTATAAAAAAAAACATGCATAAACTCAAGATAACTGAAAATCGAAATTGACAAATAATAGAAACAGCGAATAATGCCGACGTTATCTTTATCAACAGCCACCAAATAGTCTGGCGACAATGCTCATTATAGGAAGGAATAGACACATATGAACAGGTATAAAATGAAAGAGGATGTATATAGTCCAACAGAACAACATTTCTTTTAAAACCAGCATTAAACTATATGGGCAGAAAGCTGTTGTATCTAAGGACGTTTAGACCAGAGCGCGTGTTAGAAAACTTGTGGCTACATTTAAAAAAAAATAATTTCAACATCACAATTACTTTAAATTAATTGCAATTTTGATCAGTAGAATCCTTATTTCCTAATAACGTCCCCTTTGTTAATTAAACCGTATTATTCAAATAAACTTGTTGGGTATAACTAACAGCTTCTTGCGGGTTTCGCCGTGTGTCAAAACTTTCGCTCGACGTTTCGCAGGGTAACTGAACTGAACTGAGTTCAGTTATCCTGAAGAAGCTGTCAGTATGAACAGCGAAACGTCGAGCGAAAGTTTTGACACACGGCGAAACCCGCAAGAAGCTGTTAGTTATAGTTACATCGGCCGTGAAAGCCTACGCAAACTTGTTGGGTGTATTAAATTAATAAAAGAAAGCTATAAAATAATATGTTTACCCAATAACATAAGTTAGATTAATTATAATTTTGATTAGCTTAACAATATAAAATTGGTTTTGTTAATTTAACTTCTGCCAATTCTTCGGTGTAATGTTTGTTGTTAGTTGTATGCTATTTTAACATACTTAAAGTATTCACACATAAACCAACACTAAACATTGTCAATTCCAACTAAAAATATTAGTTACACGTTTTAGTCAAACATAACGACGCAAGTGGTGTCTAACTACTTCGATACCACTTCACTTTGAGCCAACATGCAAACGCTAACACTATACTTCTTATTAAATTAACCCAATCATTTTTCCCATTGTATATTACCAAGTTGTTTAATTATCAACACAAGACGACTACAATACAAAAGCAAGTATATTTTAACAAAAAGTAATACCATTATCTATTTAGAATTCTAACTTTTTTGAGAATTATGAACCCTTGACGAATAACTGGGTTCACCTAGTTTCCGGCAAAATGTGACTAAAATCTAATGTTCGAAAAACCTTTGTTGGAATTACAATGGGAGTTACGAGTTCTGCATATTTTTATTACTGATGAATACATTTGAATGTATATATCGCGTGGAAAAACTATTTTTTAACAATAGTTGGTACTTCTGAGTAAAAAAAATATTTCACAACAAATTTCTACGGATTCACCAACTGCTCGAAATTGCCTCATTCACTCCTATTACCAAGCTGTATTATATTGCGGCGTACAAATCTAATTTCCGTGAGAATGACCGACATAAGTAGATACTAAATATAGGAACAGCTACAGTATCGCAGCATCAATTACTCAAGCTGTCATTCATGTCCGCATTGTACGTACTTTTTATCGCTTAAAATAACCTACATATTTGCAGATGATAATATCACCGTTCAGATTGTTGATATTTTCATAACAAACGAAAATAAGCTTGTGACAACAGTGCCAATTATTCGCACCCTACAATATGTCGGGAAGGTTGCGACAATAGATCCCTACAATCTCCCTAGCAACACATAAAGTATTTGATTAGAGCCCGGAATCGATCTGCTAAATGGTGGAATTACTGTCGCATAAAAAGCGATTATGCGGCTACAAGAAGATTTGTAGATATCAAAATTTGTTCAAAGTAAGTACATAGTAAGATTTCTTAGTTTGGATAGGATTGGTTTGGATAGGATTAGAGTGGTTAGGCTGGCTTATTTTTCATCCCGATCTTTTTAAATCTGTTATGATCGTCATTGTTTCTAGAAAATGCTGTTTAATTTTGTCCTATTGCTTGCGCATATCATTCTTGAGAGCCGGCCTTAACGTCAATGAACGTTTGACTATACGACTATCACTTTTATGTTGGGTTATTCATGTGATTTGTCTTTACATTTTCAAAATTTAGACCACAATTTTAATTATGATAATACTAAAATTCTTGATGTTGAAAATAATTACAAAAAGCGGTTATTTCTTGAAATGGTTTATATTAACAATAATCAAAATTCAATTAATTTCAAAACAGACACAGATCAACTTAACCATATTTATTGTAACATTTTACATAATATCTAGTAATATTACCTTATATACAAAAATGTTTTTTTGACTTTTTAAAATTTTAAATTCCAAAACTTGTAATTTTATTATTTTAATTGAATTTGTAAGTATTATTTTTACATCTTTCATTACTATTGGTTCATATCCTTTGTAATATTGTAGATTTCCTCCTGACGAAGTCATAAAATATATGACGAAATATTGAGGTGATTAAGTAGTTTTATTAGACCGTATTACCCATACAGCTTAATTTATCATAGATATATACATATAATAATATTTGATAGATATATATAAAAGTATTATTTGAAGTATTACCATTACTTGCTTCAAAAATATCAGTGTATTGAACTGATAATACTTACCTGCTTAATCTAAGCATTTCTACTATTCAAGAGTAATAATTACTAATTTTGTGCCTGTAACATCAAAAAACCTCGGTAAGGAAAAAATTATAAATGAAGAAATGTTATGTAATTAAATAAATTTACTGTCATATATTTATAGTTTTACAGTGTTTGAGAGAAGGTAGCGTGTTGGGGTACTGCAAGGAGTGCGCACGGGATATTGATGCGTAGAGGTATAGATGTTATGCGTATCCGTCGTTGGGGCCGGTGTTCTCGGGGTATCTCCCACTCAATGCCTGGGCCTGGTATCTAGTCGGCGTTGGTTACTGATATAATTTTAATCAGTATGAAAATTTGCTGGGATTGCCTACTGAAAACTAATAACGATCAACTTGTCAGATATTTTAAATTACAATAGCACGTAAATATCTACATATATTTGTTAATGTACCTACTACGTTCATATATTATCGACACAATGGCGCTGACTTTAAGTATTATTTCAATGCTTTCTAAACCAGTAATGCCTTAATATTAGATAACACATACGTATTTACCTTCGAACATTTTAATGGTAGCATCTGTGCAGCTCCATTCTCTAAGTAGCTGTGAAATGGCTGGGGTATCCATTTAGATTTAACTACACTTACAACCAACAACACTGTTCTCTGGTCAATCAAAAAGTGACGCCAAGGAAAACGTATGTATATGCAAAACCCCCTAAACCCCCCTAAAAAAAGAGGGATCCAATGACAGATAAGTTTTAGTGCAATAAATGGTGGGGTAAAATTCGTTTCAAATGTTTCAATACTATGGTAATTTCAATTTGATATTTCATGTTTTCAGTACAAAACATATAATAATTTTATATAGTAATTCATTATACCAAACGTATAAGAGATTTCATTTTTGACTTTACAGACTTTTTCACTTTGATTGCATGGATTTATTCGTTGTAGCAATAACAATGTTCATTTGGAGGAAGTATACTTCGGTGCAAATATTTATACTATTTGTTTTAAGAGTATATTGTGCTTTCAGAGAATTTACTTTTATGTTCTAACCAACAAGATTTAGTTCATTTAAATATACAGGGTATTCCACGTAATTGGTTCATTAAAAGTTTATGATGTTCTATTATTTACTTATATTTGAGATTTTGACACCATTATCTCTTCGATTGGAACTATAAATGCAAAATACCTTAACCAAAATATCACTTCCGGTTGACCGGAAGTGGATGTCAACTTTCTTATTTTAAATAGAATGATATAATTTTTTATTCATTTTTGGATTCTACAACTATAAATACGTCAGTTTTCATTAGCTATTCCTACAGCTACATGTTGCCGTTTTTGAGTTATTTAAGTTTTTCTTTTTTTTTAGTCATAATCATTGCATCATTGAGAAATTAATATCTCGGTCAATACTGCAAGTAGAGACTCCAAATTTGCTATGTTATGAATGTAGATATAACTCTAAGAAATGGTACAGACACTTTACATTCTAACATACAGGGTGTTCAAAACTGAGGAACAAAGTGACATATTTTCAAATGCAGGAAACTCAATTTCTTTAAATAGAACACCCTGTATTTTAATTCGGAATTAAGAAGTAAATATCATCCCCTATCACTTTATATCAGCATGAACGACTTTTTGTTAAACAGACTACAAACACGCAAAGATAGGGCTACTTAGTCTGTTTAACAAAAAGTCGTTCATATTTCAAAATCTATTAAAGATAGGTATAGGGAATGCTCATATAAAGTGATAGGGGATGATATTTACTTGCTAATTCCGAATTAAAATACAGGGTGTTCTATTTAAAGAAATTGAGTTTCCTGCATTTGAAAATATGTCACTTTGTTCCTCAGTTTTGAACACCCTGTATGTTAGAATGTAAAGTGTCTGTACCATTTCTTAGAGTTATATCTACATTCATAACATAGCAAATTTGGAGTCCCTACTTGCAGTATTGACCGAGATATTAATTTCTCAATGATGCAATGATTATGACTAAAAAAAAAGAAAAACTTAAATAACTCAAAAACGGCAACATGTAGCTGTAGGAATAGCTAATGAAAACTGACGTATTTATAGTTGTAGAATCCAAAAATGAATAAAAAATTATATCATTCTATTTAAAATAAGAAAGTTGACATCCACTTCCGGTCAACCGGAAGTGATATTTTGGTTAAGGTATTTTGCATTTATAGTTCCAATCGAAGAGATAATGGTGTCAAAATCTCAAATATAAGTAAATAATAGAACATCATAAACTTTTAATGAACCAGTTACGTGGAATACCCTGTATATTATATAAGTATCGATTTCTGAATAAATAAAAATATTCAAATTGATAATAGATTTTTTGTGTGTAGAGACTCATAGCGATTACTAATTATCAGATTATCGAAATCTCCCATGTCTGTTTTTTTTGATTTTCTGTCTTGTTGGAAATCTCCAACATTTGTTCCTGATATCTTAAAAAATAATTCCTGTACAAATATCTACGATCACAAAATGTTTTAGTTTACGCGATTGTGTTGAAAGGGCTATACCCTACGGTCGCAGTAATTTGTGCTGTCCACATACTAAATTCCTTATCTGTACGCGCAAATTGCGTAAAAATATCGTCAGCTTACTGCCAAAACAAGATAAGTACAATTTTTGAGTTTTTTAGTTAAGTGTATTTACGTAAATTTTAATAAATTATGTCCTGGCAAAGCCGAAAAGCTGATTATAAACAGAAAACGGTCCAAAGGTTAACTGCAGTAAGAGAAAAATTAAGTCACATAGTCAGCCAAAATAAGACGAGCAAGCCGACGAATTATGTAAATAAAAAATTTCATAAATTGGAGGTAGGTACATATTTTCCGTCCTCCTATTAATCTGTTTGTATTAGTTATTGATTTGTCTGGTATTATTAAGCTGGGTATAGCAGTTTATGTCCAATTACCTGTCTTTATCTCCTATCATTGTCATTAAATATAAAATTTTTATAATACCTAGAATAAAATCAGGTGGTATTTCACTATCAAAATGATTTGTTAGAAACATTAGGAAATAACAAAAAAGAAAATACAAGTAAATGTAGTAGTAATATACAGTTGGAATTATCGGCAACACAAATTTTGGTATTATCAAAGTATGACATGGGCAAGTTGCATGGGAAATAAGTTCGCCGTTTTGCCCAGAATTAAAATTCATAAACTGGCCGCCGCACCGTCGTCTCCAAGTTAACAAAGCATCGTTGTGTCGTTGTGTGAACGACTCGGAGAGTGAAAATACCACCGTCACTATTCTCAGTTCTTCCTGGCAGTTTCACATGCTGCCTATATGCCGTTGACGCGGCACCGCATCAGTAGTATAGGTATATGGTAGCGCGTCTGCCGTTCCGACGATGGAACTGGTCGCTTGTTGTGGAAAAAGGCCTCGATATTATCCCACGGTCTTTTTACCCCGTCCTAACGGACAATTTAATGAGGAGAACGGAGGGGGGCAAAAATATCACACATCGACAACGACACGGCATGAACGGACCCGAAGGACGATTTTTCCCATTCTATTTAATTTGTAGGTTTTTAAATTTTGATCGCTCAGGGGGGTGATTAAAATCATACTTACGTAAGTGTGTACAATCAACAGGCTGTTCCGATAAAGGCGATCAGATACGAAAAATGTATTAGAAAGAGTGAGAAAGATATAAGGGATGATGAATCGACAGAGCAATTTTTGCAGCAAAAAGTTCTTTAAAAGAAAACAGCAAAATATGTACAAGTTCCGGATTTTTACACATATTCTATAAAATAATTAGGTACAAATATTAATTACTAAATTACACATCAAGTTTTCAGAATATTTGCCTTCGCAAGGCCATATCTAATCTATTCGATGTTGGATCTTGTGATCATAGAGGTCAAGCAATTTCGCTCCTATTTTCCTTCCATCCAACAGTTGGAAACATTGGCCTAATCATTTACATGATCATGGGATTATATGAGCAGGTGCAAGTGCCGATACTGCAAGTTATGAAGAATACTAGGGTACTAAAAGCTGGGAATATTTCTACATATTTAGAGCAATTATTAATATAGAAGGGACGTAGAAAATAGTATACAAAAGGGTGGCCCTTATAATGCGTTACTGTTTTCGTTATTATCTGGAAAATGGAAAAAAATATCACTACGTTGATTTCGCCATTACTTTAGTTCGCCAAAACCCTACAAACAACAACGTGAGAAAAGTATATTGTTAAATTTGAATTTTTAGAGATAATAAAAAAAAGCTCGTACAGTTGCGGATAACGCCATCTGGTGCATTTTTTGTGCGCTAACGGGTGGTACAAATTGTGATGTTTAAAACAACGCTAAGTACTCTTTTAAACAAAATCCAAACTTCTTTAATTCAGATAAAAATTACAGATATTATAGCAAGTTTTACATAATTCGGTAGGTTCTAAATTCACAATATGAAAAACTATCTTTAACCAAAGTGGTGCATGATTAACTTAACTTAAAGTTTTTAATGAGATATTTAAAATTATAGCTAATGTTGAAACTTTCACCAGTTAATTAAGGGTACATCAAGTGAAAGATTTAACTAGCCGCGTTTTATACTAAAATTTCGATCGTTCGTTTGACGGCTGCACCTAACTTGGCTGCTACCTCATAGCGCACCTAATAGCTGCACACAACTGCATTTAATCAAAGAACGTTTAATTAGTTGTCAATTTGTTATTTGTTTGCTGAAAACTACTTAATTTAGAATAAAATAAAGCGATCTATGTGATGGCTACGTCGCGCAACGAAATTATAACCACTGTGGTTCAAATGCTTATCGAGATGGAAACAGATTAAAGTACGTTTATTACTCCACAATGGTGTAAATGCAGTAGTAAAAATAGTATGTTTCAAACCAAGGGAGGAAAGTGCTCTATTGCAGGCCGCGGGCAAATATTGTAATTGGCCAAGGCCTGCGATAGCACTTTCCTCACGTGGTTTGAATACTATTTTTTCCCAGCCAGTACAATTTTAACTAAATGTCTAAAAATAATTAAGACATACCTGCGAGTGACATGATAGATAGTAGGCTTAATCTGTTAAATATTTTTTGAGAACTGTCAAGTTAGCGTGGTTTTAAAAGTGTTTAATAATAGTTTAATTGAAATTTAATACCTAATAATTTAGCAATTATCTCATAAATGAGCTCAGACTGGGCCGAATGTACTAATATCATCTTTCAATAATGTCATATTATAAAATGTACAGTTTCATCATGTCAATGTCACTTATTTTCCGCCCTAGAGAGAAAAAATACAACTTTCCTCCCTCAAATGAGGGAGGAAAGTGGACAGTTTCAACCAACGAGAGTACGATTAGGAATCTGACCAATTTTTGCGATGAGCGACCATTCGTCAAATCATTCGCTTGACGATTCTGACCGGTCTATTCGTTCACTTGACGTAGCCTAAAAGTATGCCGTTGACCCTGCCAATTGCGCTCCCTAGCGGTCAGGTTTGGAATTTAGAAATATTGGCCGCGTTCAGAGTACCTAACTGCTACGTAGCTGCCCCCAAACGGTTTGGGAACTGTTGACAATTCATCTCAAAAACGTACCGACTCATTTGCGCTACATCAATAAAGGCGCATCCGCACGCTCGGGGTTCGCCGAACTCCGAATGTTCGGCAACTACCGAATCGTGTGGACGCGACCGTCCACACGCTCGGGTTCGCCGAACTCCGAGCAGATACGGGAAAACGCCGAATGTTCGGTATGAGAGTTTAGTGTGGTAGCATTCAGTGATTGCATGAATTAGGTTGGTGTTGGTACAGAAATTATGACTCATTATGAACCATTGCTGTCACTGCATAACTGAAACTCTTTTTTTTTCGCGGGAAACCCGGCAAATCATAAATATTTGAAGTTCTGTCATTTTGGTTGAGCATGACAGAAACTAAATATGAATCACGGACACCAGTAATTCATCTTTAGGTTATGAAAATATTGACAACTACAATTACTTATGCTATTATTTAATTTCTGTTATTTTCCAAGTTTACGATGATGAATGTATAGGTAATTGCGTATACATCAATGGCGAACAAACTTGAACAAAAAAAGTAGTTTTATTGACCTTCTATAATTGTTATGCCCAACGTGATTGTTATCATTGAAACGTTGGTTGTAAGAATTATAGGTTAATCAAAGAAATATTTGACCGCCATTTTTTATCCAATTATCTACGAGTATCATACACCTGTATGAGTAATATTTACAATGAGGCGAATATGTTTGCACAAACTCGGTCCACCGGGGACGTATGATGGATTCTTTATCGCTTCAAATTGAGGGCCGTGAGGAAAGAGGGTGGTTTCTTTTAAATGATTATATATTAATAAATATCATCTAATTTTTAATTTATTTTCCTCTTTATAGACAAAAATCATATACGCATTTAAACCAGATCATCACATAACAATATACATTTCGACCCTCTTTAGTAAAATTTAAGAAATTTGATGAATTATGAAAAGAGTGGTAAGCTTTTTAATATTTAAGATAACATTGCAATTATTTAATTACTTTATCTCAACATTAGTTTTAAAGATTAATTTTTATAAAACTTAAGATCTTTAATTTACTTGAAATGCATCAATTTAATGTAATAATTAAATACTAAAATTGCACTCATATCAATGTCAAAAAAAAAAAAACACGTTGAATTGTTTATTATCTTTGGCCAAGCTGTCATTTTCAGCATACGACATTATTTACATCAGTAAATAAATTTGTATCTGTTACCCGCTGTCATATGTAACAGTTATTAACTGTAAGTAATAATAGTATGACTAGTAAGAGACGAGCTCACTAGACAGCTGTCAACAGCTTTCCCTCTCACTCTAAATACCTTCCCGAATGTGTGGACGGGTGCACGAACTCCGTCTAGCCGAACATTCGTGCGCCATTTTCCATTGCAGATCGGGAATAGGCAAACAGTTTGCCGACTAGTTCGCCGAACTCCAAACTGCCCGTCCACACGACTAGGAAACCACCAAACTAGTGCTCGGAGTTCGGCGAACTCCGAGCGTGCGGATGCACCTTAACATACAATGGACCGGTTGCCATTTTGTGTAGCGGAAACCGCTACTGATATTTATCATGTTCGTACCCTGAACGCGGCCATTATCTTAAATATTTCCTTTGCCACTATATAATCATGAACCTTTTTTCCCATCACTATATCTATTGTAGTTTCAAAGATATCTCCGGTCTCCACTCTTACTAGGGCACTTGGTAGCTTAGAAATTTAATACCTACTGATGACAAAGAAGATAGTTCGCAGTTCCGAAATCGTTCATGGTAAGTTGAAGTCATAAATTGGTTCGTAATTGCGCATGCAACCCTAAAATAAGTTAATATCTGCACATCTAAATACACTTGCCTTGATAATTCATTCCAATGAGATACTTCTATCGAGGAGTGCAGATATTACTTTCAGTTAAAGGCTGCAATTTATAAATACAGTTGACGACTTTGAGTTTAAAATATATCATTTAAATGCACTTGTTCCCACGGGCTTGTACAGCGTATTTTTATATTCACAACTTTTAGAAAAATACGCTTGCCTTTTTTTATTTCTTAGGCTTTTAAGCTATACCCATTGATTAGGAAAATATAGCGCCCTGCTATGGCGAAATGTATGTTGGGAAAAGATAATATTTGCTCAGGCAACAAACGAAACGATAAAACTATTAAAGTAGTGATAGTCCATAATTAGGTTTAAAGATAAAATTAAAGTCAGTAGTACTTTCTAGTTTATCTTTTTAATTTACTGCAGTAATTTTGTGCTAAATTACGTAGATTGCTACTAGTTTTGGTTTATGACAACCATCCTCAGGTATACAGAATATTGAAATAATGAATTTATTGAAAAGTTGAAAAACATTGTGTATCGAGCGCAGAAGAAATATTAGCCAGTAAAGTTGTATAAAGAATGCAAACTGTGCATTTAAAAAAAAAAAAATCAGCATCAGTGGGAATACCTGATAGTGAAAGTCAAACCTTTATTCAAAGTAGATGTTTGAAACACTGAATGATAATTTCATTACAGCACAACAATTTCGATTACAACATTGGGGAGTGATTTTTATTCCCAATTTCCTGCAACAGGTTGTTGATAAAAATTACATGTTTAAACAGGCATGTTCAATTGATCTTGGAATATTTTAAGCAAATTCCTTTATGATATAATGTTGAAACAAATTTGTAATACCATGCATAACTGTGAAATAATTGAACCTCGTTTATATAAATTAGTTCTGACTTTGATAATTTGCTATTTGAAGGTAAAACCTCGAACATAAATCAGAGATGGAATAATAGAAATAATATCTGTAGAGATAAGCTTGCAATACAGAAATTGCATCAGGAGAGAATTCCCAATAAGAACATAAACGTTAAGAAAACGTTGTTCTTAACGGTAACCGAACGTTTCGTAACGTTTATAAACAACGTCGAAGCGACATATCTATGTCCCGACAAAATACGTTGACAAAAAGTTACTTATTAAGCGTTATTTCACGTCATATACTAATGTTATTTTAACGTTTAATTTTTAATAGAAAATATCGTTAAATAGAAACGTTTAGCACAAGCTGTATTTTAACGTTTAATAAACCACCTCTGTAAAACGTAAAAAATCGGTTTACAGGTAACGTAACCTCAACGTTAATCCTTTGTTAGTGTGGTGGAGTATGCCATACCCCAGTATGTTTGCCTACATACTGGGGTATGGCAACTACACCACACTAACGAAGGGTTAATGAAATTCTATATCAAACCTTTATAACACGTAGTAGTAACGTCACATCTTGCGTAATTTAGTGAGGTGCCGAATGTATGAAAATCAACAGTATGTGGTGATAACGAAAAATTGGTTATAGATTAAAAGTCATAATGTCCAATACTAAATTAAATTTATTTTAATTAAATCATTCAATGATCACATCATAGTATTGAACTCATGATAAGCTCTTCAATGAAACATAATGCTTCTTCAGAAAAACTAAAATTTAATTACCTATAAATATAATACAATGCAATAATAACAATAATAATAATAAAAAGATAATAGAATTCTTTACCAAAACTAAGAAAGTAACGAGATCATTTCATTATAGATATATACATTTCCCTTTTTCTGCACATCCAGGTCTTCTACCTAAACAGTCCATTGGGCGCGTATATTTCAACCAGTCCTTCACTGCACTTTCTGCTGTATGTATGTATTGTTTAATTGTAACTTTAAATGGAAGACTGAAACAACAGGTATCATAAGTAACACCAAGGACTACAGGCTGTAAATTTTAGGGATATATATATAAGTTAATGTTTACTTTGATTGGTTTCCTAGATTTTTGTATTACAAACGAATGAAAGTATTTAATACTCACTGTATATTTTACTATAGTTCCGTATTATCTCTGGTTCCCGTTTTGTGAAAACTAAGTGTTCTTCCCTTCCAGTTATGCTTCACTGCAACGACGTCATGTACAGTAATTAGAATAATTTCTTTTACACAAGAATCCAGATTTTAGAACCATCAGCATTCGCTAACCTATATATTTGAAAATAAAGTAAGAAGGTGGTGTATACTAAGAAACCAGGTTCCTCAAGAACAAATTTTAGAATATAGTTAAATTTTCTGACATTAGGTTCTTATTTTAAGATGGCTACTATGCTGTTTTGCAATTGTGTATATGCATATACATAATTATACGTGCAATGTGCGTCGTATATGCAATATAGACTTAATTGATGGGGTACCTAGCTACTCACCGTTAGTTAAATACACTGATTGTTGCGTATCACATATTAATATAAAACTTTGTTATAAAGATAAAGAAAAGTTCTAACACTAGACTAGCGTAGTAGACATGTAACTGCAAGCAACTGCAAGTGCACCGTGCACGTTGCAGATGCGCAACAGAGGTGGAAGAGTTTATTTGAAATGGGGGAAGGATGATACATTCATCAGTAGTGCAGTTTTAATACAATAATTGTGTTACCTATTGTTAAATACATTTTGCATTCATTCATGCAAAAGCACATCATCACAAACAACACCATTTTATTTTAACTATACTTATACTTATGCGTTGGATTGCAGTTAATAGTTTTTCATATTTCAACGTTGCTTTTTAACGTAGAGTAAATGGTAAACTACGTTTTTTTAGTTGTACTTGAAATATGCGTTACGTTTCAGTTAATAATTTTCATTTTTCAACGTTGTTTTCAAACGTCTTTCAACGAGTAAACGGTGAAACTACAACTTTATATTTTAATTATATCTAAACTATGCGTTACATTTCAGCCACTAATTTTTCATTTTTCAACGTTGTCTTTCACGCAGAGTAAACGGTGTAACTAAAACGTTTTATTTTAGTTATATTTAAACTATGCGGTACATTTCAGTTAATAATTTTTCATATTTCCACGTTGTTTTTTAACGTAAAATAAGCAGTGAAACTATAACGTTTTATTTTAGTTATATTTAAACTATGGATTACATTTCAGTTAATAATTTCTCATATTGTAACGTTGTTTTATAACCTAAAATAAACGATGCAACTACAACGTGTTATTTTAGTTAAATTTAAACTATCCGTTACATTTTTTAGTTAATATAACGTTTCTTCAATGTATAGTTAAAATTGGTTATATATATAAACGTGTTACTTATAACCATTAACGTTGTTTCAACCAATGCAACGTTAAATTCACGTAAATGTAACCAACTTGTTCTCACTGGGTTATATTCAAGGTTGTCTTTGTGAAAATTTATTGTTATATATATGCAGACTCACTACAGGAAGTATATAGTATCTACAGTAATCCGAAATATTACGGTGGGTTATCTGTAAGTTATTATTTTTAATTTTATAAACAAAAGTTTGTATAGCCGTTGGTTGAAAATTCATGTCGCTGTAGATTCCTTGATTTTTTCCCAAATTATTTTATTAAATGTAATAATAGGATTATTTCGCAGTGATTAAATAGGAGTACACAGAAAAAAAAAATGTGGTAAGTTATCGGAAAATTGGGTTGTATACAAGTAATAATAAATTGAGTTAATTTACAATCTATAAACTACTAATTTAAAACGACACGGTATTGAAGCAACTTTTAAAAAGCTAAATTTTTGTATTACGTCATGAATCTTTATATTTTGTGTCGTAATACAAAACAAAAAATGCAAACCTATTACATGGGTTGTATTATCCCAATTCATAATTGTACTATATGGAATTTTGCGTTGATTTAACACATTTCTTTTTTCAGTGTAATACTTATTAGAATAGATGAAATAAGTGTACGCTATCAGCCAAAATATGAAGTTTCAGTCTTCTGTGATTAACGGATCGTTCCAAGACTCCAGGGGTACTGGGAATAATAATAATCAAAGTGTTGCGTAGGCTTTCACGGCCGGCATCTACTGTAAAAGGTTTTTCCAGGCTGTCGAGTCGTGGTCTTTTAAGTAATTAAGTAAGCTTATGGGTCCCAAATCTGTAAAAGACTCAGGCGCTGCATTTTTGGGCAATGGTATCACCGGTGCTTGCTTCCATAAATCGTGAATAACATTCTCCAGAATGCAAGAATTAATAATATGAACTATATATTTGAGAATGTAAGGAGCACGTAGTCTAATCATAAATACCGACAATCCATCACAGCCGGAAGAAGAAGAGGATATCCCAGCCAACGCTCTCGCGATTTGTGCTTCATCAACTAGAGTGAAGGTAAAATTGTTGCAAATGTTAGGTACAAGCTTCTATATCACGATTTTGATGATCTTAAATTTGATCGGCAGGCGGTAGGAGTTGTGCATATGAGTATTCTTGTCTTAATAAGCTATCGAAATAAGCGTTGCTTAAAAACTTCTATATGAGGATTGAGAAACTTGGAGTACGTCTTCTCATTTTAAAAGGCATCTCTTCCAAAAAAGTTGGAAGTTATGTTTCTACGTTCAATGAGGATGAAATCCGACAATACCAACTGAAATGTTAAAATTTGGATATTTACGTGAAATAATCCATATGGAAGAGGGAATAGTCATTGGGTAGCAAAGATAATATACGCTGTAGATTTCATAAAACTGTTTTAAAACTTTTAAAACATTTACTTGTTGAGTATTAATTCGGATATTATTTTATGGATTATCTTTGACAATTTGGTGAACCTGATCTTCAAGTTGTGGATTCTTCAAGTAGTTTTAAGTGTTTCCGTAATATTTTTTTGGCTCATTTTTTGGTAGACAAAGATGTCGATTGGTAAATGTTTCAGCATATGGCAAAAGTTTATTATAGTCCGTTAGTTAGTAAGTAAGTCCTACAAGGAATGAATATAATTACAATTCTGATACTAAAAATCATATTCCTGTTAATTTTGAAAGTTGAAATACATCTTAGAAAACGTCATAACGTCTTTGAGATCAGTATCTGCTTTATTAGACGGTTTGTGGACAAATATGACGTTTTTGTGTAATCAAAATTAAAAATTATTAATTCATATTTTTACCTTTCCGTTCTATAGAAAATAAATCCTGTATGAGATTTAAACATGCGCAAGCTATCCTATTTCCTAAAGTAAAGTTTAAACTTGCATCATCAAGCAGGGTTCAAAAGCTAATAATTACAGTTGTGAATCGGTATTATTAAACATCACAACCGATGTATTATACGCTATAGATAAGGATTAAAAATTATTGTTATTTTTTTTACTGTAGTTCAAAAAAAAATAACGATAATTTTCAGCTTTTGATGTTTTGATGGAGTATACCATCCTTTGTTAAAGAATATTTTTTTTAGAAGATACATTTAGTTGTAAGCTAAAGCTTTTATGTTTCTTAATTTCCCTTAAGCTTAAAAAAAATTACAAATCAACAAATGCAAAAGTAAGTTTATTATTTGTATGTATTACGTAACATTAAGAAACATGCAACCTTTAACTTGCATATAATTGTATCTTCTAGACAATATCTTTTTCAAACGGATAGAAATGGCATAGCCAACCAGGCGTCAAGAGCTAAAAATTACCGTTAACTTTAAACTTAAAATATATGTTTATTTTTTTACTCTTTATCTCAGGGTATTATCCTCTGGGCTCTTTATTTTATAGCTTATATTTATTAACCTATCAGCTATAAAGTTTGCTATATTATAACAGTTAACCACAAGCTTGTTTTGGCAGGTATACATATGCAAGAATTTTCAATAAGTTTCAGCTTTGGGCGCATAATAAAAAATTAAACCAAAATGATGCGCATTAGATCTCCACATTTGATGAACTTTGATCACATACCATTTACAATTTGTCATCAACACTCATGTTTCCACAATATATCTTCATGGTATTTCACTTATGGCTACTTACTAGTGGTGGACACAAAGTAGTTATTCGTTACAAAATATTCGCTACTTCTTAATACTCAGAGTAACGAGTAGTGGCTGATTGTAACGAATAGAGTAGAAATATTCGAATATAAATATTCTACTCTATGAGTATCATATACTCAGAGCAACGAGTAGTGGATGATTATAACGAATAGAGTAGAAATATTCGAATATTAATATTCTACTCTATGAGTGTTAAGTTAGTAATAAATAGTGGATGGTTATAACGAGTAGAGTATAAATATTCGAATATTCAATGAGTGTAGCGAATACTACTTTATATAAAGAGTTCCTAATGCGTATAGAAAATATTTGCTTTAAAATCTACATTTATGGAATAGTGCAACGGCGAATAAAATAATATGCCGAATATATTGGGTGAATTTCTACAATGAATATATCCTACATGATATTGCCCTTTACTAGTTACTTTCATATGATCGTGTTATAGGCATAACGCAAACGCTATTGATGACTCAGGCAAGCTGGTTAAAAAATACATTCTTTTTGTCAACACTTTTATAAGCACGGAACTATAAAATCAACTTACGTAAATACATTTCTATTGATACTTTATTTTCTATATATTGAAAGTTTTTATGCCGCTTTTTTGTTTTTACTGCATTTAATTATCGCAATTATCACAATTTATTCAGATTTACTTTTTGCTTAACGCTTTAACTTAAGTTGGAGGTAAACACACTTTGTTATTTTTTTTAGATAAAAAGAGTAGTAAAAATACTTCTATTTTCAGCCGTACTTTAAATGAAAGGTATCTTAACGTAACAAAATCCAAAAAACTATTTCTGAAAAACACGTTTACTATTTGCTCTCCCGTATATAAGCTGCTTTTGATGTTATTATATTGTCTATTTAACATATTAATCAATAAAAAGATTTTTTTTGTATCTTTGTTTTTATAAATAAATTTATATATTATTACAACGTAGAACTTTTGCACAGAATGTCACACATTTCATTCCTTAAATTAAATTCATAAAATTGATTCATTTGTAAATTTATCAGGCAAAAGACTCAAATGAAAACCGCCGACTGCATGCGTGACTGTATCTACATTAGTTTCTACTCTATTCGTTAACGAGTATAAAGTATCTGCGAGTATAAAAGTAACAGAAGTAGTAGCAGTAAGAATATTCTGGGAAAGTAGGGAATATTATCAATACGAGATTTAGTACAATATTCGCTATTTAATATCCGCTACATTTAAGAAAGTAGCGAATATTCCCGGGTATCAAAAAATACCATAAGTCCCAACACTATTACTTACTACTACTACTTTGGGAATTAGAAGATGAATTTCAATATTTGGATCTAGCTATTGATTCAAATCTTCCTTGGGGCAAACATATTTATAGATGAAATTAAGAATAAGGTAAAGTCAGGTAAGTGTGTAACCGGGGCAAGTGTGTAGTTTGGCTACATTTATTTTCAAGATTAAAATATGGATGTTCTCTGTTATATTACCGATGTACTAAACTTTATACTAGTTTTACAAATAAAAATTCACATCTCCTAACGTGTAATAACTTAGATATCTTGTAAATTTATCATACCTTATTAAAAAGGCATCGGTATAGTATTACACTCTTGGCCGAACAAAAGGATAATGCTATTAATATATAAAATGCGGAACGATTACACACTTGCCCCATTTTGCTGGGTAAGTGTGTAGTATTGACAGTTTTTAAAATTTATTTTTTTGCTAGTAAACCGTTGATAATTATAAACGGTGTATCTATTGAAAGCTTACAACTGGGCATATATTACGTACTTCTATGTGTAAAATTTATCAAAATGTCTTATTATGTGAACAGTGTTACATTTTCTTCACACTATGCAATTTTTACTACACACTTACCTGACTTTACCTTATTAGCAAACAGCAACATCTATTCTATGTATTCAATTTAGTTTCTACTCTAGTCAATTGATGTTACTATTTGCGGCAATGGTTGGGCATATTTAATTAACAAGATTGTTTCTATCCAAAAATTGAACATGACATGATAAGAAGTTCAATTAATGATGGACACCTACAATTCCTGTGTATAATAATAAATATGGACGTGAAAGCCATAAGGTGTTAATTCCGTCTTTGTATAATTTGTATTATTTATAGAATTAAAATCCTATAAATCAGTATCAATGCTAAAGTAAACGCGAAAGGAACCCCTAATTGATAATTTTTAATTTATACTAGTACATATTTTGTCAATATCCTGACATTAAATTTCAGTTTTCACTCAGTCTGTTTTTTCTAGTTTATTACACTAAATTCCATCGTTAAGCAATTATTTGCTTGTTGGATTATTATTGTAATGGGCATAAAGATTTTGGGAAGAAGAAGAAGATTGTTTCATTTCAATAATAGTTAATATGTTAGGTACTTTTGATTTTATTTAAATTATTAATAATAATAATAACTCAGCACTACAGGCCTTGAAGGCCCTTGGCTTAGGGTGCCGGAACACACCGAGCCACTGAGAAGTGTTGTCCGAATGGTGACCCAACCAACAACCGGTATCGCATATTGCTGCTTGACTTTCAAGATTGGCAATGATGCACCCTTCCTCCTCAGCCGTACTGCCGGCTATTTAAATTATTATTTCAATAATAATTCACTGCTCCAATATGACACATATATAAATTTAAACCGATAGTGCTGTATTTTTGGCCATTCATCCCCAATTTATAAATTATTATTTACCTATTTTCTATTTAGCCTCATGTATTTTTAAGTTTGTATTGTAAATATTTATCTATGTTGAATAAACATGCTCTATTCTATTAAAAAAATTGGACTACTACCTCATGAGCCAAGAAAAAATCCAAAGAAAATGGAGTTTTAAAATGTTTCGTTCCAGCAAGAAATTTAATGATATAAGACAATAAGTGAATGTTGGTCATAAAAACAATTTATTCAGATTTTTTTAAATATATAATTTCTGTTTCTGAAGAAAATGCCGGCATTTGTCAATTTTGTTCAACTGTTGAAGTTCCAAAACAAGAAAATAATTTGATATGTGGACCATAGGGTTATTATATATATATAAATAAAAAAGAATTAAATTGATATACCTATTGCCATTCTAGATGCTGCTATATGGAGAAAATTTCAAAGATCGTGGGAAAAATAACCTGGTCGAATTGCTGTGCCTTCCTTATAAGCTTACTACCTTCGTTTAAGTTGCGTTAACCAGGTCAGAAATGTTACAGAATGTTTTTCACTTTTTTCTCTTGTATAGTTGCTCTAACCTGTTTCTGCGTAACGTCTTTGCTATTGCTAACCCATAAGGTGACTGACTGGTGGAGTAAGTAAAAAAAACAAGATTCCTTTATAACACTCAACACTGCTTTCTGAAAAAAATATGAGATTTTTTTTTTAACTGACCATTACAGAATTAAAATAACTTTTCTTAACAATAAAATTAGTACCGTTTAAGTAGTTTTGCATACGATTAAGAAGCGTAGGTAACTACCGTATGCATATACCTGCGAGTTAGGGGCGTTTTAGGGACGCAGTTCCGCGTTCCCCAACCCCAATATCTCGTTCCGTATAAGAATAAATTACCCCTAAAGAGAGATTACCAGTTACCATTATCCCAGCGCTATTCTGTTTGTGTGATTATTTGCAGGTGCTGTAGCGTTTTATTGTGTCTAGGTAGAGGCACGTCTGAAGCTGTAGTATGGTCCAGACAGGGGTATAAGTGAGAAAATATTCTTGCTACATATATACGTCCTTATGTTCTCTTTTGAGTTTTTCGATTGTTGTGTTGGGGTAGAATTTTGTATGCGTGAATTCTTGGCTTTCGATGGTGTAAGGTGGAAGATTGTGTGAATATTAGGAAGGGTGGTTTGAGATTAACTTGTGAATCTAGATATGGATATACTATAATGAATCGTTTATTCAGTATTGTGAAATTGGTAAATTCAGTATTAGGAGAGTAAATATATCTACTAAACGGCTTGCATTAATTTTTCTAGAAAGCATTATGATGACTTAGAATTATTGCATAATTTTGACAAATTCTTAATTCCAACGTACTGCTGTGTATTGATTGAATTAATTGAAAAATGCAAAACTGACATTAAATTAAAAAAAAAATAAATAAAATTAGCTAGCTCAACGGATAAGATTTTAAAGAACGTAAAAGAACTATTAACTCAGAGTTACCCTCGCGGATTAATATAAACGCGGACAATATAAAATAGAATCCGCATTAAATCAGCACAAGCGACTAATAGACAATTGAATGAATGGATTAATTAAAAAAAACTTAACACTGCAAAATTTAAAATGATACAATAAATTTTTTAACTAAACTTATACAAAACAACATAAAATTTGTGAAAATTCTCGGTAAATTGAAATCAAACGAACGGAGAAATCAAAACAACCAAAAATATGCAACTTAAAATACACTCAGTGATAAATGGGTTGTCTAACCACAGCAGTACGAAGAATTTTCCTTTTAATGTTGATTTTTTTTTTATTTTTACGCAAAAAAGTTATAAACTTAGTTAATTATTTAGTAAATCAAAATAATACGCAAGTGTATCGATACAAGGCCAGACTTATTTTAACTAAATAATAAAAAAAATCGTCCTGATGCTGCTGCATGAATGTGAAAGATTTAATATTATTAATGCTACTTTGGTAAATTTTTTTACAAAAGTTGAATTCTCTCCAGCAATTACAATTTTTGTTGGAATAATCTTATTATCTGTCATCACACTATAATTCTGAGTTATTTATAATTAATATTTATATCAAAGAAATTCTTTGATTGGAGTCGGAGATATTACGAATTTTATTTGAAAAAAAAGTAGTACATCTTGATACATTATAGGTATACATTATAAGATTGATATAATCTTCCGTTTATACTAAACTTTACTGCCTTTTTCCTGTTTGGATAAAGTACTAAAGTTGAGCAAGCATTTCGTTGTTTAATTTGTCTATGTTTTAATAAGTCACATGTGTGAGTTTTACTGGTGAAAATGTCTCATTTGGAGAAAAAAAAAAAATACTATTTCTTCAAAAAAGTCCTTTATCGAAGCTGTTTTTCCGCAGGTTAGTCAAGAATATAGAAAGCTTGTGTGCAAAAATAGAACCAGAAAAAAATCAACTACCTGCCGATGACGCCAAACTAAATCTACAAGTTTAGTTTTTTTTTAATGGTAATCGAGCTTTAAGAAAACTCGATCCTAAAATCTAAATTTGAAGACGTGGAGTTGTGCGATTTCTACAAAAAATACCTCGAAGAAGACCATTTTCCGGAGCTTAGAAAATTTACAAGAAGATTGATTTGTGCGTCTGGCAGTACTTATAAATGCGAAGAGTTCTTTTCAATGATGAAAGTTAATAAATCAAAACATCGTACAAGATGTTGTGATTTATTATTGTGACGATAATTTGGAAAATTCTTTACGTCTTTGTATCAGTGGAATTCATCCAAACATCGATGGATTAGTATTCCAAATTCAAGCTCAAGGGTCTCATTGATTTCGTTGTCGCTATTTAACTTTCGTAGTTTGTAATAATTCCAAATTTCATGATTTAACTATAATGTTGTACTTATTTTTTTCATTTCATTTTCTTATATTAATAAATTATAATAACATTTCTGTATTATTTCATGTCTGATATTTATCGCTAAAAATTATGAACACTACTTTAAAACACTACTGTAAAATGCACTACTTTTAAACCCGCGAACGTATTTGGCCCGCAACATGTCAAAGGTTGCCCATACTTGGTCTACTTCATAAAATGATGAGTTTCCAAAACATTATTTTTAAATTAATCATGATCTTATGCATAACCTAATGAATTTATAGATAGAGAAGCTGGTCCCAAAACCGAAAATTTTGTTGAACAAGTTATTGACCGATATTCTGAATTAGAATTTAAAGAAAACTTTCGAATGTATAGTAGGATATTTGACTACATTTTAAACTAGATTAAGGATAAAATTAGTACAGATGGAGAGAGAGCTGGGCAAACAATAAATTGCGAAAACACAGTTGCTTTTAACCATATGGTATTTTGCCACACCGGGCTCGTATAGGTAATATATTATAATATCTTTAAACTTATATAAAATTTTAGATGTATTTGTGGGCGTTTTAATTTAGGAAAACCAACAGGATTACGATCTGTTAGGAGAGTAACAAAAGCACTGTTGAGTCTCAGTTCCTCAATAATTAGATGGCCTGAAGGAGACATTTTGTTAGATATCCAAAATAAATTTGAAAGGGTAGGTTTTCCTAACACCATAGGATGTATAGATGGTATATATATACCAATTCCTCTACCAGAAAAGGGTGGTTTATACACTGAGAAAAATGAAAATGTCGGTTCAACAAAAATTATTATTTTGAACTTTTTGCATTCACTCAACCAGTTTTCGTTTAAATCAGCACACTTAAATTTTATTACAAAACAGTAACCTCATTGAAAGCAAACGCATATTTTAGTTAAATTATATGTGTTAATTCAAACAATTATTTGCTTTAACCGTCAATGGAACTACAAAATTAGTTAACTCAATGCATGTGCGGCCGATTTGAACAACCATTTATTTTAATCCAACATTAAGATTATTGAATGAACCACAATTGTAGATTGATTCAAAACATTAGTGCAACTAATTCTGCGTAATTGATTTAAACATTCCGGTGGTTTGGGCATATTTAAATACAAAAATTTGTTGAGTGAACCAATTATTGGTTGAATCAACACATCTTTTTTTCTCGGTGTATAGAGTTATCAAGCAGGTCGTGGTAATTATATTTCTAATAAATATCATTTTGACTTTTGTCATTTTGTGAGTAGCAATATAATTTTTCCTGACAGTTTTTAACTTAATTCTACTAAACACACATTGCAACAAAATATTTTTATTGTTGAAGTATATTTCCTACGCTGAATATAAGCGACAAGTTTCGCTTGCAGTTTCCTAATAGAGTTGTGGATAATACCGCTTTACATCATAATTGCCTAGTTGTGGAGAAGTTTCGGACTAGAAGATCGTTTTAAAAGGCAAGAGTTTTGGTAGACCACGTACACAGTAAAATATTGTTAACCACGTAGAACCTTGTTGGGCCTTGTGGAAACCCCACCTTCACCAGTTCGTCGTTTATCATTTCAAACGAATGTATCTTTTAGTACCGTTCATAGAATTTTGAAGCGTCGTTTGCATTTGTATCTATAACAAAGTATCAGTTGTTCATCAGATCTTACCTAGAGATCATGCTAGTAGGATAAATTATTGCAACTTCTTTCAAGAAAATTTAAATAATAACGAAATTCTGCATTTAAGTTTTTTTAGTGATGAAGCATGGTTTCATTTAAGCGGGTTTGTAAATAAACAAAATTACATAACACGGTCTATAATATCTAATCCAAACAATCACATTGAAGTTCCTTTGCATCCTGTTAAAGTTGAAATTTGGTTAGCTATATCTAGTCGTAGAATAGAAGCAATATTTTTTCACAATAATATTAATAGCCAACAATACCGAGAACAGTTATGAATACCATTTTTAAATCAATTGGAACAGAACGAATTCAATGGGGGTTTCTTCCAGCAAGATGGGGTACTGCACAAACAACTCGTGAAAATTTAGCGCTATTAGAACAATATCTCCCTAATCGAGTTATGGGCAGAGGTGTTTGGGCAGCGCGATCATCAGACCTTACTCCGTTAAATTTTTCTATTTTCGGATTGCTAAAAAATGAAATATGTATATAAGACAAGAGTTAATAACTTAAATGACTTGCTGAATACAATACAAATAAATGAAATCACATCAAATGTATTGCAGAATATTTTTGACAACATGAAACGTTGTATTGCATTATACATTCAACAGAATGGTGACCATTTTGAGCACTTGTACACTGTTGAAAATATTACGGTGTTGGCGTTAATTTTGCGCTAGTCAAATAGTTTAGTGTTGATTTTTACAAACTTTGCCAGACGAGTTGACTATGCGTATTTAATAGAACAGAAATTACTAGAATTGGTGTGAATTCTTTGTTCAGATATGAGGATTACTATTTTTCTCTAGACATTCAGAAGCATCAACCAATCAGAATTTTTCCCTCGGATAGAATATAGAAACCCCACCTAATCTAATACAGTATTGCATTATACGCACCACCTGTATTGCACGTGTATCTGTTTTCGAGTTTGTTTCTGCGTATTAACATATCCAAACAAACCACCAAATGTGACTGACCTGCAAAGTGTAACCTTGTGTTACTAAACGTTAATTCCGGTGGCATAAAAAATTTCAACATCTTAAGATGTATTGGGAACAACTATTTACGTAATTAGTTCAGATTTGAATCAAATAGCATAAACATTCACTTAATTTTATAATGGTTCTCAAAATATTATTTTAAAATAGTACGTTTAGTGAAACCAAAACTTTTGAATGAGTAGTTCTGTATATTTATAATTGAGAAAACGTCTTAAAGAGATAATATTATAGCACTAAGAAATAGGAGTTGCATATTAAAAAGACGTTGTGTTTAGAAAACGATGTTAAATCATCCAATAGATCGCATTCATTTAGTTAAACAGCTAGTAAATTTGTCTAGTCTAGATCAAATAAAATGTGACTAGAAGTATATCATAATTCCACGTGTTAGTTGACAAATAACCCCCTTAGCAATAGACAATACTTGACTATCTTTGTTCGTCAAATTTAAACTTCTATAGTTCTCGACAAAATAACACGAAAACAGAATGGACCTCTCCTGACCATTAAATTAGTCAAAAAAGTGTTAAAATTTTCAACAGTGTAAATTATAACTAAGTAAAATTTCTACAAATAAGTTATTTACCTTAATTGTTTGATTACTATCCCATCTTAAAGTTGTCTATAAATAATAATCAGTTGTATTTTTATTAGTTTCATCACACATCGCTCGACCAAAAAATTCGACAGTGAGAGGTGGATGACCTATATGTATACTATTTAATCTATACCCTCATTTCAAGAAAGCGGAATTCATAATTTATAGAAGAAATTCATGACCACCTACATGTAATTCATTTGAAACATCAGTCTGTACTATTTACGCCAACGTACCTAAAACACAAACGAAATGGTACATTTTGGTATACAAAAAAATGCTGAAACTCATTTTAATAACACTTACGTTTAATCAGATCCTATATGCATATGAAGTCATAACTATAACATGATTATTCTGTTTATTTTCCGGATTTCAGATTTCAAGTTCAAGTATGATTCGCTGAGAATTCGTTAAATATTTGGGTTACCTTTTTATAGATCAGGTTGCTCGCCAGACGCCCACCAGAATCGTAAAGCTTTTATTGGAACGAATAACGAGAAATATCCAAACACTTTTATCGATGTTTTTCGGAATAATAAAAATTAATTAAACACTGCAAATGTACCTACACGGTATTTTATGAGTACATTTTGGAAAAAAGACGGATAATAACTTGTGAAATAACTAAAACACATTGAAGCAATTAAAAAAGAAAAAATAATATGCCATGATAAACAAAAAGCATAAAGATGAACAAGCAATAACAAATAAAGACAACATATTGGATATAAGATGGGAAGAAAGTGAGAAAATGAAACAAAACAGGAAGAAATAGAGAACAGCATGCAAGGAAACAGTGTAACAAATTAATCTCAACGCAGCACACCTTACTATTAACGGTGTTTTAACGGATTTTTAATTAAATAATAATAGAAAGTAATAATATACTCATAAGTAAAAGTAATTGACGTAAAATATTTTTTTATTTTATTTTAATTTATTGAGTTCTGCTTTTAGAACAATCAGAATGTATTTTGCCATTTATTCTTCGACAACATTATAGTTGTATGATGTCATTGAATAATAATAATATATATTTGCAATAAAACCATTACAGAAAAAGTCAATGTTGTTATGTATGTAGATATGTTACAATTGACAAAAAAAAAGTATAATAAATATTTGTAAAGATAAAATCATAGAAATAAAAACATAGAGTATATATACATAAAAGGATAATGAGAAGTAAAAGAACAAACGACAGTAATGTGACAAACAAAACAACACAAACATATTAATAACAAAATTATTATAAGTCACATAAGAAGTCATTAATTTCATAATACTCCTTCTCTATGAGCCCTCTCCTCGTATTATTCTATCGTATCTGAAAAACAAAAATCATCATGTTGATTATTACAAGTACCTGTAACTTCAGGGAGGTTGGGCAGTCAAAAAAAAAATAATTTCTTTGTTTTGTTTACAAGGATTTGAAGAAAAATGATTTATTGCTTCAAATAAAAATTAAATGATAAATCAAAAAATATTTTTCTCATTTTTTTTTTTTGCGTGGGTTCCGAGCATTGAACCAAAAATGAGTGCTGAAACAATGGAAGAAATCATTGTTTCAGCATCAAATCAATGAAAAAGATTTGATTAAATGGTTAAGGAATTTATTCAGTAATAAAGCACTCATTGTATTAATGAAACCAAAATCATTGGAAATGAAATGGTAACTTGATTGGCTTAATGAAATATGTTATTGTTGTAACGAACACCAGTTTTGTTTTAACAACTTTATTTGGTTTACTGAATGACCGCGAACTATCAATTTTATGATGACCTCCAGTAGAAGAATGAAGAAAGGCATCAATGCAATGAATATTACTTGTTGATATGCTAATCGCAAGTGACCGACTTAATGTATGCTATGCATTGTTATATATACAGGGTGGGCCATTACATTCGCGTCGGTTTATATAAAAAAGTGGTAACATATTTTCCTTTTTTTTTTTGGTTAAGGATTATACAGGTTCCGACGGACCACATTTCAAAATTATTTTGAAGTATACAGGGTGACTCAAAGAAATATTGCACACCCAAGTTTTTGAAAAATTATAGTACAGGCTAAATAAAGGCAAGTTGGTGTTAGGATTTTTATATCTAACTCGTTTACGAGATAATTAACTATTCTTCAGAATGTAGACCAAAATTTAAGAGGCACGCCTGTCATGCATACTTAAGCTAGATATTTTAAATTATATTTATTTTTTTACTAAAGCATTACACTTGATAATAAAATAAAAGTAATGCAAAAAATTATACAGGGAGAACAAAAACATACTTTTAATTTTCGCTATCTTTAAAGGCAAGTAACTTCTTATTTAGATTCGAAATTTAACTTCTTATTAGATTCGAAATTTAACGGTTTTTAATATTTCCTTCATTTCCGGTAATCGGTTTTTGTCGTTCTGTTTTCTTATAACACACACTTCCTGTACTTCGGAATACTTGCAGCAAATTTTCTGAAGAACGCTTATCGAGATGGCGTCTGTTAGGATATTTTTGCGCATAAATCCTTGAAATTTGTACTAGCAAACAATTTTCTTCACACTCTCCAATTATTAAAATCATATCAATTCTTTCTGCTTGAGGGTAATTTCTCATTGTAAATAATTAAAATGTTTTTTTAAATAACCACGAACAACAATGATGCGCAACTTATGACTTTAATGACTTTTTGTGTATAATGAATAATAGCGATACTTTTGTCTAAGCCCACTTTTGAAAAAGAATTGATAGGAATTAATATTTGAAATAGAAAATTCTAAATTACTAAGAAACTATAATAGATAGGTATAGGAAGCAGTAATACAATATTAAAGACTGTTAAAATTAGAATCTAAATAAGGTAATAAATACAGGGTGTTCCATTTAAAATAAGAAAGCTTTAAAGATAGCGAAAATTTAAAAGTATGTTTTTGTTCAGCCCGTATAATTTTGCATTACTTTTATTTTATTATCAAATCTAATGCTTTAGCTAAAAAATAAATACAGTTTAAAATATCTAGCTTAAATATGCATGACAGGCATGCCTTCAATTTTGGTTTATATTTTGAAGGATAGTTAATCTCGTAAACGAGTTGAGTTAGGCATAAGAAACCTAATACCAACTTGTCTTTATTTAGTCTGTACTATCAAAATATGTCACAATATACAGGGTGTTCCATTTAATTTTTCACAACTTTGTTGTGTAGCTTTTCTTTGAGTCACCCTGTATATTTCAAAATAATTTTGAAATGTGGTACTTCTGAACCTGTATAACCCGTAACAAAAAAAAAATTGAAATATGTTACCACTTTTTTTTTATGTTTACGAAATTGCTCAATTTAGATAATTTGAATATTTCAGTCAGTAATTGCAAGTTAGCTAGTTAATCTGCCCGTTCGACCAAATTAATTAATGTTTATTTTTAAATTTTCAGAGATTAATATGTATGTATGCGTATAAATGTTAGATAAATCAATATTATAATCCGACAACCTTCTGACCATTAACCTTACGATGATTATTACATACACTCTACATATTTCAATAACTAATTCATAATAACTCATCTTTATTAATAGCTGCAATAAAGAACACTTATGGGTCCATATTTTCTTGTTTTAGATAACATGACCACTTGTTTTTATGTTAATATAAATTAGTAATAACAAACTATGTGATTTTAATAACTTACAAATGATCCTTAGAAGCCTTTTAAGAAACATAAAAATAGTTTTCTTTACAAAACAATTTAAAAAATATTTATACACAGTGAAATTCTAATATTAGTCGTTAATCAAAAGTCATGATTACAAACATTTTAAGATTTGTTAAGTTATAGAATATAACATATATAATACATAGTATGCAAATTTTAGATTGCAAAAATACTATATGCTATAGTATTTTATCCAGAATTGGAAAATCTTTCGCACAACACATTAAATTCTGTGTAAATTAATAGCTAAATAAAAACGTTTTCAAAATATGGCTTCTAGTATTAAGTCAAGTAAGTATTAATACTTTTTTTGGTTGTTTGAAAATTTAGTGTTGTTTTAAAATTATTGAATTCTACGTATTATTTAGAAAATATTATTTATATTGATTTGCTTCTTAGGAATTACTATTTACTAGATTACAAAAACGATATCTCAGTGTAACCATGTGTGTTAATAAATGTGGTTGTCCGGAGAAGGTTCGCCTGTGGCACCGCTCTAAACTTTATAATTTTTTTACTTATGTCTCGATACGGTCATTCATTTTAGCTTTTTAATTGACTATTACGTTTAATTATTTATGATTATTGCCACCATCAAGCTTCATATTTCAAAATTAGCTACAATGTTAATAGGGTGTTCCATACGCCGTGCCGTACCAATTTTTTTTTTTTATTTGAAACGCCCTGTATTTTACTTTAAATTTGAAATCCGCTTCATTTCCTCATTACAGATATACAGTGAGGTCGTTAATGGTCCCCCCCCCCTGATAACTTTTGAATGGTATAAGATAGAGCAATGAAACAAAAACCAAGTGAAATTAGAGATAATTTGTGATTTTTTACCTATAGAGATACGCACATGGCTTCTGATGTAAAATAGAGAGCGTAGCTATCTTTAAAATTTTAAATAGGAAGTAATTTCATTTAGAAGCTCATTTGGAAGATATTTCTATTACTTTTATGGCAATGCAATCAGTTTTACGATTTTCGAAATTTTTACCAACTTACCCAAGATTAATAATTGGAGTACTTACGTTGCTTTTTCGATAGCCTTCGTATTCGCTTTTTGGATATAGTGTACAGAAACCTGTAATTACAGTAATCTGTAACATAGACACCCACACACATGACACATACACTGACAGATATGACACTTTTGCTAAATTTTGTAAAAACGTCATATTGTAAAATATGTCATATTTGACAGCAATCGCTTTCTAAGTCACATAAAACCACAATATTTATACGAGGGCTATAGAAAAAGTAACGTAAGTACTCCAATCATTAATCTTGGGTAAGTTGGTAAAAATTTCGAAAATCATAAAACTGTTTGCATTGCCATAAAAGTAATAGAAATATCTTCCAAATGAGCTTCTAAATGAAATTACTTCCTATTTAAAATTTTAAAGATAGCTACGCCCTCTATTTTACATCAGAAGCCATGTGCGTATCTCTATAGGCAAAAAATCACAAATTATCTCTAATTTCACTTGGTTTTTGTTTCATTGCTCTATCTTATACCATTCAAAAGTTATCAGGGGGGGGGGACCATTTACGACCTCACTGTATAAAGTTGTAATATGTTATTATAATTTTTTTTTTAATATTCGTTAAATTGATTACAGGGTGCGTCAAAACACAAATTCATTGTTTTCTCAGTTTATTCTCAACGCATCACCCTGTATTTTCTGTAACTATCGTAAAGTACTATTATATTATACTTTTATTTTTGTTAATACTTAACAATGCTACACCCAAAATTAATAGTTTTTGAGATATTTGAATTTTTGCAGGCAAAGTATTGATGAGGGGTATTAAATGTTTAACAATTTTGAACTGGGTCATGATTTGTTTTGTAAAAAATTAAAAATTTACAAATAAATCTTTGAAAAAATTTCCGTGACGAAATTTGAATGTGTCTGTATTAAAAATATTCGCATAGTTTCAAGAATAGTGCTTCAAACTTTAACACATCATTAATAAGTACTTCATTCGGCATATAGAGAATAAGGAATAATGAATTTGTTTATTCGTGATTGACGAATAATGCATATTTGAGAATAAAATTATTCGAATGATCATTTGAATGAAATTTATTCGCCAAACAATGCAAGTGTAGATTTAATTTACTTGCAGCATAATTGTATATTGCTTTATTTAGCGCATATTAATTTAGGGTATTGAAAAAAAAGTAACTTAAACCTTTTTCAAAATAATCAGCGAACCAATTGAAATGAAATGTGAAAACTAAGTTTTTAACCAACAAATGTCTGTAAAAAATAAAATGTTTTATGTCAAATTTGTAATAAATTAACATCTGTGCAGGCTATCTGTATGATTGGCAAGTGATTTTGGTTGCCCACATCACCTAATTTATTTTATAATGTTCATTTCTAAAATAAAGAGAAATATTACAATATGCAAAGTACTGAAAAGTATGTGTTTGTGTGATCATATAAGTAGGTAATTAAATTAAATAAATTGACGTTGCTGTACTTCCTATTTAATTTTTTTTTGTACTGTGAAAGTTCTTATTGTGTTGCTACTAGTTTCGACCTTAAAGTTAGGTTTTGCGTAGGCTGCACTCGAACTTCATAACAGTCAATATAGGTATGAACACATGTAAACTATAAGGAGTAGAATGCGATATAAATTGTCTGGGTATCGTTTGAATTTAAAAGTCATTGTAGTATAACAAAGGCCGGATGAGTTCACTTTAACATAATATATAAAAACTTGCTTGTATGCATTATCATGAAATTTTAAGCTTGGCTATTTTTAAAATTAAAGTTAGTAATAATTATGAATATTTATAAAGACTTGAACATAGTGAGTAGGTATAGTGAACCCAAAATGAGAAGTACATATATCGTCATATCCGTTTTGAGCGCTGGAATTGTCGGAAGAGTCTATTATACTAGTTTTAGGGGTATTTCTGTCATTTTGAAAGAAGTATTTAAGGTAATTTCTATCGTAAAAAAATCAGCCCCACCACTAATGACTTACATTAGATTAGATTAGATTATTGTTATTAGGATTGGGGTGGCCTATGGACCTGTTTCACGCAACGTTTTCACATCTGTGTTCCCCTTTTTCCTAGAGGACGCTCTCTAATTTTGCCCTCTTAATTAGGCCTATCATCTTTGGGAGCGGCTTCTTTATGTAGCTACTAGCTGTGGGGTTCTCCTCCCCCCATTACTAGAAACCTTGTCTTCGCCAGGCCTTCACATTGGCACAGCACATGAACTGGTGTTTCTTCCTCCTCTTAGCAGTATCTGCAGGTTTCATCATCTGCCAGGCCTATGTTGTACATACGCCTATTCAGTCTACAATGACCAGTCAGCAGACCTACAATCATTTTGACAGTCTTTCTGTCCTTATTCAGTAGATCTCTCGTGAATTCAGGCCTCTGCTCTTTTAGGAACTCTTTTGCCTGTCTTTGTCCCGGTGATTTTTGCCACCACTTTCTGGATTGATTATGTATCCACTCATTGATGGATTTTTTAATTTGCGATTTGTGAGTGCCGAAAGAGGAGTCGGCTCCAATAAATGGCCTTGACGAGCCTCGCCTGGCCAGCTCGTCCACCGCCTCATTTCTTCTCACGCCCGAGTGACTAGGAACCCAGGCTAGGGTTAGTTTTCTTTGGGTGCCCACCTCATTTAGGGCGCTTACACAGTCCCAAATCAGCTTAGAGTCCACGCTCGTGGAGCTAATCGCTTTAAGTGCGCACTGACTGTCAGAGAAGATAGCGACGCTTTTACCTCGCTCGGTACATATTTCTATCTCTCGGACACAGTGATGGATTGCAGCAACCTCAGCTTGGAACACAGTCGTGTCTTTGCTGAAGCTTACCGAAACAGCCTTTTTAGGCTTCTCAGCGTATATTCCCGCTCAACGCCGTAGTCCGTTTTAGAGTCGTCAGTATACCAGTTTGAGTCCGCTCTTACCGGAGTACCTGTCTCTCAGTCTTTCTTTTCTGGCATTATAACTTGATATTTTCTATCTAGGTTAAATTTCTGAACCATGGCATCACATGGCATTCCTAAAAGGGGTGCCTCCTTGAGTTCGTCTAACAGTTTTTTATAGTCAGCGCCGTGCGATTTACTTGTCGGTACTTGACTATGCAAAAGTTTGTGTACTGTGGACCTTGCGGCTTCTTGTATATAAATATGTATTGGTGGCAGGTTCAGAATTACTTCAATTGCGGTGGTAGGGGCCGATCTCATCGTCCCCATGGCGCACAGGCACGCCAATCTCTGCACGTCACCCAGCTTTTGGCCACCCCCACCCGCCGTGCTTTTGGCCACCATACTAATGCGCCATACGTTATCATGGGTCTAATTACCTACACAAGGGTAATGGTGTGTATAACCAAAGAGTCATCTTGGGGCTAAGTCCCTAATTCTTTCCACACAGCCTCCTGCACCTACCTAGGGCGATGGTGACTTTGCTGGTCACTTTCTGGATATGTTAATTCCATGTATGCCTTTGGTCAAACCATGCCCCCAGGTATTTCGCCTTTTTGACATATGGAATCCTTTCGCCTCTACTGACTTTAGTTCGTCTATTCTACGTTGACATTACGATGACGACATATGTACTTCTCATTTTGGGTTCACTCTACTTAATCTTCTGTTTATCTTCTGACTTCTTAGTTCTTAGTTGTAGGGTGAAAGAGTGGAATTTGCGTGGATATTTCCGTGATTTCTTTTATTTCGCATTACGCCATGTGTCACCAATGCATTGGTATCATAGAAAAATAATTATCGGTCGTGTTATCTACGTATGTTTTAATAATATCAGCAGCTGTGACTCACGGTTAGATAGATTATTTTATTTACCGGTATTAATATTTTAATATTGCAGTATTCATTAATTACGTTTTTTAGTTACTTTTGGCTTGCAATAATAATATACCTGATATTAGATTAGTATAATTTCATATCTGTTGTATATTGTGAATGGTGTTTTGGATGACGCTAACAAATTTTGACAACCAAATATCCGATAAGAAAGATAATTATTTGATTTGGTTAAATTAAAGTATATAGTCATTTAATTAGAGAGAAAACGCGTTTCAGTATACATAATATCAGCTTTGTAAACTAATCTTACAATTAGCATTTCTTACTAACGTTATTTCTAAGGTATCTTATTACTACACATTTGATTTCACTTTGGCAATATTATAATTGCTTTTAATGCTATATTATGGAGAACACAACAAAATATGTGAATATTATCTTCTGGTATTTTTTTTAGCCAATAATAAGTGTATTAATATTATCTTCTTTTGTTGGAATATGGCTGGTAATCAAATTCAAAAGACAATGCAGGTTGCGTTTCGGTTTATTTTTTTTTGGCCTGCGGGAACAAGCCCATACGCCACCGGTTGTAAATAAAGAAACAATCATCATGGGTGCTATATGTATTTGTTGGTGTTATGATGGTCCGAATGGGACACTTTTAGGATACAACAGGGATACCCACTTCACAGTCTGCGGCCTATCAGACTGATTAACTAAAGTACACATCACAGAGTTCGGCCAACGGAAAGTAGGATTTACACACAAGGTATCAATTTAGGAAGGAATGCCCCATTCGGGCAAATTAAATTAGTATTTTCGCTCTTTTAATAAGGTCCATTATTTTGTCATCGATTTTTTGGTTATTCAAGTACAGTAATGATATTATACTAGTTGGTAATGTCACTCCTATAGAGATAAGTAGATTGTATAGCTGTTGTAAATATGTGTGGTTGTTGCACGATAATATGTATAAGATGATTTTAATTTGCCTCATCATGACCACAAGAGCAAGCAGGAGAATTGATTATATTTAGTTTATGCAGATGGGATGGGAATCTGCCGTATCCAAATTTTAGTCTACTTATGGTGGTACGATAGCATCTAGACAGGGTACTATTAAGATACCATGAATTGGTATTTGTCGATTTGTGGATAAAGGCATATTGTGTCATATGAGATGCACACAGCTCTCTCCAATATTCGTTCCAGTCATCCGTCAATATATTTCTTTTGGTTTTTTGAAGTAATCCATTCGAGTAAAAACAGGTTCATATGGTTGCCCATCCACACAGCTCTCCCTTGCTAGTCGGTCAGCTTTGTCATGTTCTTGGATGCCGCTATGTCCTTTGATTCAGTACATTTGTAAACAAAACTCTTTTGATCTTAGCTCGCTAATAATTTTAATAATATCTAAAACAATTCGATGCATACTGGAGGGGTGTTTTCGTGGTTGTAAGGCTTTTAGGACACCCATAGAGTCTGACATGATAGCCAGTTGCTTGTAGTTAGCAGTCACACTGTACTTTAATGCTTCAAAAATCGCCAAAGCTTCGGCCGCATAGATACTGGTTTCAGGATCCAACATGAACTTTCTATAGACATTCGCCCGATCAGCATAAAACGCACAGCCATATCCACTTACATTCTTTGACCCGTCTGTATATATGATTAATGCGTTGCCCAATGTTTTTATTATTGAAGCAAACAATTGTCTATTATGTTTCGGATCACCGAAACATGGAGGAAAAGTTATGTTGATATATTCATGGAACTCAGTGAATGAAACATTATATATATTTGTGAATAACGTATAAGTTCATGATCTTTAGATGAATAATGAAACACTGCAGCAAGTATTGGATTTTTTTCTTCTCCAGTAATTATTTACTAGGTCCTCCTTCGACACGGGACAGACTTTAGCCAAAATTCTAGAATTCCTCCTTGTAAATGTTGAATACATATATTTCACCGCCAAATATTTTCTACGTACAAAAAGTGGTGGTTCCTGAGCTTGGATTTGTAAAGCTGCTATAGGCGTGGATCTCATTGCCCACCTTATATCTTATATTTCTATTTGGGATCCACATTAACATTTTGTTCAGACTTTCTATTAATCAACATAGTTGCACGTCATAATATTTATGAAACATTTTAAAATTGTACATTGTGTCGTCCCATTTACAATTTTAAAATGTTTTTTTCTTTGTGAAATCTTATAGTCCTAAATGAGCTTTAAAAACTAAAACTAAATATTTGCTATACCCATCGTTTATATATTTAGTTTTTGTGATAATTGGTGTTTTATGAAAAATCATAGAGGAATATAAATATAAACATTAAAATGAATACATATTTACCTCCTTTAATGTTTTTTTTTTGCGCTTGTGAGAAATTGCACTCAATAAGTAAAAGAACATTGGTAACAATTATTTTTCAACTTATACGGAAAAAAAGTTAATACATCGATTAAATGATTTCAAAAATATCCTACAAACCATTCGCATATTGCATTTATTGGGGTTTGAAATGACTTTATGCCCAATAAAATTGAATAAAATTAATACCTAATAAGAAAAAAAAAGCTATGTTCACAATTTTACAGAACCATACTGTACATTGGAATGTGCAATGGAATCATCTTAACATAATGGCAGCTTATTTGCCCAGCAAAGTAAACAATTTACCGCTTTGTTGAGACGAAATATTTATTTAAAAATACCTTTGGAATTTCGGGGGCATTGTTGTAGTCCATTTCGTAAACCGTAAAAAATTTTTGAAAATTTATTAATAAATATTAAAATACTAATATGTTATAAAAAATAATATTATACATCTCAGCAAAAAATGAACTGCGAAAGGTATGAAAAACTTTATTATTGTGCTTTTCTTCAAGAAAGAGGGGTAAGTATAAATGGGTCGACACAAAAACCTCATCTGCCGGCTTTAATGTAACAGAAACCACAATCCTTAATTTTGACGATATTCAAACGCGTTAAAAGGCAGCAGCTCAAACTTTAATTTATATGTCACAAACCACCACAACATGAGAACAAAACGGTGGCATAGTTAAATTTTAAAAATTCTAAATTGTGATTGCAGTGTTAAGTTAGCTTGCCCATGTTTAATCGTAAATATCTCGAGAAGGAAAAGCCACATTTTTTCCCTTTATAGTCCAAATCAGTAAAAAAAAACAAGCACAAAACGATGGCATAGTCAAATTTTGAAAATTAAGAAGTATGGCAGCAGCGTCAAGTTGACTTCTCCATCCTTAATAGTCAACAATTCGATTGCATAGTCAAATTTTGAAAATTCAAAAGTGAACCCATAGCGTCAAGTTGGCTTGCCCATTTTTAAACGTCAACAACTCCAAAACGATCAGAGCACAATTCTTGTTTTTGCAACACAAACCAGCACAAATCAATTACAAAACGATGACATCAATGCCAAATTTTGATAATTTGAAAGTGTGGCCGTAGTGTCAAGTTGGTCTTGCCCATCTTTAATCGTCTATAACTTGAGAATAGAAAGACCACACATTTTTCTCTCTATGCCACAAATCAGCACAAAACTAACACAAAGCTAAACCGCGGCAACCAACTTTATGGACCTATGGGGCATTGAACTGCAAGAATAATTTCAATACTGATTGTGTGATTGTATATAAACCTATGTAAATTAGTGATGTATTATTGCTACGTCATGTCAAGCCGATACGAGTAGCAGTGAATAGAACTTCGATTATAGATATGGAATAACTTCTTGGAAATAAACCATTTATGGAGTAGATTTAACATTTCATTATTTTCATGTTCACATTATCGATTGAATCACAAAAGCTATTATATGGGTCTGAATTTATTAATTTTGAAGAAGACCATTAATTCAGATTGAGTAAAGGACTGCAGATAAAACAGCACCTTGTGGCACACTGATACTGATAGGCAGTAGTTCTGATTCAATTCTAATTTTCTTAATTTTAATATTCTCCGTTGCAATTATTTGTACAAACTGAATCCTGCTAGATAGATTCTCATTCTCTAACTTCATTGTCAGTAGATTAAGAAATTATGGTGAACATCATCAGAAGCTTGGCTGAGCTTACAGAATTTTGCGGATTTTTTTAAATCTAAAGTCATGCTGGTCTTTACCACTTAGGAAATTAAAACACTTTGCCGAAAATAATTGGACGTATTAACATTACACATTAGGAATTTTACTTACATAGGTTGGTAAGAAGAATTGGCCAATAATTTGGCATGCCATTAAGATTACTCCTTTTTCGTAAAGTGGAATGAGTTTTGAGATTCCCTTTTAAGAAATAGCGAATTTACATACTCCTAGTCTCTTATGACATTGTTCAATACTGTCACAACCACTCCTACATTTTTCGTTTCATCTTTAATTTTGGCAATGACTCCCAGCATTGTGACACTTGATTCACCATCAGTGCTTATACCTGTACGGCTTTCTCACGGTATTTCATTTTATAAGAACTCGTTTAAAAGATTAAATATTGATGTTGTATAGGTAGCAGTGTGCAGGATGAGGGTCGTCTCAATAGTTTGCAAACAGAATGAACAAATAACATTAAAACCACCAATCTGACGACGCCCGACGTTTGTCGATTCATCTATTTATAGCGTGAATTTGGTTCACCTGCTTCCTTGATGTTATTCATATCGCAAAATCGTTTAGCAACGATGTTATTTGAGATAGAAATGTTGCAGACTTTCTCACACAGTATTTTCATCAAGTAAACATTGGATAGTATCGACTATGTGAAGTTCAATAAGAGTTTATGTTCCGCTATAAAAAAATATATGAAGATAATTCTTTTCTTGAAAAGGATACGCAGTTTGTCTTTCAACTTGGGATGGTTCTCATCGATATCGCAGCTTTAGTAGTTAGGAAACGTCCGTCTGTAAATCATGGGGAATCCCATATTGAAATAATTTTCATATTTGTTGTTTATGATAATAATATCCCTTTATTTTCAAGAAACAAAACAAGAAAAACGTCAAAACAGTATAGAAAAAACCTTATTATAGGACTTCAAAGTAATAGTGCTACATAAAAAATTCGGTTTAACTATAACAATTTTTATTTAGTAATAGGTTTTTAAGAGAATGTTTAAATTTAGGGAATTGTTTTAAATTGTCTAGTAGTGCATTATAGAGCTTACAACCAATATATTGTAAACTTTTTTGAAAAATTGTGATAAAAGTGATAAATATTTTTGTATACAAAACTTATTCCTCCCAGTATAAAAATATCATAAAACGTTAATATTTTGTTTCCTAAACACTAATCTACACGTGTCGCGAGGCTTTAAACCAAAAATTATGCGCAAGGCATGTTTTTTTAAAAATAAAGACTCTTTGCGCTGAGGTGGCTGTTCTTCAGTAAAGAACTCCATACTTAAGTCTAGAAAAAAAAAAAATCTGGGTAGTACACTGTTTCAAAAACATTTACGCTACAACTTTGTTTTAAATGATAACTGCTTACAAACTAGTTCGACCTGGTTATCTCAGTTTAAGTTAGAGTCAAACATCAAGCTAAGTATTTTAGTTGTCTCATTCAAAGGCATAGTAGAGTTGGCTAATTGCATTGAGACTGAATTTTGGTTAATTGTTTGTGAATAACACTACATTAGCTTTCTGTTTGCTGATAACAATTTTATTTAAATCAGTCCAGCAATTGACTGAGAGAAAAGGAGACTCTATAATTTGTAATGTAGTAACGATGTTGTCTAGAAGCAGCAGTAATGTTTATATCATCCGCATATAAAATAATATTCTTTGTGTTTAACCAATTAGAAGATCGTTGAGGTATACTAAAAATAACGTTGGACCCAGAACTGAACCTTGACGAATCCCTATGTTCAGTTCCATAGGTGTAGACTTGAAGTTGTTACAAATAACCTTTTGTGAACGGTTGCTCAAATATCTAATAAACCAAGCTTTTGTGAGTCCGCTTACACCATATCTGCCTAATTGATTGATTGATTGAATGATTAACACAGTCGAACGCTTTTGTTAGATCAATTGATTAATTTATACATATATGAGATTCATCTAATGCAGAGTAGATTGTTTTTAATATAGTATTTAGGGCAGTGTTAGTGCTTCTACTTGGTAAGAAACCATGTTGGCTGGGCGTGAAATTAACGTTGGTTACGAAAAAATTGATCAACTTTGTATTAACTACTGATTCGTATATTTTTGCAAAGATATTAAGCAAACTGATTAAAAATAGGTTTTACGAGTGCTACTTTTAAATCAGTAGGGAAGATGCCTTTCTCTAAGGAAAGGTTTATTAAATATGTGAATACGGACAAAAGGTATTTGGAACAACTCTTTACAATGCCCGTATTAGAGTCTCTGTACTTCATTTTGTAAAATACAATGATCTAATTTCTTCGTATAAGTTCGTAACATGTTCGCATTTCGGACGATAGCACACGAACTTCAATCATTGTTTTGCCCCGCATGTGACGTATACACCAGCCGCCACTGTATTCTGGTTTCATTTCATCAACAAATAACAATATTTTTGCTTAGACAACGACATTTCTAGGTTGTTGACTTCCATCATGCTCTGTCATCCAGTATTTAGCAAATGAGAAAGGAAATTGAGTACCGCACAAACTGCTTCTTTCATCACACAGTCCACTTTCAATTTATCTAATATGTACAATTAATCCTATAAAACACTGATGATGGAGTATGTATGTATGTATACACTGCGACCTAAGAGATCTATTGTATCTCTTATTCTTACTGTTTTACAGCTGGCCTTCCACTCCTATTCCTTTTAGATATGAGGGCCCCAGGCTAGATAAGTCTCCATCTTCGATTTCATATGTTCTCACGTGCAACGCCCTTGAGTTGCACAGTGCTACGCATTTGAGAGGAGATGGATGGGTATTTCATCTTGTTCCCCACAGAATCTACATTCAGAGTCCTTTGCGAATCCAAGCTTACTCAGATGTCTTGTCAGTTTACAGTGGCTTGAAAGTATTCCTGTTAATATGCAAATATTGTTCTTACCCAAGTTGATGCATTCTGTAAACCTCTTCTGGTTGCAGGCTTCCAGAGGAGTTTCACTTTGCGTCATTCCTGGAGCTTCTCCCAATGATTAGATTTTCTCTGCTCCATTTCTCTTTTTAATTTCTTTAGTATTATATTGCTACTTAACCCTCGAAAGGGTTCAAGCTTTTTTTTTGCAAGATTATCCGTTATCTGGTTTCTTCCACTCCTATGTGACCCGAAACCCACAGGAGGGTTACTTTATTCCTTTGGCCTAGCCCGTTTAATTTTCCTAAGCATTTCCAGAGCATTTTGGAACTGCTTTCATGTGAGCTCAATGTCTTGATGGCTACTTGACTATCAGACATAATGATAATCTCCTGCTTTCGGTAATTCCTGTCAATATTAAACTGGGCGCATCTTAAATACAAAATACACGCTATTAACGTGTATTTTCGCCTTGAAGAAATTTGGGTATTTCCCCTAGCTTTTGAAGTACTTGGTTCTAGGGTTACATATTCCTATTTCAGTTATATATAAAAAAATAAGTATACAATATAATAAAGAAATAACCAATTCCAAGAAATTATGGCAAAAATGTTAGCTTTGAGTAGAATTTATTTCACATTTGTTCATTGAAATTGTATCGGATTGTATTATATCCTAGGAATTCGTTATACCTAGTATAATGATAAATATAAAAAAAAAACATGTATTTTATTTATTAATTAGTTTTATTTTACCGGAGGATTTTCTAGACAATTATCACTTTTTTGTAGTATTACATATTCATACATCATTTTAAAAGGCACTTAAAAAGGCTTCTCAAAGAAGAACTTTGTTCGCTAGATTAAACAAGGGATTAATGCTAATTATTGTAGGCAGCCCGGTTTACAATTTGTGCGTATTCAAATGCAAATTTAGACAACACCGTAATACTCTAAACTAAATGAATTTATAAATATTTATGCGTTTCTTGAATGTTTTAGTCGTAATAGGTATATTTCATGAATACATTAAAGCCTTCTAAGGATGAGTTGCCGGCCCTAGGGATTTTTTCCTAAAAATTGGGGTCTATATTTGACCGACTAGAAGTGGCCCATAGCCAAATCTTCAACTGTGAATATTGATCGATCTTCGAGTAAAAAAAATCCAATATATTTTTGAGTGTGGTAATGGTAGACACAGCTAATGGCAACTTGGTTTATAATTGAAATTGTCAATAATTAAGTAGGTAACTTAAATAACCAGAAAGATGTCAATCACAAATTTTAGAAAAAATACATATAATTCGGTTTCTGACGAAGCAAGTAAATTAATTATAATAATTTTGGGAAATATGGCATTTAATAAAATTTAAACTCATATTTTGCTGCCACACTTTGCTAACCCAAGCGTAAGCATTTTCCTCAAAGTCTCCTAGTGATGCTAGCGGCGAACACGTACAACTCAGGATTCGACAGGCCGCATAAAACAAACTGTCAAAGTAATTAAGCAAGCCCAAATTGTATCCTAGATTATCACAAAAGTAGAAAAAAAGATGTGAACTTGAGCGACTCGTATATTAGCAACCAAGCGGGTTAATAACTCTTTATCTGTTGTGATTTATACAAAATTCCGAAATCTATCAACTGTCATATGGAGGGGACAACTTTTAATGACGGGTCTAGTGATGTAAAATCATTTCTTGAGGTGCAGCAGCCCCCACCTTTAAAATTTGAATAAGGAAGATGGATCTTGTTCTCATTCAAACAGTTTTTCAATTCTTTCTACGGCAAAAAGTCATTTTTTTTTAATCAGTAGGTAAGCATAATTTGCAACCTGTTTAATAAAATACGATTAGAATGAAATGGTTTGGCTTTTACTTTATTAAATGTTCAAAATCATGACCATTAACCTCCAAACAATAGTACAATCTTACTTCAAATGCTCTCCTGACATTTCGTAACTTCTCTGAAGTTATGTGTTGGCATTCTTCAATAATTTTCTGGCGTAACTCTTGTAAGGAAGCTGAACGTGTATGCCACACCATACGCTTAAGATGCCCCAGACGAAAAAATCAAGTGGTGTAAGATTCGGCGTATCTAGCAGGCCATTCTCATAGGTTCTCCTACGACCAATCTAACGATCGCGAAAGTGATGATACTTGATGATTGTCGTACTACGGCAGCCTAATGTGGAGGCGCTCCATCTTGCTGAAATATTATCTCATTCTCCAACAAATCTGGATCTGAGTCCAATTTTTCTATGATCAAAGGATTGATTTAACGTCCAGCATATTCAAATACATTTGACCATTTAAAGTTCCGTCAATGAAAAAGGGTCCTATGAGATGATACCAACTGTATTGGTTGGTATGTTCTCATTAAGTTTCTGTGGCCGTTGTGTATGTATTGCCCACGTTAAATGGGGGTTAATACTTAAACAAATAAATAAATAAATACGGTAAACAATGCCGATGCACTCACTTTAAAGCACAAAATACCAGTGACAAACGATAATAGGGGTGATGTATTTTATATTTTCAGGAAGATTGTTTATTCTACTAAATGAGCAAGTGGTTTGAACTGTCGATTTAAGGTATTGTGTTTTAACGATTTATCACCTATGGCGGGACCGGTGTGCACTGTAGTCTTGAGTGTGCCGTTTATATTCTTATGTACCAGAACATCCAGGAACGGTATCTTGCCTTCTGCTTCCATGTCCATGGTGAATTTTATGGAATTTTCTATATTGTTTAGATGTTGTGGGAATTCGTTCAGGACTTCTTCGCCATGGGGCCATATTACGAATGTATCATCTACATACTTTAACCATATTTTTATTTTTTTGTTGTTGTATGTATCTATGGACTCTCCTTTCAAATTCTTCCACTTAGATGTTGCTCAATATGGGGGACAATGGGGAGCCGATTGTCATGCCAAATTCTTGCTGATAGAACTTGTCTTTCACCTGGACATACATCGTGTTCACACAGATGGACAGTAGTTCCATAATGGCATTCACACTTAATGAAGTTCTTTCGTGCAATATGGTATCTGCGGAGAGTCTGTTTCTTGTTACTGCCATGGTAGCTCCGGTTGGTACGTTAGTGAAGAGACTAGTGACGTCAAGGCTGACCAACATGCTCTGTTCTTCAAGTTTCAGGTTTATGGACTCTTAGTAAGCCGTATATATGTGGTGATTTACTGTAGTGTGGTTTGAGCTTATATCTTATATTTTGGTCTGGGAATATTTTGGATTCTATGGTCGATATAGGGTCCTTCTTTAATTCCTTGTATGTTCCAGTTTCGTAAGGGATCCTGTACTTTATTGTTATAAGTTTCCACATCCATTACTACTGTTGTGTTCCCTTTGTTTGCAGGTGGTATCTTGATGGACTTATCTTCTTTCAGCTTTGAGACTAAGTCTTTCCGCTGTTGTAATATTGTGTTTCATCGTTCGTGATTGAGCATTTTCTATTGCCATTCTGGTTCTCGACCTGTATTCTTCTACCATTTTTAGGGGTTGTATCCTTTTTGCTGCAACTTCTATAGCAAGTACCAAATCCAGTGTTGGAATTTGTTTGGGGGCTACCGCGAATTTCATGCCTTTATTTAGCATTTGTGTTGTGTTGTTGGCTAACTGTGTGCTGGAAAGGTTAATCACTGTTTTATCGGGATCTACTGATCTCGTCTCCCTCTGGTTTGTCAGTGATGCTAGTTTTTTTGCGGTGTTTTTCTTTTCGCTGGTCGTTTGTCCTTCGGTAACTCCTTAGTACTGCTGCAAGAATTTCTTCATGGTCTTTTTCGTTGGTCATGTTTTCAATTTCTGTCTAATTTTCTCGCATTGCTCTATGAGCCTGATTTTGACGAGTCGGTGGTGGTTTATTCCTAACTATGGCATTGCCGGCTCTTTGTGCGATGCTTTCTGCTTGCATGCTAGTAACGATGAAAATAGTCCAAACAAAAACTCAAGTATTCATCCATCGTCATGAGATACTGCTTTCATCACGATCACCATTTTTGTTCATCGGCTTTTATCCAAATAGTCAGGTTAGGTTAGACATATTGATAGTATACCAACACATACCAAGTTTATTTAGAATTAAGACTATTTTACATAATAATTGATAAAGTTACTTACGTGTGTAATCCACTGTAATCTAAGTTACTTGTGCGCACATTCGACAAGTACATATACAGTAAACTGGTAAGCGCAACGATATGATTATGGCAGTAAAATTGGCGGCAATCGGGTGTGACTATGTATGACACATTTGAAATTCAAGTTTTTCATTGGACTTTGAAAGCAGTTTACTATCTTGATTAAACGTAGTTATGTTTACAATTTTGTACACGCGAATAGAATTTACTTATTATGTTAGCTTAGTACTATACTCCATTCACTTTAAGAATGCAGTAGATAGCGCTACGATCGGCGCCCAAATTACACCGAAGAATGAAAAATTAGCGGCAAATTCAAATTGTAAATTGTCAGTGTCATAAGCGAAAAAGTTTGGTTATCAAAATTTTGTAATAATAGGAAAGGATAACATGAGATCACTACGCTTTTAGTAGTTTATTTAGAATGTTATAGTCATAATATAAGGTGATATAAGGTAATATAAGGTTCCAGAAAAGGAAGCACATTTCTCATCCACTCCGTGAACACTTGGCTGTTCATTTCTTCGTGATAACCTCCAGTTTTCTTGGATTCGAAGAAAAGGAGACCGTTTTCAAGAAACATCTTCGCTACAATATGTAAAACAATTAAACGTTTTCCTTTCCTGAAGGTTTTTCAGTCCGTTGAAACTCCTTCCACAAATGCTTGTCTTGCAGTGAGTATGTGGTTCTGCCATAATTTTTGCTTTGTATGACTTGCATTAACCAAGTTTCATCCAATAATATATCTTCTACACACACACGAAATTCCGAATGTTGTTAAATATTGACGCCTCCATAATACAATATCTTGTCGTTCTATAAAAACACTATTGCCACTTCGCTTCATCCACTTAAATCCTAACTTTTTAAAAATTTCCAGAGCGTCGTTCTTTTCAATATTGGCAAAGTGTCATCTGCATTAATACCTGTAAGATAAAATGCGATGAAGTAAATGTAGATAAATGATAATATTATTTACACCCAATAGTTTTGTGCACGTAGGTAATTCGTTCTGCAAGAAAGGAATGTACGTGTCGTCTAATTGCTGACTATCTGCTTCGTCCAAGAATCATATGCACTTTGACGAAGACGTTTTTTAGGGGTGAACTGATAACTCCTGTGGTCTCCTTTTCTTTTACAATATCCACACTGTTCTTTCACCCACCCAAGTTGCTTTGCAGTCAATTTAATTGCTGCCGATTTAGAACTGTCCCCTTAAGCTCAGATACAAATTTAAGCCATTATCCTTTGCTTACTGCCATATGTTTTCCCTGAGGATTTTTTGATGACCTGCAGGTAGATCAAATACCTCTTCATCTGCCATACTAAAATTGATGTAAAATATACTATGTCATCACTATCATTTTATATAGTTATTAAAACAATACCTTCAAATATTAACAGTACTCAGTAGAGCTCTAAGAAGAACTATTTTTGTAACAATTTGCTTATAAAATTACACTAACACACGAACGACACAAAAAAGCAAAAAACACGCAAATACAGATTGAAACCAACACAAGATTGACAAATGTCATAGAGTCAGAAATATTTTGTTTTATCCAACTTAAATTCATTTGCTACATAAAATGTTTTTCGTATGTGTGAATTCGCCTCGTCTATTAGCCAATCGCAAGTCGTAAATTTTTCGTCTATCTAATGTAACGCTGCATTCTTACAGTGAATAGACCTTAGTTGTATGTATAACAATGCAAGGGTAGCATAATTACAATTGATAAATTACCATTATTACTTTACTTTACAAGGAACAACGGTTACGCAAAGAATAAAATTGTAGGCAAATGCCTTTTCACATACTATTACTAAATAAAGTATGTATATACAAAACATAAAATTAAAACGTATATATGCTTCTAATCTCAATTACGTATATTTAGGAAAGTATATTAATAGCATATACATTTTTGAACAAAAGATGTGAATGTTAATTCAGATATCCATCGAATATGTATATTACATACAGTAGTATTCTTTGCACATTATGGATTTTTAGCGTATATAAAAGATGTCTAATACGATGTGGGATGTAAGCAGACACGTCCGACCACTCTAATTACAAGCAACAAACTAACCTCGTGTTTTTTTTTTGTGATTATGTTTTTGTTTAGATCTTAACATTTTTAATTTCCTCTGATTAATTATGAAACTACCAAAATCGTATGCGGAATCTTTTAATACAATAAAAAAAAGAGTGTTTTGACGTTTTTCGGTAAGCAGGTGCCCTTAACAAAAATTTCGGCATAGTATACATACGATTAATTTCTGCTTTATCTCGCTAGATGTTCAAACATTTTTATTTCATTGTTGGCCTTCTAGAATTACTGTTATCATTTTATAATCATCTACGTAAGTAGATTTTTCTAACGACGTATGTACTTAGATAACTCGGCCCATCTGTATCAAAAAACGTCATCAAAATATTTTAGTGTCCTTTATTCAAAGTTTTCCGTTTTTTTATATCACGTTGTGAGGTTAATTCTTTAGACTAATTACTGCAATTTCTAAATCGCTCAGTTAGAACTTCTTACCTCAGCACACCTCGGTGTAATACTGGGAATCTTGCACATCACTATAGGCATCGCATAATCCCACTTCTACCTGTGTTTCAGTGCCTATTCGGTGTAGCGAGCCCGTTCTTGTTTACCTGTGCGTCGACGTTTTCCAAACGACTAATACAACACACCCATTGCCGGTATTACAACTCCGGTGTGTTTCTGCGACCTCTGTGTCCCTTGTCTGTTGTGTGCGTTTTCTGTGTGCCCGCGTGTGTGGGGATTTCAACTTTAACCGTCATCGCATCGCTATGGTGTAGTTTCGGGTCCATGTCCGGTCTGTAACGGTCACAGCGAGCGCGTGCTACCAGTCTTTATTCGTTCCGTCGTACGCGTAGGGTATCAATTTTTCGCGTTTATCTCTTACGACTTCGCGGTGTCTTCTTCAACGGTGTATTTCTACGTGATAAGTGAGAAAATTACTTAAGGATTACAGTTCAGTTCAGTTATCGAAAAATTAACTCTGCGGTTTTCTTGTTTGTCGGTGTTTTCCAAATTATTTTTGTCGCCACTTCCGCGTAAGTTTCTTCTAAATCGTAAACGCATAAAATTAAATAAAAGTGCGACGCCGTAAAGCGACATTGTTGTAAATGGTTGCATAGGTGCACGAGACTACATCCTGTGTGTTTCCCGTACATAGAAATCGTCTTTTTCTCTGCAAGAACATGTGCCGTTGCCCCGTCATCGCCGTGAACATTTGCTTGGTCCGCTATACGCCCTAAACGCAGAGCATCTGCTCTGGCTGCTGCCTTTTTGGATTCGACACGACATCTGCTCGATTTTCGAAGTTCTGGTAGACAAATAGCAGCTTATATCTACCGTATAAGTGCGGCTATTTGTTTTAAGCCAAGCGCTACGGACTCAGTTTGTTTTCCTACGCCATCGAATATTTCAATATTCCTTGTGTCGTGGTAGATACGTGCAAAGTAAAGGAAAATCCGTTCTAACTGTGATATTAGAATTAAGGGAGTCGTGAAAGGATTGTTAACGATGGGAAATCATCCTTCGAATCATCAACCTTTGGAACGTGGGGTTAGCAAATTTGGAGATGTTAACACGGTAGGTTTTCACATAGATTTTTTATAAAATATTGTAAAAAGTACCTATAAAGTCTTGCGAAAGACACTAGACCTTCTGTTAAGGTAATACATTATAATACAGATATATAACTGGAATGCGCAAGGAATCTTAAAAAAAATATCCATACTGAGGATATAGCTATTTCGCTCTAATACGTACATATGCGGGTATGCAGCTATCGCACTTTCACAAATACGCTCTTGCGAGAACAAGCTAGCTGCCACTAGCTGTCATGTATAAAGGCAAAGAACAAATTCAATCTCCGTAAACTGCCAGTCAAAATGAGAAAAGCATCACCTCCGACTGTCTTTTACACATCGTTCTATACCATATATACCTTTTCTACTTGAATTCCTTAAAATAAAATTGTAATTTCAGTAAACAAAATTTTATATTAAATGTTAAAATTACAGAAAATACAGTTAAAAAAGTAAGGACCATTGCTTTTTATTTCAAAACTGTCTAATTTACAATTTATGAATTTCTAGGTATAGCTTTGGTTTATTATTGTATGATTAAAGGTGGGATTTTATGCATATCTGTAACGCTTGTAAGGTTATCTGCAACTCTGTAAGCATCTAAAATGCATACTTACAGAATTACATAACACATCGCAAGTGCTACAGACCTGCATAGAATCCCACTATTAATCTTGCTGTCAATAGCAGCAGAAAAACATCTTTGTGCAACGTGATTAAATCTCTCTCTTGAATTACAACATCAGCAACATCTTCAATAAAACGCAGTCTTTTTTGTTACAATTCTGTCGGAGAAGTGAATTTTTCAATTTGCATTGAAACATATATATGTCCTATTGGATTAATGCGGACTACAAGTAGCCACCTCACATATAGGCCGAGTTCCACTATCGGTAAAGTTACGGTCAGATCAAATATTGTAACATTCATTTTGTATTGTTAAATTCACGTGAGTACGCACGGTCAAGTCACGGTCCAACAATACAAAAAGCATGTAACAAAATTTTATCTGAGCGTGACCTGGTCGATAGTGTGTATCGGCCTTATTGCTACTTCCTAAAATTATTCCTGGATTATAGCCTCAAAGTGTCTGTGTGCTGTTGCTATCACGATAGTTTCGAATTTAAACGTTTGCTTTTAGATGTTCTTAATATTAAATTATTGGTGAAGATATGGAACCAGCGCTATGTAAAGATCCCTTATTATTTGGCAAATTAACTACTGCCTTTTGGCCAATTCTTGTATGATTCTACGTCTGCAGAATAATTAAAATTCGTTTCATCGAACAAAATAATAATTTTTTTTGTTGTGCTTTAAAAGGTATTTAACATATTGCTCTCATTATTCTTTATTTTCAACAGCAATAACAGTAAATGATGAATTTTGGAAATTTGTAGACGCGGCTTGTTGGTTAAGTTAATGTTATGTTCTAATGTCAAACGTTTTGCTATATTCTTTGAAGCGATTTTTGAGTTTTTTGGCGTTTCCAATTCCAACTTTTTTAGCTCATCAATTTTTTTGATGTTTACCTCATTGTCCGTTGTTTTCATTTCAGTAAACTTAATAAGCGTTTTCTAACATTTAACCCTATTCTGATGTTTAAATGTAGTTGATGGCGGTTACTCAAAAACTAAACTTTTTCTTTTGTGAAATTAAATTCCCATTGTTCGAAGTTGAAGATAAAATGGTATGATCCATTGCTGACAAGGAATACCGCTATCCACAGTCCGCAAATTATCGGAATTTTAACGATTGCATCTGTGGGTTAAAACATTGGCGCCGTATTTTTTCTTTCTTCTTTTTTTTGAGCAATGTCATTGCTTCAAATTTTGAAATAAATTTGTCGAAAACTACAAAATGACACATCTGTACAAATACCAAAGTGTATGACTAAATTGAGCGTTTTAATAAATGTTTATCACTTCGCTAATTTTGATGATTCATTAGAATGTTTCACTCAATTATAACAATCTTTTCATAAGAACAACCTATTGGGTTCTTCCTTCATAGATTTACTTTTCGAGAAATTTAAATGCTTATTATATTTCATTCTAAAATTTCGTTATTGTAACTTTTAGCAAAAAAAAGCTACAATATGAGTTACCTGATTTCTTTGTAAGTCGTTTGCTTGTATCATCAATTTTATAATGTCCGTTTTACACTATCAATAATTGCGGTAATAATTCTGGTTAGAATTATAAACATAAGATTATGGACATCGTAGCACAGAAAATACATATATATCAAGGTTAGCTTTTTTTGGTTATAAAATTGAAACATCTTCTGTTTTGGGGGCAATATACTTATGGTTAGAATTATGGTCGTATTTATAATCATAATTATTGACACTGTAAAACGAGCTTCTTCACTTTATTTAAACATAACTAATGCACTTATGCGTTTAGTCCTATTGGATCAACAAATTGCCCAAACAAATATTCAATGATACAATGAGGATTGTGGACGGAAATTTCGATTTCTCAAGCAGTTGCTTCTAATTTTTGTTTTGGTGTGGCACCGAAGTATACTGATAAGGTGTGTGCGTATACTAAAAAAATTGTATGTTAAAATTAATTCATGACAAACATTACTATAAACGTATTACTAGAATTTATGTCAAGCAATTAGTCATTCTTTATTAACTGATACCACTAACAAAATTCAATTAAACTAAACGCAATTACAGTGATTATTTTAGTGTTACACCTTTGGTATAATATTAAAGTATGTACTTGTGTATACAATTAATCATATTCAATCACATATAATAACAAAGCAATTAAATAAAATTGTGCAGAAAATCCTTGGCTGGAAGAGGAAATATCATGTTTAAGAAACAAGGTTTTGATTCGCAAATAAAACATTGATAAAACGTGTGAATATATCTATGTAATATGTGTAATCTTTCACAATAATTAACGTGTACATAAATCCTTCGAAATTAACATATACAAACAATTAAATAAAACTATGCAGTAACAAAGGTAATAAATTAGCAATGCGTTCGACAAGATAGATGCTAACCTAGTTACTTTTTTTATATTGTAGTTTGTTGCTATTTATTTTTTTAATGTTGTTGTTTTTTTTTAATCCTGTAATATTTGTAAAATGAATTATCCGGCATATCTATTATTCTTAACGATTTTTGTATTCACTAAATAAGAGATCTCCAAATATTGTTTCTTAGGGAAAAATCATTTATTCATTCTTATGGTATTGCAATTTTATTCGATTCGCCCAACACTAACCAGAAAGATGCAAAGTGTAACGGATTTTTCTTGGTCATACCATTAGCCGTATCTAACTATACTAATGATACTTTAATAAGGAAACTCTATGTAGAGTTACATACAATGTTTAATATCAAAAATTACTGCAGTATGAAACGCTGCGCTATCGTGGGCGTTGCAGATAAGTGTGAAAGCAAATAGGCACACGTTGTTTTATTAGACGCAAATGGAAGCTTTTAGACTTGTAATTTTATGATTATAATATGTATTATTTTTAATTTTGACGTATAACATTGACGGATTCTAGGTATACGTTGGAAGAATTCTGCTGGTTTAGGCTGTTTTTTCATTCCTGTTTATATGCGTTTTATCTTTTCTATCGATTGGGTTGTTGCCGAGATATATGGTGATTTGTCCGTAACTATTTATTGTTTCTGTTATTTGTGAATGTCTATTATCTTTCTGTGTCTTATAAGTTTATTCTAGTTTTCTTTTCCATTTTAGACAATCAGTTTTTATCAAAACTACTGTCACCGTCATTTGTGTTGTCTGTTGTAAGTACAATAAAACAGCTATTGTAAATACATGCACGAGCGGCTCCTCTCCAATGACTCCACCATTACAAATCACAAATTAATTATTAAAAAGCTTTTATTTTCTGTACCAATACCGATAAATACACGTACACATACTCATTTAAGTACAGAACGAACGTTGCCAACCCATGATTTGATGCGACGGAAGGCGCTTTGTAGTTATTTATTCAGACAAGCGGGTTTAAGAATATTTAATATTTATTAATTATAGTAATAAAGTGTAGCGTTATTCTAGGATGACATCGCAAATTAATAACAATTAAAAATAAACTACCATTCATATAACTACCATTTATTTAGGATAAAAATTTTGAAAATGAAATAATAAATATAATAAGGGAGTTATTCCTGAAAAATACATCATAATAGTGTTTTAATCAAAAAAAAAAAACAAGCCATTTGCGTAGGTAAACAAGCAATTGTTTTCCATTCTTTGTAAGAAATACGGTCGCTTATACGTAGAATATGATAATGATTGGCTCCACCACTCAAGCCGCCACTGATTACATGTAACACAAAAATGGTGTGATTGTAGAATTGGAATCTTACAAGTGAATGCCAAAGAGCGAAGTTTCGTCAAAAGAAAAGCGAATGATTCTGAATCCAAACCAAGGTTGCAACTCCAACGCCAATGTGAACGGTGGGCCAGTTGGAAAGGATTCAAGAGGGGTTTGGTCTTGCCGTCCAGTAGCGAAAACACCTTCCAAAGATAGAAGCAGGTATAGCGGAAAGTCACCTAATCGCGAGAACTATTAAAGTGAAGCCGTGGACATTGCAAAATTTCGGCAGAATGATACCAAGAAGTATTTGATGTTCTGGTCGATTTACTAAAAGCAAAGACTCGAACAAAATACAAATTATGAAGCATACCTACTCGAGAAAGATTAGCAGTAACACTGCTTTTTTGGTCACAGGGAACTCTTATGCGAGTTTCTAATACATATTCAACATTTCTTTAAAACCTATCTTGTGGGCAGAGTGCAAAGCGTTATTGTTGATAGCACTGAGTCATACGTGGGCAGTATCTGTTCTGGTGTGCCGCAAGGGTCAGTTCTGGGACCACTGTTACTTGTGCTGTATACCAGTGATTTGTTTAAAGTTACCAAGCATGCATTATTGCAGGGTTATGCAGATGACACACAGCTATTGTATTCTTTCCAGCCTGCTGACGCTGATATTGCGGCGATGCATGTAAATTCAGACTTAGATCTTGTAAAAACTTTTCGGTGTGCCACAATTTACAATTAAATCCTGCCAAATCATCTGCCATTTTATTTTGTTCTAAAAGAAACAGATTATATGTCGAATCGAGATTTTAAATATAAATAAATAGATGTCGTGCCTTTTTCAAAAAACCTAAAAATACTAGGAGTGATTTTAGATAATGATTTGAGATTTCACGAACATGTAGCAAAGTTATGTCAGCGCACATACATTCGTCTCAGAGCATTGTATATAAATAAAGAAATTTTAAGCTTCTCTTTAAAAAAAAAGTTATGTGAATCGCTTGTTATGTCTGTGTTATTATACGCTGTACTAGTGTATTATCCATGTTTAGATTATTGCACTAAAAGACGTTTACAGGTTATTCAAAACACCTGTTGTAGATATGTTTTTCTCTCCGCAGATATGGCCACGTTAGCTCTAAATATGATCAAATAGACTGGTTACGTCTTCCAGATCTTACAAAGTTTAATTTTTTAGTTTTCTTATTTAAACTATTACAAAATCAATTTCATATTTATTTGTGTAGAAAATTGACACATCGCAGCGATAACCATAACATAAATGTTAGATATAACACTATGAATATACCGCATCATAGAACAGCTATGTTTAAGCAGTCTTTTACATATAACGCTGTGGTCATTTATAATGAATTTATTTTAGAATTTCATTCAATCATAAACAGATGTCGCTGAATATGTTTAAAATTGCAGATTAGATGCTTACTGGCTGTCTAGTTTAGGTCACAGGGATAGATTTAGGTATGATATTATTAATTAGTTTATTTATAGTGTGGAGTACTTTTATTATTTACTGCACGCATGCATTATGGAATTTAATTTTTATTTCCTATTAGCTAGACATTACTGTATGTATTTAGTAATTAATCATAGGTTAAGTGGAAGAATAGCTAACAGCTAAACTTCGCCCATGATTGAATTTACTTTTGTGTTTCATCATTAAATAAGACGATATTATTATTATTATTATTATTTCAAAACAGTTCATACTGTTCTTGAAGTTTGTGCTGCCACAATTGAAGTATTTGATCAATGCATTTAGGTGAATATGTATATTGTATAACTGATTATAATATAACAAATAAATGGAGGAAAATTAAATTTGCTAACAACAACAATTAAAGCTACCTATTTTTTTATTATTAAAATACTAGTTTTCAATTAATAATACGTCGATAAGCGGTCAGCGGACTCTCTACTCTCCTTTTCGTTCACCTTCATCACAGCCGAATTAAATGGCTATCTTTTTCCAAACATCGATTGTTTTCTTGCTTGATTTAAAGTTTTTATTTGCAGGGTCCCACAATACGGGATTCTCCCGATACCGCTCTATTAATTGTAGACGTAATTCTGCGGCCTATTGCATGTTTTCACCGAGATCATTAATCGAAATTCCAAGTTTTGTTAAAAATATTACGTTACTAGGGTGAAAAAGATATATCACCTTCCAATGCTAAGGGTAAGTTTGGATACCGTTGGGATACTTTCGGTCGCTCCATACCAAACAAGCAAATGCTTTCCAAGATCTGGGTACAAGTGCCTTGGTTTGCGTTGGAACGTCGATTTGGACGCGGCTTAAGGCAATGGAGGAAACAAGTAGAGCAAAAGAATGGTGTATTCTGTTCGCAAAGAAGAAGAAAACTATGCAGTGGCAAAGGTTAGAAATCTAGATAAATTGAAACCTATTTGCAAGGATTCTCATCTTTTAACATATTCAAATATTTGTCAGACGTGAAGTTCGTAGCTTTTTTCTAAGAAATATACCACTCACGGTGGCCATGGTATTAGCTGCAGTAAACAACGAAGAAGATTTACCCAATCTTTTCAAAAGTACACTACAGGTTCTTCCTCGGCAATAGTTTTATATCTCAGAAAATTGGGAAGAGAGTTGATGGAGCGTGATCATATTATAAAGTAGCACCATGATTATTAATGTCCTATTAAGCAATATCGTAGTAAAGGGAGAAACATGGTAGTGAAAGTACATTGCATGTTATATAATGAAATAACCGGTGTTGTATTTTTACCTATGTTCAACTAAATACGACACACTTACATTGTGGTCCAAATGTGTTAAGCATTCTATTATTTCTCTTTCAAAGCATTGTGAATGCTTGGTGAGATATTCGTTCAGAACTTATGCTAGTAAGTAAACTATGGCACTACCGGACCACTTTCAAGGTCATTTTCCTATAGGTGCCTGCGAAGTGAGCTGCAGGTGGAAGCGACAGACCACGGTGATGACATCTACGAGGACGACATCCACGGTAGCTTGGGGAGAGCTTTGAGCTGCGGCGTGCAGGGCCTACACGCCCAAGGTCAGAGCATCTAGCCGATGATATCAGGGCGCGCGGTCATTTGACAAATTACATGCCACATGTGGGAATGCTATTCGGGTGTCTAAATCCTTATCGCCATTTAGCGATATCATGCCTAGTCAGCAATTTAAATTGAAAACGTCATAGCTTTATCGCTGTAGATAAATAAAGCGCTTTTTGTTCATTCTTAATACGTTTAGTTCAGCGTTTTTACTTAGTATCCAGCTATAGGGCCGTTGCAAGCTATCACGTGAAAGTTCAGTATGTAGTTTACCTACTCATATTCTTTATCCTGGTGGCTACCATTAAAAGATAGACGTTTTTTCGAATTGCTGGAACTCTTACTATAACTGCAATCATATTTAGTTACTTCTGGAGGAATTAGGAGATAATTGTCTTCATTAGTAGGTACAGTTCACGGAATAAACTGAATAGGCCTCCACACTAGTTTTTATATTGTTCATGCGAAAAGGGTTTTGAAAATGTTTGCTACTACTCTACAATGGCTCTTATATCCTGGCTAGTTTGAGGTATTATTTTCTATATTTATAATAATATAATATATGTAAATAATAATCATCATTACGACCCTGGAAAATCCAATTACTAATCAGAGCGAAATTCGAACTTGCGGCCCCTCGTACTGGTCGACACCTCGCAAAGTATTCGGCAAATAATAATATATATAAACATACAATATTTGTGAACTATTAATTAGAATCAAGCGAATAAAATGCTAAAACATTGAAGTTATTAAAAATTATTTTGTAGTATTTATTGTTTTTCTTTGACTAGGCGAAGTGTATTAAATAATTATTTATTTTCAACAAATTTGAATGCGTTATATGTTCTTTACAATTTTAATATTTTTGTGCATTTGGCTATTCAGGATTTATACAAGTAAAAGGACGCTGAGGATTTGTGTTCAGTTCGGGTTTTAGTTTTAAATTCAATAGCAAAACAAAAAGAATAGAAATAGAAAATAGGATTTACATGTCAATCTTTTTAAGGTGTTTAATTGCCGCGTAACAACAAAGCGAGCCATCGACTCTCGATAAAAATAAACAAATCAAAAGAAAATATCGGTACCGTGTCTTATTTTCTGTGTTTATTTTCTTTTAACTACTATATACTATTGGAGTTCATAATTTACGCAATAATAATATATTTATAAATAAAAAACAGGGATTAGTGGATTTTTTGGCTTATTTAATTGAAAAATAAAAATAAATTCATCGTCGTGAAAGTATTTAAACTTTTTACAAATAAATTACTTTTAACATTATTATAAACAACATGATGTTGTTTTGTCTAATTATTAATATTTTTTAAAAGACGATAACACAATACATATACGAAGACAAACATGACATGACATGAAAGTGGAAACGACGATAAAATGAGTTGAATCTCGTTATTCAATTAAATAAGCCAAAAAAATATTGATTCCTTGTTTTTTGTTTTATTATTTATTTTGTTTTGCGTATTTATGGTTGTTGAAAATTTATGGTGGAAAATACCTTGAAGTTACATTATTTAGAATCGATTGATGCTGTACATAAAATTAAGAATCTAACTGAAAGAAAATATTGATAATTTATTCGATTGCGTTGCTTCTGTATTGAAATGTCGTCTTGCTGTTTATGTCAAAATATTTTCGATGTAAGAACTGTAAACAGTTGAGAGAAAAATGTACTTGTTCTACTATTATCAATTAATTAATGTTATCAAAAGTTTTTTTTAAATTTAGGATCATGCTGTTTTCCATAAATTATCTATTGTTGTGGTGAGATTATGTGATTTGTAATTCTGTGAAGTAAATTCAGATTATTATGCCAGGCTTATAATTATATTTCGACGTAATCCTAAAATTCAGTACAAAAAAATTTCTTCAGCAAATTTTATTCCCTCTTTCCCTACTAATGCCTCCTTAAATTGTATTTTTATCAGTCGTCTGTCCCGCTTACGTAATCCAATTCTCCTTCAATATATTTAAATTACTTTGCATTTCTAACCAGAGAGAAACGAGGCTACGCTTCTAGAATTCTGGTACAGCTTGTATAGCGATCATTCCCGATTCATCATATTAATTTGCATAAATATTGAATTCTAGCTGTCGCTTCTTCAAATTGCGAAAACTTTACGGGGAATGACTTATAAATATGTTAATTTCGAATCGTCCATTTCTTTGTATCTGTTGTACCAGGAAAAAACCTAAGTTTTTCTGATTGAATCTTTGTGGGAAAAGGGTCCAAAGTCGATTATCGTTGTTTGTTGAAAGTCACTTATTTATGTGTGGGTAAACGGAGTATTTGAGCTACTATTACATGTGTGTAAATGACTAGGGAAAACGCTTTTTATCAATTTCTATTTTACTTATACCTTATTTGTTTTTTATTTTGGCTTTACTTGATATTTCCCCTCTCGTTCACTATAGATGTACACTTCTCACAGGAAAAATTGGGACACCAGCAATCGTGAATTTTAAAATTTCTTGGGTGTAAATGCAGCTTTCAGAGGATATATGCACCTATCAAAGCCATAAATCACTGTTTTGTGTGTATTATTGCGATCAAAGGTAAAGACTAAAAATTTAAACAGAAATATAAATATATATAGAGAAAAAGGTTTATACATTAAATAAACACATTGGAATTTCGGTGGCGGTGTTTCCTTAGAAATTCCGAATACGGAAATATTAATGCAAAAAAAAATACATAACAAATAAAAGGCCGCTTGAGTAGACGGCACCATTTAGAAATACACATATGTATATGTATTTAACTTGTTTGATGTTATGTAGAGATAATCCCTTTTTTAAGAAAACATATGGCGATGGGATCTTAAAATTATATTACCTATTACTACGATATTAGTTATTTAGTTTAATTTATGCTCGCGAGTATTGCTTTTGATTTTCACATTGATTACATAATTACACTATTATTGATGTATTCATTATTGTTGTTGTTTAGTATTCTTAAATATAGTACTACCAAATATTTTTCTATGTTTTAAAAAATTACCAAAAACAGTTTAAGATTATTTACAACATTTTTACAGCAATTAATTTTGCAAAGAAATTATTTATTTTATTAACCCTCCGTTTATTGTATTTCAAGAAATATATCTTAACTAGTCGCCTGGTGTTAAATCCAATTCGTTCTACTTTATTGAAATATAGCTAACACTTTTGGTCGGTAACACAGCTACAGGCAGTAGCAACGAAAAAGTATTAAATGTATCAAATTCAGAAATAAATATTTCAGCACTAACTGAGATTGACGAACAATATGCTTTCTTGCAATGTTTGTTATGTATTATAAATCCAATAATATTTTAAATAATTGTTAATAAACCTGTGCTACATAAAGACAGTTTGTAAAGAGACCCAGTGTTGGCGATATCTCAAGAAAATAGATCAACGACGTCAGATTACACAGGCGACAGCTAAAATATATTTCCTGAAAATACAATAAATGGAGGGTCCATGAAATAAATAATTTCTTTGCGAACTTAATTGCTTTATTTAAGAATTTTATAAATAATCTTAAATCTGGTTTTGGTAATTTTTTATAGATAGAAGGAAACTTTATAGTAATACAATATTTAAGAGTATTAAACAACAATAGTAATTAATACATCAATAATAGTGTAGTCAATGAATCTGTGAAAATCACATTATCCCAAAACTGAGGAGGCTGACTTACATATTGTCTATTACTAAACTAATACTCGCGAGCATAAATCGAAGTAAGTAACTAATATCAAAGCAGCACTAACAAGTAACATAATATTAAATAATAAAATCCCATCACCACGTTTTTTTTCTAAAAAAGAATTATCTCTACATAACATCAAACAAGTTAAATACATATATATTTCTAAATAAAGCCGTCTATTCAAGAGTTCTTTTTGTTGTTATGTATTTTTTTTTTCATTGGTATTTCTAAAGGAAACGCCGCCACCGAAACCCCGATTTGTTTATTCTATACATAAACCTTTTTCTCTCTATATATTTATTTTTCTGTTTAAATTTCTAGTCGTTACCTTTGATCGCAGTAATGTACATAATTAAGTGATTTATGGCTATGATAAGTGAATATGTCTTTCGAAAGTTGCATTTACAATCCAGAAATTTTAAAATTCTGAAATGCTGGTGTCCCGATTTTTCCTGTGAGAAGTGTACAACTTAAATGAAGTGAATTTCGATTATTTCTTAAACTGATATTTTTCATACTGCATGCGGTTTTTCTAGAACGCTGTTGATTCAAGCCTAGCCGATATTTGAGTTGTCGCTAGGCGAAGAAATTTCTTCGTCCTCTTTGCCCTTCCCGGATTTACATTCCAAAGCAGATTCCGTACAGCGGAGTCGACAGTTGAGACTCGAGAATCGATTCCTGCTACTTCTTCAAGGTCATGCGAACCTCTCGCTTGATGGGATGTTAACAAACTTGTCGTGTATACTTATATAGGTATAATAATAATCTGACAGAGAACGTAGTGCAGGTATGAATAAAATTACTCGCATGCGTATAGTTCTGCCAGCCTTCGTCAGCGGAGAGGCATTACGTTGTGTTAGAACGAGTGTGCAAGGATATTGCCCATTTAAATAACATCGGTTGATGGTTATGGGACGCGCTAGGTGATACTGTTCAAATAAGCAATCTAGAAGCTTTCATATCAGAGAGTTTATGTCGCGAAGTTAAAATTGCTGTTTTCAATATGTTAAATTGGGCGTGGCATGTTTTATAGTGCTGCTATAGCTCTCCAATATCAAACTAGAAACTAAACTTGAATATAAAAAAATATATATACGGGGTTTAAATAACATTCTGAGAAACTTTTTTCCTGTAACTTTTTTTGATATCTCGTACGCGAAGCAAAATATCGAGCATTGGTCCTCACCCTAAAAAAATGGGGTAAAATTAACTCAAAAATGGGAGGCAACTGGGCTACCTCCTAATTTTGGAGTGAATTTACACCTATAGGGTATTTTTCACATATTTACGGAATATCCCTTGAAGGTCTGGTAAATCTACCTGAAACTATTACACTTCGTTTGAGAATATTACTTTAGAGGTTTAATTTTCTCTGGCAGACCTAAAGTAATATGCCTAAATGAAATGTAATATTCCACAAGTACACTGTAAAAAATTACAGTAATTTTGCCATGGTAAATTGGGAATATTACATGTAATAACGTTGTGAATTTACCACAATAACTCATGTAAATACCACAATTTTATTTTACATGTTTTTTCTAGGATATTTAACATGGAAAAAAAGATTTCGGTAAAATTTATAGCTTTTTCATGTAAGTTTAAGATGTAATAAAAATTCGAAAGGAAAATACAGGAAAAAACATGTATAATTTTATGTTTACTATCAAAATTTACTTAAAAGTGTAAAATTGACAATTTTTTTGGGTATTTAAATTTGGGTAAAAATTTGAGGATCTTTTATATTTATTTTTACTTTAATACTCCGCAATGTGATTGGTTATTATGCTATTTAACTGTACGCGTTCGGCAAATATACAGTTCATATAAATATTACATACGAATTTTACAGTACAATCTTTGAAAAATACATCAGCATGTGAAATTTACTAGATGGTAGAAATTTTACCTTATGAAGCAAATTTACCGGTAAAATTGTAGGCAACTTTTTTTACAGTGTATGTGAAAAACTCCCCATTAGATGCAAATTTACCCCAGAAATAGGAGGTAGCCCTATTTTTAGGGTAACTTTACGCCATTTTTTGGTGATAGTCCTAATATATATGTGTAAAATGCATTCATTGCGGAATAAATCTATAATGGTTATTTAACTATACGAAAATACTATTTCAAGCATATACACATCACAACATTTTTTTTGAAAGTAAATTACAAACGTCTTACTGGATAATAAAATTATTTGGTAATAATGAACTTAGTATATCGATTAGAATAACAAAAAGGAAATAGGAATAATTGATTATTATAGATTAATTATTTTATTATCCAGAAACATTAAGTTCCAATTATAGAATAACATGTTTAAGTCATTTAGCACTTAATGCATATTGTCCACTTAGGTATTCAAGATATACTATATTAATACTAGATTTAAATCTGAAAGATACATCAATTAGTTGGATTATTGGTTTTGAATATAATAATCTAGTTAAATGTAAGCTCAAATTAAATTTTATTTAACAAAATACATTAAAAAATCCTATCAATTTCAGTTTTGACTTGCACGCTCTTCTATTTTTATTACCTTGTTCTGGATATAAACGCCTCTGCAAAATCTCCAACATATTGGGTGCTCCTTTGCAGTATTCCAAATTAAAATATATCACCATCATTTGTTGTAATACTGATCTACTACATAGTAATCGTCTCAATTCATAATTAATATGAAGTGAACCTCAATGTTTATTTGTAACAAATCCAAATTCACCAGCGATAATGCCATTCCCACTTATGTGCTTACACTGACCAGCCATCTGTCTAAATGCTGCACTTGTATTCAAACTGCGTAACTCAAACGCATGCGCGTTGTACAATCAACGGCTATATAATGTATTCTCGTAACGGTTTTCGGTTCCAATCAAATAAGAAATACATATTTTTTTGTAGTTTTAATTCACTAATCTCTTCTCTTTATAAACGAACATTGAAATATCCCTAGAAATAACAAATAAAACCATGTACTTACCTATATATGAATATTTTTAAGTAAATGCCGAGGAAGATACCTGATATATATAAATTTTAATCAGAATTTCACATAATTTGTATTGTCCATATTCCGCTTGTATTTTTACTAACTTAAGAGGGTAATATTCCAGGAAATATGTATTTTTTCTTTGCCACTAATCCAATTTCCCCAAGTAGCGGAAAATTACTCCATTTACTGAAGTATTTTTCCATCAAAATCGATTTACCAGGCAAAGTTACACCTAGATATCTTTCAAGGCAGTAAAATCACGCCCTCCCATTAGTGTGTCTAATATCTAGTATCAGTGTTAGTCGAGTCTTCTCAGAAAACTACCTTTGTTTCATAATGTAGAAAAGAATATCCGTGAATATCACGATTTACATTATGAATTTCTTCAAAATTATTTAACCGGTGTTTGATTAATTATTATTTTTTCATTTCCTTGGGTATGCCGGTTTTTTGTTTAATTATAAAGATGTTCTTTACGTTTCGGAAGTTTTATTTTTTCCTTTTTTACATTTCATTTTTTATTTATCATTAGTTATTTTCATTTTTTCACCTTTGGGATGTTGTCAATAAAATTTTTAATTACATTTAAAACTTAAAATTGTAAAAACACGTTAGTACATTTACAGGTCAACAAGCAAACCTCTTGTGTTGTCAAATTTTTGGTTTGTTGACGTGTAAATGTACTAATGTGTTTTTACAATTTTAAGTTTTAAATGTAATTAAAAATTTAATTGACAACACCCCAAAGGTGAAAAAATGAAAAACTAATGATAAATAAAAAATGAAATGTGAAAAAGGAAAAAATAAAATTTCCGAAACGTAAAGAATATCTTTATAATTAAACAAAAAACCGGCATACCCAAGGAAATGAAAAAATAATGATTTACATTATGGTGATGCCAAAATAGTTCGTACAGTGTGCGGTAAATAGTAATCCGTTATCTACCTATAAAAATTATTTTAATTAGGCGTGTGTTACATCCGTAGATGTTGAACGGTCTTTTTCAAATATAAGCATGTTTTATGATCGTGACGAAAGCGGTTTAGTGAGAAAAATCTTGAAACACTTAATGCTACAAACATTGCAGCAATCCTATACCATTTCTGCTACTTAAATAACGTAAGGGGCTTATTTATAATATTTATAGTTAAATAAATATTGTATGTCTGTATTGTATACTTGTGTTAAACGTTAATGTCACATATATGAAACTTAGTACAGACCCGGCGCGCAGAAAGTTGACCACTCTAATAATAACCAACCTAAAAACCATTGAATGTTTCCTGCAGTTTAATGTAAATAAACACATTCGAATCGAAGCTTTTATAACCCTATTAAACACGCTAGTTACAAAATAGTATACTAAAACAAGTTTCGTAAAGCTCTCCTGGGTTTCTTTCCCTGGGTGTATCAACCACTATAAAAATTGATAGACAGATCCTCCAAGTAGGAAATTATTTTGAAAGAAAAAATCCTTTATATTTTTTCGTAAGTAAAAAATTTCTATCAACCAAGCATCGTGAATGCAAACTAGTCCTCAACAAAAAATCTAGAAAGTAGTTTTGGTCAAAATGATTGATTTTGTGCCACCAAACTAACTTTTTAATTGGTTTGTAAAAGAATATTATAAGAAAAGCAAATAAGTGTAGCATAGGACGGTTGTGTAAATCGTTTTTAGTTGATGGCAAAAACACTTTATTGTTGGTAAAAAATATTTAGGCGTATCAAAATTTAGATATTAAATAATTTTATCTAAACTCGTTCGATTCTTGCTCTTTCTATTAGTATCACAAACATACAGACCGCAAATGATTTATAATCGCAGCTCGGGGAATTCTGAGCAGTCCGTGCGTGAAAGCTGTATTATAAACTATTTGTTAATGTGGGCAATTTTCGAAGTATAGAATTTTATAACTGGACTACAAATTTCCAGTGTGCCTATTATTCGTCCAATGACATAGAGTGGGACACCATAGGTTTGAGTCGAATGTAGGTATATTGTATTGTACTACACTCTGCCTTACTTGTGCAGGTGTCTCATCCAAGACTGGGTTTTTGATTACAGCTCTATTTTTTGAATTTAGGAAAAAGTGTTTTATACAAAAGTTTTACAAAATTCAATACTGCATAACCTGAAAATTTTTCTGACTATACAGGCTGTTCCGAAAATAGGAATACTCATACTTACTCCTTTATTTTAAATAGAACAGCCTGTATATTATTCAATTTTTAAATACTACGTAGAAAAACAACATCACTTTATATACGTTACTATATGTCTATCTATAATAACAACATTGTTATTTACACTTTTGTAAAAAATGGCTCTGCTGCAAGCTTAAGGGGGCGTTGCTTGTATATGTATTTGTTTTAGATATTCATATTTTAAATACCATGCACACATACTTAGCTTGATACAACAGTGAAACTAAAAACGATATAATTATATACAGGCGTTCACTATAATTCTGAACATTTGCTTAACTTTAGCCTAAGGTAACTTGATTTTTTTAAATAGCCGCCTATATCTTTGGGATGGGATACTCTGTACAGGTGTCGGTGATATATATTAGTGTTGATATCCGAAAAATTGAGATCGGAATATCTGGATCTGAAATTATTCGGATATCCGGATGCACTTATCTGAATCTATTATTCGGTTTTCGGATTCGAATCCACTATCCCGTCCCCAGATCCGGATTTACAATGCGGTTTTTGGAATCGGAACCATTATTCGGTTCTCGGATCCGCATCTGAAAAAGATCTAAATTATCGACCAACTCAATGTTAGGGTGCATACGTACTATATATGTACATATTCACTTTGCATTACATAGGTGTTCAATAAATCCGATTCCGGATAGCAGATCCGGATCCAAGGTTTCTTATAGTGGATCCGGTTACGAGACTTCGAATAACAGATCCGAATAACATTAAGAGGGCCTTTAAAAAGGCATGGATCAATAGATGGCGCCGTCACACAGTGCGGCGGATAGACCTTAAACTGTGACAAAAATAGTTATCATCAAGATATTAGTAGGAAATTTGGTAGAGGTAAATTTTGAGGCAAAACAAACATTATCCTAAAATATAAACTGGATTCTTCAACCGGAAATGGTCCTTAACCTATACATATTTATCTAATCGTATCATCAGATCTCGTAAAAAGCGCTGTTCTCTGCTTTACATCAAATAGTAATGATATGTAGGTAATGTAGGTATGTTACTAATACAAGAGACAGTGTATATGCAAAACTCCGAACTAGTTAGGAAACAGGACTGAAATACACTAAAACTACTTTAGCAATAAGTTTTTGTTCTTCTGACATCAAATGTTCTCGAAAACTAGACAGGCATATTGTGCCAGCTAGACAATATTAACTAAACTAAATTATTATAGTTTGTGACTAAAAACATCATTCACCGAATAAGGTTCTAAATTACAAATCAGATTATGAACTTTTTTTTTGAAGGATGCGAATATTGCATCGGTTTTTATTTCTAGTGGAAATGCATTAAAAAATTTGATGCAATTATAGGCTACACCTTTCTCCTTTTTTGTTAATCTGTGTGATGGTATATAGTAATCAGTTCGAAATCTTGTTTCGTATTCGTGTCTTTTTTCGTCCTTTTCAAAAAGTTTTGTTTTTAAAAATAAAAATTAAACACTCTTGTATATATATTCCGTACACTGTTAATAGGTTTTTGTTTTTGAATATTGTCCGACAAGATGCATTGAAGGAAAGTCCGAAAATTGTTCGTACCGCTCTTTTTTGAAGAACAAAAATCTTCTGCATATGGGGAGAGGAGCCCCATAGTGGAATGCCGTACCTCACAGCCGATATCACGTAGGCATGATATGCCATTATCAGAGTTTGCCGATTTGTCACTGACCTTAATATTTTTAGCGCGTAGCATGCATTCCCAAGCCTCCCACAAAGGTTAGCAATATGGTTATTCCATCCCATTTTATCATCAATAGTGATACCCAGAACTTTGCAATAGCTATACAGTGGAATGTTATCTAAAGAAAGTGATATTTTATCAGGTGTTTCAATAGTATCATTCAATTTGTAAAGGATAGCCTTGGTTTTACTAGTATTTACTATCAGTTCATTATTTTTAAACCACTGAAGGACATTACTATACAGTAAAGAACCCGATTCTTGAAGAGTTATAAAATCACTGCCCCAGAACAATAAATTCGTATCATCTGCAAAATTCACTATTTCATGGTCGGCAACAACATTTAAACAGATATCATTTATGAATATTAAAAATAATAAAGGTCCTAAAACACTTCCTTGTGGTACACCTTTGTTCCTCCTCCCTTTGGGAATAATGTCTACCAACTCTCGCCTGGTTATCATTGTACCTCAAATATTGACGACAGGTAGATATAGTTCTGTAGCAAAAAATGAAATAACTCTAAAAATCGGAAAAAGTGGCTCGTGCGGTTTTTGGTAATCGAAAGTAGACATTTTAGGCTTTAATTTATGTAAAAAAAGATTGCAAACAACCGTGGATTTTTTTTGTAGGCCAATATAAAATAAAATTCGGAGAAATAAATTTAAAGTATTCTTTTAAATGTTTATTATATTTACCTGTATGTCACAAATTATTTAGAAATATAATATATTGGCACCAAACATTTGTAAATTTCCCGCAAGGATCACTATACTGCCACTAACATTAGAAGTTCGAAACTTATCACCACTGTATCTATCATGAAACTGTGAAGTAGGTGCCTGGAAATTTATCGTTAGGTCCTTTCAAGTATTCCCTTTCTAATCTAATAACGGCGCAAGGAAAAGAAAAAGTGGATTTTTTCATTTTTGTCGCAGTTTAGAGTTTGGCGCAGACAGAGTCGCATTGTGCGTCGGTTAAAATCACACTCAAACATCACTCATTTGTAACTTGTTGGAATATATCTAAATCTCTACGAACGATAACAGACTGTTAAATTATTTGGAGATTAGTAGGGGTCTGTAACCGTCGTGTTTAGCTAATAACGTAGATTGTAGCGAATTGTCTTGACATCCACTTTACAATTTCCTTTGTTATTGTATCTTTTAAATGAGTGTATAAGCAAAGGTTGTTTCCACTATTGCCAGATTCTTTACTTACTTGGCTTGGTGGACTAGATGCTGTTTTGTATGGTATATGGAATCAAAAAATAAATATTATTTAAAACATTTTTTCTTCCAACAACCTCTGTGTTTCTATTGTGTCGTAGTTGTACTACATTGACAAGTATTGTACAATTTAAGGCGACATCTTTTGGAATAATATTGCATAAGAACGACTGATAATTAATTGTAAACGATTGCAATGCTCCATCTGTTTTCTTTTCACAAAGCCCCTTCTTAAGATCCGGATACAAAATTATTCCTACCCGGAATATCCGGATAACAGCACTAATACACACGGTCAGAAATCGGCGGTCTGTTTATAATTTTCAAAGGCGTTGCTATTACATACTCTGTTCATCGTTTTACTTATGTTAGTGGATATAATTTATAGTCGAACATAAGAAACCTTATCTTATTTATTGGCTTGCTTATCTTGGATTTTTTATGCTTGATATTCCGCTTCTGTAAAATATCATAAATTTTGCGGTGGAACATTTTTTATTTTAGGGAAAAACTAGGTAAGGCTACATATTTCTTTTGTCGGATGGCGATACTCTTTTTACGCGTATAGGAGCTACTTAATACGTTTATTTTTACTCACAAATAGTTAAAAATAAATACAGGTTGCAATCGTTTACCCCGCCCAAAATGAAAATTAGCAGTATTAATATCGTGAGGTATACATAAAAGCTTTATTGCCGTCAGACACAAAAAGTAATTCAATTTCTCATTTTACGTTTATATAATGATGGTCTTTCTAAAGCAAGAGGAAATTACTGTATACTTTAAAGTGGAAAGCGCTGCTAATGCCTTATTAACCCATTAATGGCCACAGTATCAGAAACGAACAATTAACAGAATATTTTTTTTTGATTACTTCTTTTTTAAATAATTTTTGTGGAGCGAAGTTGTACGCCTAATTAGTGTCAAAATAGTTTTAATTCATATATTCTGTCAAAGTATTATTAACGAACCATTATTTTTCATGTAAACAATGAAAATTATTATTATTATTATCGTTCTGCATTTTTCTCTTAATTTTATCGTAAATAAAGTATAAGTATATATAATTTTTTTAATAAAATTTTAATTATTTTTGTGCTAGGCCATTAATGGGTTAAGCGTTAACTAATAAACATTTAGTACTTTTCATTCGGTAAATACAAACAAGTAATTTAGCTGCTTAATTTGGATTTTATATGATGCAATGCAGCAACAAGCCGCTTATCCTTTCGGCAGTTACATAGTCGACAAAACAATTTGTCACAGCTCGGTAACGGTAGCCCTGTAATGCCCCGTTCTTTTTTGCAATGATAAGATAACTTGGAAACACCCAGGCCTACTCGATCCAATTAATGTTCATTGTGTGGCGGTTAAGACCGTAGTTTGCAAACATAAATCTTAAACTGAAGCAGCAGTAACACATTTTTAGTTAGAAGTCATTTCAGGTGATTGATATTTATACGCTTTCATATGTGATTTAATGAATTCATACTTTTAATGAATGAAGTTAACCAATGCTATTTTTAAATATCATTTATTACTCTTGGCGTATGTATGTAAATGTATGGAAATATTAGTATAGTGAATACATATTAACTATCTTCCGCATTTGTTAATAAAAAGAATTTCCTAAAAAATATATTGGGAGAACTATTTATCATCAGAGCGTAGATTAATGTAATTGAAAAGATAGCCCTTGCTTTCTTTTTGTTTTCTGGTGTTGTATTTCTCTTCCCATCGACTTTTCTTTAGTATTAGAATTAAAAGCAATTATGTGTGTAAAGCGTGGAAATAATATTCTAGAAAGAATAATTAATAAAATTCACAAATTTAAGAGAAAAGGTTTTAGTTTCTTTTAAAACGTTCTTTGCCACTTTTACATTTTATTTTTTATTTCGCAAATCCAAAGTGATACATTTGACTATTTTACTTCTTATACTGTTATACATGACAATATTTATGAGCTACAAATAACATGCCTAATTAACTATAATTTGTAATATTTTACAAGGCAAGTATTACAAGTTGAAAACTGTTTTCCATGTTATTTTTTAATGTGAGTGAAAACAAGCATATAACATTATCCTATTGATAACATTTCTGAATAACTTGTATTTTATATTACTTGCTTTTTATTATCTTTTTTTGTTTGTTTGTACGTAAATCGAAACTTCGATACTGATGTTTGTAAAACGCAAGGTGTGCGGATATAAATAGAGGTGTGTTTTATTGGTATATATTTTTATTTTAGATTTAATTAAGTGTCATAGTTTAGAATATATTTGTACGATTAATTTCCATAATTTTACAAATAATGAGGTTTCAATTCTTATAAATTCTAAGACGTATAAATCCTAGGAGGGTGTACTCGAGAACGGTTCTAGAATCGAATAGTTGAAAACCAGATTTTAGATAATAGCTGATTTTGGCCAAAGCTCGATTTCAGGTTATTCGCTTCATTGCTGTCTAAAAGCACTCGCTCTTTTACTAAATTTGTATGGTTTTTAGATCGGTTTTTCTTTGTGCAAGCACTTTGCAGATGTCCTTTAATTTTACAATAATTGCATACCACATAATTTTGTCGAAATTATTTGCATAATGTCCACCATTGCCGCATCTGTAATATCTTCCTAGGTTCTTAATTTTGCTACTTATATTTGCAGCTGGATTTCTTCTGCAATTTGCTTCTTGTTTCTTATGGGACGTGTTTCTACTGCTATTGGCTTTAGTTGCATATGAACTTCTATACCGTGATCGCTGGATTCCATCAGCACTAATTGTATTGCCTGGTATAACCTGTTTGTGTAGTAATGCAGCATCTTTTGCAGATAGTTCCATGCTCACTGCTGTTTCTCTAGCTCTATCCAAGGTCAAATTTCTGGTTTCCAATAATCTATTCTGTAGTTTCTCGCATCGCAAACCAACAACAAACTGGTTTCTTAACCCAGTCTTAAGACATGCACCAAAATTACAATTTATTGACAACTTTTGCAAAGCGGCTAGGAATTCCTGCACAGATTCACATTGTTATTCTTTTCTCCCATGGAACCGGAAATTTTCTGAAATCTCCAATAGTTTAGGGCTATAATACGACCTCAATATATCTACCACCTCATTGTACAATTTACCAGATGACTCTTTCTGTGCAAGTTTGTCAAATATAAATCATAGGTTTCTGCATCCATGTAGTGTAGTATTAGGTATGGTAATTTGTTGCCCACTTCCACAGAAAATACTTTAAAAGCTCCCTCAAGCTTAACCTGTCTTTTCCACTGAAATTTCGTATTATCGAACATTTCCGCTTGAAGTACGATATTCGTCTAAGTTATAGTTTCCATAAGGTCGTCATCTTGTATTATAATCAATTCCCTCTAACTGTAATAGCTTCCAAAAGATCCTCGTCGCCAATTTATTGGATTCGTTGGTGTGTAGTTGCAGAAAATAGAGATATTCTCAACTCTAAACTATTTAATAACCCAATAGAAATTACATTATAACTTTTGTGGCATTTCATAATATTTTTTTATAATAACAATTGCTTTTTACATAACGACGCATTATGCAGATGGTTGTCATACCAGTACCATCATAACACAGATAAAGCTCGATTTCAGATAATGCTCGATGTATATTAATCCGTAACGAAGTAGTGAACTGGATGTGGGATACCCAACCAATTCACTCAAAAAGACTGGTTTTGACAGCTAGTAAATGTACAGCAAATTCATAAAAAAATTATCTCTGATACGAATTTTATTTGCATATAATTGAGGCGAATAGAACATTTACAGCATTTTAGCCACTAAACTCAATTTACTCATGCTGAATTTTTTTTTTTTTGTTTTTAAATTTAAAATAAATCCGTATGTATACTACGTAGGTATATTGTAAGTGATTCACCCACATACATGTGGTATGATTAAAAATACTTACTTACGCATATCGCTTATTAATACACCCTACAGCTATCAAAGGATTTTCGATTTTCATTATCATTTGAACCAGAAGAACACTGGACTGGATGAATCACAAAGAGATTGTTTTTAATGTTTTTGTTCTGCTATAGAACAAAGTTTTCGTTACACACAATTAGGTTGAAGTTGTTGGTGAGTCATATCTGTTGACGATACAAAAATTGCATTTAATATATATGAACACAGCCTAATCAACTAATCATACATTGATGGATACTAGTTTATTTATAAGCACTCTCGCTAATCAACTAATGATTGTTTGTGTGTATATTTTATGCGACAGAACACGCAAACAATTTACGGTTATACTTTTTAGATTCTGTTTAATTTTTTATCTGCCCATCGATTAGTTTATATTCTATATATAATAATAATAATTTGTCGAAGTTACTTGTTGACTTACGGTCAGGGAAAGTTGTCGTCGCACATATATTTCTAGGAACAATATAATGTGGCCACTTAAGAGGAGAGGAATTCAGAAGTGGACGAGTAATGCAGTTAGCATAGATGTAACTTTCTAATTTGTTCGTTTACTAGAGTATCAATAGCAGAAGTTGCATCATTACAATGTTTACACTTCTAATATTTAATTTAAAAGTTTAATATTATTCGTTCAAATAAATAGTTGAAAAAAATCCATAAGATTTGCATACTTTGAAATAAATGAAATGTTTCATTCAACAGTTTTCGAAATGTTAGTATTTAAAATAATTGATTTAAATTGCTGAGTATACAAATAGCTACGGTACTTTTGCAATAATCACTTATTTACTGTTAACCATTTAGAATTAGCACATAAAAAATGTTGGTCATATTTATGAAAATGTTGCAAACTCAATTTTGATTGTATGCAAATAAGTAAAATACATTAGTAAGTTCAGTACTTTAGAATTATTTAAACTAGCTTTATTAATGTTTGTAGATAATGCTTCTAATATCAAAATTTAATCATTTTTAAGGGATTCACTACATAGTTTAGGTAAAAAATATTTTGTTTATTTTTTATTATGGAAATAGAACCCTTTACGCATTTTCTAATGATGATTCCGTCAATTACTGATAATTCGAAGTGTTCCTAATAAATTCTTAAAAATTATAAACTCACAAATTTCACTAAAAACTGGTGCTATTTAGAAAATAATACACTGATAAAAGTATCCTTTTTATTTAAAAGGAATTGCATTAAACCAAAAATTTTTGCGTTTTCTATATGGTCAACATGAAAAGGAATATAATTTTGAACCCATGCATTCTTCGGAAATAATATATTTTTCGTTGAAGCAGTTCATTCTTTTAAGTGAAAGATATTGACAGTTGATTCAGATCACTTTATTTTGAACTTGAAAACTATGCAGATTGGCAGAAAACCGTAAGCACTATGAATCAAGAGGTTTTTGCTTTTCTTATAACATTTATTCACTTTAGACTTGACTTTTTTGCGGTTTTACCGAAAAGCGTAAACACAACAAAATGTCGTGATCATTTTTGATTGAAATAAAAATGAATTATCTCAAAAATCCATGCACTCCATATATGGAGGAAACGCGGTTAGGATGTTGTAAAGCCGCCAAGCCTTTGCCCCTGGTATTGGGGAGTTGATCGCAGCGATCATCCCAGTAGACTCCTATCAGATGTTGATCTGATAAATATACCAGGTTAGTTTGTTGTAGTCGTATATTCCACCCTATTTGTGCGAAATATATTCTGTTACTGGAATGAAACGGGAGATGTGCCATCTATGCTACAATTTCTGTACTAGACATAAGTATAGTTGCTGTACTACATGGGAAGAAATCTGCTATACGAAAATAATATTATAATATTAATATTGTTTCAAATAAACCTTTTAACCGAATTATTTCTTTGAATACAGAAATATTTTTTAATATTATTTCAATCAAGTAATAATTTAGTAACCAAATGCGTTAACAAAAAATGTATTTTTTCCGTGGGTAACAGTTTTAAACGTTCAAACACTATATACTTCTGTAAAGTGCGTTGGCTTATAACTAATGCAACATTAACTGAAAAGAAACCAATTGTCCCTGAAATTCGTTTAATCTTGCACAAAATATTTATCTTTGTTTACTAGAGTTTGTGTACCTGATGAGATTTATGCATGTGGAAACATGCATAAAACTAAAATACCTCGCGTAAAAAACTACTCAACTTGAATGCAGACGCTTGCATTTTCAAACCCAAAAGTTTTAAATCAATGTATTCATGCGTATCCACGCAAATAAACTAAAACGCCGGGTTTTTTATTTAAAGTAAAGTTAATATAATTATAGCAATATAATATGTGAATGTGTATTATTTTAACTTAAACAGAAGTTATATAGATATTATAAAATATTAATCAAAGCTAAGGTGCATTCCATTTAATTAAATTACGGTTATTTCTCGTCCAAAAGCATGTACTTAAGAAGAAAATAGTTTTTCGGCAAAACAGCAGGCTATTTTCAAATAATATAAACAATTTTCTGCGAAAAGGTATCCTTTTTTAACATGATAAAAACCAAACGTTATACAACTTTTCATTTAATGCAATCTCTTTTCTCAGTGTGTTATTACAGCATATGGGAACTACAATTAGATTAAGTAAGATACTTATTTTGTATTTTAGCATAATGATGTTTAATACTTCCAGTTAGTTTCTCATAAATTTGTCATATACTAGGAAACATATGAAACATGATACGCAGGATGACTTTTACCTATTCTAAAACTTCAAACAAAAAGAAATTCGAATTGAATTAACACGTTATGCCATCATCATCAATATCGAAATTCATGAAGAATGATTCATTCAACTCTGGTACGCCTATTAGTAGAGCCAAAATGTCTTAAAAACTATGTTTTCTTGTTTTAAAATAACCCAACCCCGTTGTTGATGTTTTCATAAAATGTATCTGTCAACAAAAAGATAAAGGTTTTCGGTTTTCGCAAGAAAAAGGCAATGAGAGAATACTCCAACACTATACTGTAGACCTGTGTCTCGTAATATTTCACGAGTCAGTTTAGAGCAGAGTCCTCTGATTATAATGCTTATACAACTAGATCATCAGTTTTCTCATTGAAGACAAAGCTGAATGCACATATCACAGGAACCTCTCTACTACAAACAGTTAAATGCAATGTTATATGTATGCCTGAAACGTGTGCTTCATTACTACAAACATGTAATAAAGTTGATTCGTGCGGTAATATTCAAATAAGAAGAGCCTGATTCTGATTAGCAGTTTGATTTTGTGGACCTAAAACTACTGTCGCAAACCATTCGCAACCTCGTCAGATGTAATTGCCACGGAAATATTTCTCTATGTGGTACGAGACTAATAGTTGGAATTGCAAAATGTATCACTTCAATTCGTAATGGTAAATCTTTAGTCTACGATTTGCCTTGGTTATGAGACCAGTCGGAAAAAAAAATCGCTCCCGCTAAAATTTTCAAACAAAAGAGTTTTCGCAATTTGGAATTTTATAAATAACGGATTAGGGAAGAATACCACCTCTTCTTATTTATCGAAAAAGGTGCTCTTACGTAGAAAATGATGGTGTATAACAAATTCAGAGAACTAATAATACTATTTATACTAATTATTGGCATTGTATCAAACTACAGTTGTACGCACCAAGCGAGTCATAATACATCATTTGAAAGAATTGTCTTATATACACACATATATCCAACGTCTATGTGATTTTTCGAAGATTTATGTTTAATTACAGATCTAATAAATCTTGATATGTATGCGCTTCCACGAAATACTATTGTTTAATATATTACTCTGTAAATTCACAGTCTGACGTAATTTATCGTATGTGTGAAAAGCTACAGAGTGTCAACTGTAAGTTACATATATGCACTGCACGTTAAATAAATTAATAAATGAAAATATGCACTTATATGCCCTTTTTTGAGGATATAGTAATAGAAGAATTAGTGACATTTTTTCTACCATGGTACTCTTTCAGCCTGTAGATTTCTATGGAAATCGAAATTTGAGAGTTGTCACAACAAATAGTTACCAACATTCGCTTAAGAAAACATGCATTACAATTATTTGATTTTATTTGTGAACTTTTTTCCCGCAATGCAGGGGTAATCGCCGCTATCGAATATGTAAAGAAATGTATTTAATAACTCTTTACTAAAACTGTATGTAAAATTGTAGTTGAAAAATTGCAGCATTTGGATATTACATTTTATCTTTGTAGTGGATTCGTGGAAGTGTTAAGTATAATATTTACAAACATATGTAGAATTATATATTTTAGGATTGTTTCAAATAGTAATCCAATAGATGCTTGTTAATAAATAGTAACTTAAATCATATACAGGAAATTAATTCTATGTCTAATTAATATAGTCTTTAAACTGTTAATTTGTAATTTCCTTCGTATACTGTTATCTCAGGTCAATATGCCAGTTAGAGGCTGCTATGTGTGATTACTTTTTTATCTCGTTTTAATTAGCAATTGGAGCAATCAACTAACTGAAACATACCAGTGAATTACATATAGTGAACATATGAAATTCTACAAACTTTAAATTTATAGATTTAAATATGAACTCATATGCTAGGAAATTGTGTGTTTTTTTACAGTTTCATGTTCATCTACGTATTAGTAAATATATTGATAGTTATCAATACTACATCTTAGGTAATTCATTAACATAATTTTATCTAATTTAAACAAGTAAAGGCATTTTTATTAAAATTGTTTATTTTCCGTCTATATGTTAACCTCAAACGAATTATTTAAAGATAAAATCAATATTTATATTGGTCTTCCGTAAATATAGCTTCTATTTAATCTAACGCCAATGATCCTATAGAAATTTATGAATAATTTTATAGAAACACACATAAATTTAACACACATTAACACTTATTCCAGCTCATCATTCTTCACACTTTTGACTTTACAGATCATGAATCATCTTCAGTTAACGATATTTCGAATGCGCTTAGATTACTTTTCACGGAACATGAGTATGAATCATGCATCCTATGGGGTGTTTGAAACGTGAGTAGCAACTTTGGTAGTTGTTATGATTATATCGTGTGTACTGTACTGATTCACAATGTTCGCATCTTTTTGAATAAACTCGAAACTATTGTTTTATGCATAAAGTAATGCGTTTGATGTTTATCTATTGTTATGAAGTTCGTGCGAGATGCAAATTAAAGGAAAAGAAAATATTTTCCCCAGGAATTTCGGGTGTTATTGCTTACGTAGGTCAGGTGAAATTTAGTAATTACTGGTTCTAAAACGGGTCCTAATTTACCTTTGGTTAAGTGATTTTATGATAATTGGCGATGAGATTTTATTGTTTCTATATAACTAAAAATATAAAATATTTTAAAGAAATTTGTATTAGAAAATGCACTAGTTTTATTTTATATACAGGGTGTGTCATTTATCTGGCATCCGTCGATCATGCTTTAGTCAAGCACTTAATCGAAAAATGTCTTAAGTAAAAGTTGCTTGAGATCAAGTGCTCTATAGTTCAAAATAATTTTAATATATACAGGGTGTTCGGTCTTGTTATGCAATTCTATTTTTGCAAATTAAACGTACTATATATTATTACATTTTCGAATTCCTTGACTCAACGCAAATCATACTTAATTACTAACATACCCTACGACAAAATGTCCTTCGAACTTTTTTAGAAGAAATTTTCGCACGATACTTAAAAATCAATAGCTTTCTTATTAACTGCTATTTTCCAATAAATTTTTGGCCACAACCTAACGCACCTTTAGATAAAACAATGGATACAAAACAGTTCTACTTTGTTGTACAGCATGTTATTAAAACACATCTGAATTTCAAAAACTTTAAATGTATGAAATATTTTTTTTTCAAATGGAACACTTGTATATTTTTGTCATCGGATACAATTGAAAGACTTATTATAATCTTAAAATGCGCAAAAAAATGAAAAAATAGGTTACTTGGAGACGATTAAAAATTACTCATTAATCTGCCCTACCAGTGCATTTTAAGTAGAGAAACAGAAGCATTTTTTAATATAGATAAACAAAAAAAATGCATTGAGCTGCACGTCTTCCATTATCCATTTTTTATTTATAAAACTCACGTGTTTATAAAAACTGTAGCATTTGAGCCCACATCGGCTGTTTGAATTTGTTCATTTCGCTACGAAATATCCAAACAGGTAAATACACTGCTATAATATTGTTATATATATACGATGCTTAGAATCATCACTAACTACAGCGTGACTCGATCAACCAATCACCGAGGATTAGGCCAAAATATGGCTGGCCCCACTTCAATGTAACTTTTGCGTATAGTTTAACTACTCCCTCTTCTGCTAGCTCCCCATGAAGACCCACAAACCGCCTGAAATTAGGACTAATTTAAAAGTGGCTCACCGCTCGCCATTAATCTGCATAAAAGCGTGTTTCGTCGCATCAAATTATGGAAATAGTAACATTCGTTCTGTACTTCCATGTCTGGTACGTGTAGTTATCGGTATTTTGTGCGGCAAATAAAAATTTTTAATGATTAATTTGTGATTTGCAATGGTAGAGCCAGGGCTCCGTGGCCTTTATGAGGAGTTGCCACTGACAAGTATAATATTTGTTAACTATCTATAGTAGAACGCGTTATGCATCTCATTAATGGAGAATTCAAACGTAGACACAAAGTACGATAATATCGATGTCAAATTGCTATATACTGTATGAATCAGTAATACAAAATGGGGGTCCCCATTTAAGATTTCAAAGTTGTCCCCCCTCCAACTCTGGGGGGAGGGAGGTGAGGTGGGGGATCGAGTTCGGCACCATTCAGTGAGCCCCCTACATTATAACAAATCTTATTAAGATCTTTTTTTGATTCGATGCAGTGTTTTAGAGATATTCCGTTGTCTCAAGATAAAAAACTCACCCAGTATATTTTAAACCAATTAGTTTCGGAAGGTGGAATACTCGTGATCACTAGAAGCGCCTTAGTCGAGGTCGTCCTATATGCTGCCGTAATCTTTAAGGCAGCCTCCCTTTGAACAGGCAGTAATATCATTCTGTAACTCTGTTTCCCCATCGCGCTCTGCCAAATGGCTGTGTCACGCAATATCATGGATTGCACCACCGAAGCCAATTTTCTTCACGAGTTTTTTGCGTCTGTCGTTATAAGAACCTGAAGATGGCCAGTTTCGGCCGAAACATGTAGCTTTTATAGTTGTTAATAAATTAGAAATGGCATGAACAACTCTTATTTCGCATTTGAATATATTTATCCATTCAAGTAGAAAACATCCAACATTTGAACAGTAATTGCTGCGTTTGTTGTATATGTATATCCACGAAAGTGGCGGGTCTCGGTAAACAACGTCTTGTAAGGAGTTATTTATTATAAAATCTGTGTATTTATATTTTAGATACTTCCATGCGTATCTTTTTTTCTTTGAACTTGGAAAACTTAATTACTAGTAGAATAGTATAAAATTCTTTTATTGGCATTCATATCATAAAGTTTATTAGTCTTTGTATAATTTTAATAATTTTGTAAGCATGTTCACAGGTAAATAATCGTAAATAATTAGCTTTTATAATCTGTATTTAAAGTAAAAGCTTGAAAAGAAATTTTTATCGGTGTTTTATTTTCTAGGCTGTCTTAAACTAAATGAGGTCATTTTTTGGTAATTAAAAATAATTATTTATGAATTCAATACAAAATATCTATCTATGTTTTTGTAAATTGTATTTTCTAATGCTGTACATTTTAACCGGTTAACCGGTACTATCGTAACCGGTTAACCGGTCACTGCGGTGGATTGGTCACGGTCCTGAAGGTTAACCGGTCACGATTGAGTCAAAAATATAGTGGACATGTTTTACGACTAGCAAGTGATAACATTAATTGCCGATAGTGCTCCAAATCACAATGTTTGTACAAAAATGAATTCAATTGAAACTTGAATTAAATACATCGTACATTCTAGAGATTTATGGACTTGTTTGAGTAAGTACGGCATCGTGCAAGTTATAAGTAATATTAAAAAAAACTAGCTAGCTCAACGGATAAAAAACTTAAAGGGCGTAAAAGAACAAATAACCTCAGAGTTACCCTCGCGAATTAAAACTTGAATCTAACCACGACAAGTAAATTGTGGGTGAAAGAAATCTGACTTTCTTAATTACCCCAAAAATTGAAAAGGTTTAATTTTAAAATAAAAGAACAGAATTATTAACCCAACGACGTTAATTAACAAACAAAAATTTATTATAAAAAGAAAGAAAAAAAAAACAAGTTAATTACAATTTGCAGAAACAAAAAACCGTGAACAGAGAGTTCTGGCCTAAATCAAAAACTGCACGTGATTCTAAATTACAATAGGACAATGCTATTTCCTATACAAAGCAAAAGATTAATTTGCTCAGGAAGATAATCGTAATTCTTACAATTTCAAACCACGTGGTTTCAAAGTAAAACAAACTAAATTAACCGTGGACAATTACTAGTAAATAACAAGAATGAAAACTAATAGCAAGCACAAAGCTTCTATTCACCCAACCCGACATGGTTAATAATTAAAAACAAATCAGCAAAATTTAAAACGAAAAATAAACTCTTTAAAGTAAAATATCTTCCCGAATAAAAATGATAAATGATCATACATCTATAATATGTACACATCAATATAATAACAATTATTATTAAGCGAATTCCTTGATGGACAAGAATTTTCAAATTATGCGAATTAAAATCTCAAGAATTACAAAATGAAATACAAAATGGCAGCAGAGAATTTAAAAAATTACGTCTACTCATGCTTGCGTCTACCAAGGCACTGAGTGACAAGGTTGAACAGTCGTATACATACAAAAATCCTACTCTCGACTACGTACAGCGCAGCCGCACAAATCACCGACTAAAACAACTAGAATAGGCCCTAAACAACCAAATAAAACAAATAAAAGATATCTTAAAGAGTGAAATTAATTTAAAAAAACTTAACACTAAATAAATTATACAATTAACTCTTTAACTAAATTTTATATAAACTAAACATTATTATGAAAATTCTCTCGAAACATTGACAAAGGCTGAACGGAGTAAACATGCCAACATATGAATTTGCTAAAAACGGTGTGCCAGTCCACAGCAATACGTATACGTTTGTGACGAATATTTATATGACAATGTGTATTACCTGTACGTATATTTGTGTATAGGTGTTGTAGGTAGTACCGTAGTGACCGTAGAATCGTATGATTAGTAATTAGCATCGCCAGAAACAGTTGGAAAAACTTATGTACTAAACTTTTTTTTTATTTTACTTTTTTTTATTTACGCCTAGATAAAAACATTTACTGCCTTATATTTGTCGTGTTGAAATATATGTCTATTAATATACGGGCCATTTAAAAAGTAATTTTACTTTCGCGTTGTGTACACCATTAGAAAAAAAAAAATAGTAGTGAGGTCCTTAAACTGTTCCAAAAATACCTGCTCAATTTATACCTTTTTTTTTTACAGTTATTTTTTTTATACGTCCAGACTTTACCACATAATTTCAATGGACCGCGAATATTCTGCAATTTCGCTTACCTGAAATTGAAGTTGTATATAACTTCCTCAATTTTCCCAGTAAATATTTTCTTTTGCTGTTTAAACAGATAAAAATAGCCGTGCGGCTATTTGTTTGTCCGATACTGCGGCATGAATAGGTAATTGATCGCTGGGAGCTGGGAGCGGGCTGTAGAAGACTTGGTGACGTCAATTTCCGTTATACCGGACACGTTTCTGATTCGAAATTCGAATACCGGCGAGGTTTAATTTGAACGTTGGTTGGATGACTTCGTTTACGAGACGTTGTTTTGCTTTATTGGAATTGATGCTCGCAACTAGTTTTATTTATTTACTGTTCTCCACGCTTATCCATGTTGGTATATCCAATATGCTTTCTACTTTTATTAATATTTGCAAATTGTTTCGGAACTCTGACAGTCTTTACCAATAAATGACAGTAGAGCACAAGCTGTGTTCGCCATTGGCCTTGTTGCCATCTTAAAAACTTTTAAGTATAAACTGTTGTATTATTTGTGTCACAATATTTCATATCTATTAATTTTTAGGTGGAATTTCATATTGCAAGAATTTCTATTTATCTCATTATTTATGTGGTCATGCCCTAAAACGAGGACTGTGTTTATCAAGAGAAGAAGAAAATGTTTTTTTTATAAAGCCTTTGCCGATAATTTAAAGAACTGTAAGGGAAATTAGCCATATCAAGTATGTTTCTATTTCACTCATATCTGTCTGTGTCCACACGACTCGAAAAATAGCCAAGATAATTTGAAAAATAACTTAACTAGAACACTCGATATGAAGAACCAATGAAATCGGTGGGGATTAAATGGTATAAGGTACATCACAAGATTTCTAGGATATAAACGGGAAAACGTATGAAATTGCAGTTAATTCATAGAAAAAAGCAAAAACAGCAAACAAACAAAAGGAAAAAAGTTATAAAAATAAGCCGCTAATGAAGGTAACTATAAAAATATCAAAATAATAATATAACCCCAAAACAATAGAAAATCGTCATTAAAGGCCGAAAGTGTTGTCTAAAGAACTATAAAAATACCAAATAAAATGCAGTGATCATCAGCGGTCACGTAATCTTTCCAGTGCCAGACCACAGGTCTCTATGGCACTTTAATCTTATTATAGTGGCGTACACAATATCTCGCCGGTGGAAGTTCAAATAGGTTCATGAACACGATTGGGAGTGGCACCAACTGCGACGTGCCTCAGTTAAATCATCAGTGGTTTAGCTTGGCAATCCGCACGGCGGACAGATCGAATGACATCTTTGTATTCGGCGGACCAGGATTTAGGTGGAGGCTTATCCGGGGTCAATGACACGGGCAATAAGGGGTTGAGAGATTTCGCTCGCCCTCAGCCACGACCGGGCAGCACATTCCAACAAATGCATCCTTGACTGTTGAGATGTTAAGATCGTCGCGAAGTTGTTGATTCCTCACCATCCATGGAGCCCCAACGATGAGCCGCAACATGCGGTTCTGCAGGACCTCCATGGTGGTGAGGTGCGACTCGGCCATGGTACAGAAATGCAGTGACGTGAAATTTATGTAAAATAACAACCACGCACCTAATTTTTGGTTTTAGAATGTCATTTATTTCAAATTTGCCCATTTAAAAAAATATATTTGAATATCATTCTAATTTAATGAGCGACACAAACGCCTTCAAATAAGTACCTATATACGACTCCTGAATTGCGCTTTGGTTGATCTATACTTTGTATGTACAGTGGTACAAAGCTAAACCTGGACGATTCCCAATAAACTTCCTCGAAAGTGGCGTTTTTTACAAATGATGTTTCGCCCGTATGCACAAATGCGGCTTCTTAAAGGAAAAACCCGACATTTTCGTAATAATCTCCATTAAGGCAATAAATATAACTATAGATCGTTCAAGTTCGAGTTGACACTGCACATTTTCTCAATTTTCAATTTTCTTAGCATAATCCTTTCAATTCGACAAATCATTTCAATCATTGCTGTGTATTAAATGAAATAAATAAAAAATGCTAAAGTGATTTTAAATGAAAAAGAAAAAATATTAGCTTAGCTCAAAGGAAAAGATTTTAATAAATCGACAAAATTACTCTCGCAAAGTAAAGTAAATTGTATAGTAATGAAGTACAGACTTTCTTAATTACCAAAAAAAATTGTAAAGGATTAATATAAAATAAAAGAACAGATTTTTTTTTTAACCCAGTGACGCCATTAAACAATAAATTTATTTCAATAAAACGGGCTAAAATATAAAATAGTGCAGAATAAAACTCTGAACTGAAGGTTCTGGCCTAAAATAAAAACTGCACAAGACTGTACTTTAAAATAGGACAATGCTATTTCCTATGCAAAGCAAAAAAAGAAGGTTTTTATTTGTTCAGGAAGATTATTCAATATACAAAACCTTTGAATTTCTATCCACTTGGTTTCACAAATTAAAATAATCTAAGCGTGGAAAAATGCTAGAAACTTACTAAAAATGAAAAAAAGGTAAATGATAGAAAAATGCTTCTACTCACCCAAACGAGGTGATAGAAAAAATAAAATGATACAGCAAAATAGATTAACAGAAAAATTAACTCTTACAAAATATAAATGAGCAAATAAACTAAAATAAATCTTCCTAAACAAAAGAAATAATTGATCTTATATCTACCAAGTGTACACTTCAATAGATTAACAATTATTACAATAATGATTCCTTGATTGATTATATTGCAGAAAAATGTAAAATTTTACAATACAAAATGAATAACAAAAGGCAACAATTATTTAAGAAATAGGTCTACTTACATCAATAGTCGAACAAGGAAATGTTTAACAAAACCCTACAATACTCATACCTACAAAAATCCCTTTCTCAAAATTCGTACAACGCGGACGTAGAATTACAATGACAATATTTAATAGAATACGCATAAAATCATCACAAGCGAATAATAGACATTTGAATGACTAGATTAATTAAAAAAAATCCTAATACTACATAATTGAAATCATACAATAAACTCCTAAACTAAACTTATACAAAACAAAACAAAATTGTGAAAATTCTTGGTAAATTGAAAATCAGCTGTACGGACAAAGAAATCACAATAACTATAATATGCAACTTAAAATACATCTCAGCGATAAATTGGTTGTATGGGCCACGGAGTCCAAAGCCACGGCAATACATACAACTGAACGTTTCCCTCTCGGCAAAATTTAAATTTCCCACAATTATTTTTAGTAACTTCAACAGAAAGACATCAAACTAACTAGTACTTTAATATAAAACCATTGGTAATTTCGTGTTTCAATGTTGAAGTTACTAAGAATAATTATGGCAAATTTAAATCTCTCCAAGGAGGTTGTAACTGTAGATTAAATAGGCTGTTCCAAAAAGTTTTTGCTGCATTTGTTTGAATATCATACGGTAGTACACACTATTCAAAATCTTATTTCGAAATGATTCATATTTTAGGCGAAAATCTAACACAAAATTTATGATTTCTAATAAAAGGAGGTTTCCCTTATAAACATCGCTCATAAATGAACACGTGCTTCTTTATACTTCCTATCGGCTCGCTTGTTTATGTCAAAGGAACAATATAAATGTCCATAAGGTCCAATTTCGCTTGCAACGAGTTCGCCGATACCATTTCCTCGCTTGCCAGTCGTTCAAGTTTAGCTTTGTACCATGGTACTTGCATCTCAAAATATGTTCGTTGATTGAACGAGGAGAGTCCAGTATTTTTTACCAGAAATCTGTAATCGCAAGGGTATTGTTTTGATCCGTAATTTTACTTTTAGATCATGACGTAAAAATGTAAGCAGGTCATTCAACTTCCGCTTTGGTAAGAATATTTACCACATAATATAATACATATGTGGGTATACGTTGGATACTTAAGTAAACCCATATCCATATTATACGACTTTATCGCACCTCGAAATGCGTTTATTTCCAATCATATTTATTATACAAGGTGCGTAAATAGTATTGGACCAAATAGAGATAAGGTTGATTTACATTATACTTTTTTTCGTCAAGAAAAAATTCTAAACTAGATTGCATACTAATTTCAGCTAGAATTTCCCGCTTCTATTTAAACAGAAGCCATGGTGGCTATGCTCAGTAGATTCTCTGCGCATGCCCAAGCAGTAAAGCTAACATGTGTATCAACATTTAAAAAATAGCGGTTTCATTTTTGTGGTTAGCGAGCGCGTAAGTTGTAAACAAATGCAAATTTAGCATATATTATATTGAAAGATGAATCGTGAAAAGCGAAGGAAACTATTAAAAATATGCAAGATAATAAAAATATACGAAGTTTTTAATCCGAGAAAACGGATAATATGGTGTCGTAATTGATTATTATGTAAAAGAAGTACTGGCCGTACAACGTTAGGTTTCACAAAATAAGGGTTAATGGGTATGGCAGCTGAAGCTTGAATCAATACTCAATTTTTCAATTCTAAGCTTTCGCAATTAGTTTATTGCTTCCTCAGAGAATCATAGTGAGAGTGACGCCGGATATAAATAACATAAAACAATATGAATACAATACAACATGTTAAAAGTAACAATTTAAAATTTTAAATTTAAAATAAGAATAAACAAAATAAAGTATGTCGTGCACGTTGTCATGGCCTCCTCCTATATTGAAAAATTGAGCATTGATTCCTTATCTTGTGAAACCTATTGGTTATTATATTATAACTACAATTATGTTATATAAATATAATAATTATACAATACCTGTAAAATACTTTTTATTTATTACAAATCTTCGTATTCATTATCCTCGGTTACGAATTTATCATACTTTGTTGTTTTAAATCAGCATTTGTAGTTGTCCGGAAAATTGTTCTAGTGCGCATGTCTAGTATGAAACTTGGATGAAAAAACAGGACCGGACTTAGTTTGAAAACTAGTTCCTAGTATATAAACTTGGACGAAATTTTCTGATTTACATTATCCAACTTAATCTAGTTTAGAAAATAGTCATTCATTTCTAACAAAAATACTCCAAACTGTGGTACTGGTAATGCTGTAAACTTCCCCTAGCATGATGATAGCTTTGCTATCGAAACATACGTCCAGTTTAGTGCAGTTTGTGGTGAGGGGTCTAGGAGAAATTTACAGCATACATTTTTAGATGTAAATCAAGATTTAGGCATGTTGCAATCATGTCATTTGGATTTGACGTATAGGGGTTAAGTATTAGATAAATAGCTTATATGTTAGTATGAATTTTATTTGTTTTATGTTCGTCAAAGGCGGTCATTTTGAATATTTTTAAATGAAACGCTAGGTTTAGTCATTTGACAGATAATTGATTTAGAAATACAATACGGTGGGTGAATAGCATGTGTATTCTAAAATAACGAAGAAATTAAAAAAAAATTCAAATCTTACCCTGTCCACTTGAAAATAGTTTTTCAAGTGGATAGAATACTTCAAAGGAATAGAATAAATCACCAGAAATTGAGTAAATCAATTGAAAAAAAATGTAATAATTGCTCAAGTTGTTTTCCATTCATTTGTTGATAATACTAAGTCTTTCTGCAAAAGCGATTCTGCAAAAATGCTGGACAGTGCTTGTGATTGCAGTTCTAATTCGAAATTTAAATTCACCTAATGTTATTGTCTAATAGGGTCAGCAACCAATTTTTTTTTTTCGAAAGAAAAGTTTCAAATTACTGCGGGTTCACAAGCTTTTTGTATGTGAGATTAATATTTTCAAAGGAAAAAAAAAATTAAATTTTAGTCGATCGTCGCAACTGTTAAGTCCAATAAAAATCAAAGATTCTCTTTTGGGCCAATAAAAAATTAATTAGCAGTTTGACGTTCGCCTATTGCACAATCTGTCTCCGCTGTCAGTTAAGGTGTCAAATTTTCAATTGTGACATTGACTTTGCTTGGAATTATGTGTATAGTCCGTGTTGTTTTTAGAAAGACATTATCTCTAAAATCTAGATTTGTTGGAAAAATGTTCTATAATCATAATGTCATCAATATATGGTAAATTTTGGTCACTAACTATTTCAAATTCAGGATCTAATGTAAGTTGTAAAATGACCTATTTGCATAAATTGTATAACAGCAATAGTCTTATATAACTTACTTTAGCATTTTTGCAAACTATTTCTCATAATAATTCCCCAAAGTATTAAGTTTGTTCGCGTCGCATGAACTATTTGCACTATTATGCACTTTAAGAACTTTTGTGTGCAAAAGTGCATAATAGTGCAAATAGTTCATGCGACGCGAACAAACTTATTGTAATATCACGCAATTGCTAAATAATAGGATCATATCATACCAAGTCATACAAATGTAACTTAAACACTAACCAAAAACCATTAAATTATAGTTGACGTATGTGACATTGGGCGAACGTGAAAATCGTCAGTTCTTTAATGGCCAAAACAGTTGTGACGTCTTAGGACATAATTTGAAATCTACCATTTTTTGAATTGGTTTTACTCACAAATATGAAACCCAAATGTTGAATTGTTGAGCAGTAAGTTATTTTTGTATAACTTGTTGAAAAACCCGATACGCAACATTTTTTATTAAATATCCCCGGAAGAAAAACTCAGCCTAGGAGGCGGTTCAACAAAAAGTCTCCGGCCAATCCATTGCCTTGCGATGTTGCGATTTTAGAATGCAGGAAATTGCTGACCGAAATGCGGTGGAGCACCATCTTATTGATACCAGACATCTGGTCGCAAGGATTGCGAATTTGTTATATTTGGTTTGATCTCGTTATTTGTGGTACATGCGATTAATAGTTATAATAAAACATAATGGTTCCAAGTTCCAAGAATAAACAAACGACGTTTCCGTCTAATATTCCACACCACACCTTAAATTTTTCTGCGCGTGACTTTCCAAATTAACATGAGGATTAGCAGGGTGCCAGTATCTACAGTAATGTCTGTTTACAAAATAATTATAGGCTACTGTGCACTGAAAGGACACTTACAGAGAATTGCGATCGACAGTGGAGTTACCAATTGCAGACTGTGTAATGGGACGATAAAGCTCGCTTACCACACTCTATGTGAATGCAAAGCTTTGAACGCAAAATCACAGGCAATTTTGATAAGCCAAAAATGAACCCAGGGAATTACTTCGATCAACCAGCCAGAGACCTGCATAGATTAATACAGACTACCAGGATATTGGAATGGCTGGTATAATTTAATCGATGAAAGGAATGAGAGATTAAATACAAGAAGCCGCAATAGGCTGCAGTGTTTCCGGAGACTCCGTGTCAGACGGTTTCCATAAGCGAAAAAATCTATCAATTTCAAGATCGTACATACGAAATAAGTTTATAAACGCGAAAATATCAAAACTATTTAATGGAACGATTTTGAATGACTACTTGGTGAAATTTTTGTCGTAATAAAAAAGTATGCTATCCTCGGTTGATGTTTTATGCCTTCACTCTACTAGAATAAACGGTTTTTCACATCACATGTGATGTACTGTTATTACCAAATTAGTAAACTAAACATGTATATCGCCTCAAAGCTACTCGTTTGTACCTCGTACCGTAATTAAAAAATAAACATGTCGAATTGAAAGCATGATTTACAAGTGTAAAGACAGTTTCTTACGTCACATTGCAGGCAAAATATTGCGACGCTTTTATATTCTTATATTTACAAAGTCGTAAACACCATGATTTTCTTTAAATAAATATACCCATATGTAATATTTAATTCAGATAAGGATGGTACGTTAACTAGGCAAATTATGCGACATTTTATAACACATATCTTTGCGCATTTTCCTTTGAACCTGCAGACACTTTGTACTTATGTATATCCAGTGACTTTTTTGCTTATGAGCTTGTTGAAGAATAACGCAAGGTTTTTTCAGCTTTCGAAGAATTTATAAAATTGGAGAATAGTGGTTGTAATCTCTCATTAATTTAGGGGATATACAGCTAAGATGAAGAGTAAAAAATTTCAACCATAGGCGACACAGGAAAATCCGACATGATCTAATTTCAATAAATTAAATTGGGCGAGGGCTTCAATTTATCATTTATGTTGTAAGATTCTTTAATCAACATTATCAACCACTATTCCTTGTATATTTTTCTATGCAAGTCTATTTCTCTTTGGGAATAAAATATCTTTTAAAATGGAGAGCAATGGCTCAACATCAGTACTGTTAAGCGGGGATTATCAAAATAATCTTTTAGTACTATTTTAGTATATTTTTTGTCCAGCTACTCCGTCTGTAAAATATCCAAGCGAAAATTGCTTTAATATATCGATATTGGAGCTTCTATCAAATATTCTTCTATCTATCTATCTATTTATAATGTTGACTCTTTGCTGCAAATTCACCCGAAACCGAATTAGTATATTCTTCTTTTAGCGAAATACTTCGACCTTCAAAAAGTTTATTTTATATATGCTCTTAAATCCACCAATTATGAAGAAATCTATTCTAAATTGGTCGCTATGCAGAGCTAGATAATATAATATGATGTCCTTATTGGAAAATCGATTTTATTATCGGTTTTTGTTGGTGAAATCGTACAAATTAAGTAAATAATTGACAAAAACAAGTAGAACAAAATCACCTTTTAAAAAAAGATTCATTTACAATTAGCTTATTTGTAAATTATTTATATCGACTACTTAATGAAATATTAAAGCCAAAAATTAAAACTGTGAAAAAAAATGTTATTATCAATTACCTGCCTAACATTTCGGTTTCTTGTAACTGCTATAATTAAATGCTTTGATAATTTTTTCTTTTTATGACGTTTTTCTTATATTTTTTCACGAAATAAGTAGGTAAATACCACCATTTAATTGTAGTTTTTTTTTTTTTAAATAATGGCCATCTAACCATATCGGCTGTCTGTCATATTGAATATTGCAAATATATTTTCCTTAAAATTGCAATATCTTCGAAAATGCTGGAAATAAATGTTATGTTATTGATACCATTTCGAAGGTAATGTTACAGGGAATTTGCTGACAATATCGAAAAATATAGGTCCCACATAAAAAAATCGAAAGAAAAGAGTTTGAATTTCGATAAATGTGCCACGAGATATTTAACACTCTGTATATACCCTAACCCTGTATATGCACTAACGGCGCACCCAGTATAGCAGAAGGTGTTTTTTTTTCGAAAATGGCGGCTATTGAATATGATGAATCCAGTCTTGTGAGAGTTAAGTTCCTTATTGAGATTATCCTTTTCTCTTAATTTTACACGGGAAAGTACTTTTGCCTAGAACATATAACCTGCAATGTATTAATAAAAGGGAGTTCTTCATCTGGACGTTATATATTGTAATAAGTAACCTTAATGAGAATATATAATTACTTAAGAAACTGAGGATACACAGACAGAAAATAAAATAAATCATTCCATGTTTTTATAAGAAATATGTACCTATACTTATAAAAAGGAACATCAGTATACATACTCTCATATAATAACTCAGTTTAATAATTTCTATAAACGAAAATAAAATACAAGGATATCGAAAAAGTGAAAATGAAACCTTTTACCACTGACGCAAAATTTAGTATGTAAGCCAAAGTTAAATTAGTTCTTGGTACTATATCTTTTTTTTGCGCCAGTACATGTAAGTACACTGAGATACAAAATTCATGTCAGCCTAAAATTACTCTGAGCGAATAATACGTCTAACTTAAATGTAAACATATATCTGAGGCAGCACTCTACGAAAACTTGAACCCTTAATAAAACCAAGCCCACATTTTAAGCAAACACAGAGACACATTATAAAAAAAAAAACAAAGAAATAATATATTAGGGAGATATGAGTTTTGTGTTTGACTGTACATGCCATTGTGGTATGGACTTCAAAAGCTTTTATGTAATAATAAAATACTCCATTCTGGAAGTTCATGTTATTGCTTATAATCTTATAGCAAACGACAAAAAGAGTAATCATTTACATTAAGTTTTAATGCTTCACATTCCATTAAGCCTATAAGGTGGCTTAGATATGTATGCTGCTGTCACAAGGTAAAAGTATATTAAAAAAAAATGTGACATCATTTCATCGACCATGTTATTAAACTCATGTTTATCATATTTCCTATAACACGTGTATTTTTATTGAGATTCAAATACGATGGTTTATGTTAGGATGGGGGTATTTGAAGCATACACGTTTTACGTACAAAAGCCATATATTATTTCAAAGTAATTACTAGGTATTTTGTGTGAATATGTGTCAAGGATTCTTCATAAGTGTACATACATATATACTAAAGTAACAAATTCTATGAAAATTGCAAAGACGGTTCTTAAGTACATATGAACATATTTTCAAACGTGCACTCATATCATAAATATTTTATAACTTCGTTGGTGAGATGTAATATAACAAGATCAATTCATTATAACATTATACCCGTTTTGCTAACGCAAAAATTGTGAGAACTTTATGTTTAAATAAAAGAAAACAACGGTAACAACGTGAAGAATATAGCTGGTATAGAAAAGTTAAAATTATGCAATTTACGTATTAAATTTTAGAATTAGCCCAGTTGCAATATGGCGAGGGAAAGCAATTAAAAGTAAATGATATTAGCTGATGAAATCGGCACGCGCTAAAAGAACCTCTTGTGTCTCCGTTTCAATATATAGACATACAGAAATGATTTTTACTATAAGGTACAATTGATGACATATGAAAACGTATGGAATCAGTATAGTAGCTATCTATACTCATTGTCAGTAATACCTTGCACGTACTTAGTGTGTATTCCGAAATCTGCTAGAACAGTGTATTTGATTTTAATCTAACGTCATTCCGTTGATAAAGACACTGTTGTAAAAGGCAAAGGAAAATCATATGAAATTTCCTTATTTTGCTTATTAGGTTATTAAAGCAATAAACTTTTAATAAAACGTTTATTAATGATAGGGAAATGACACTACAAGAAAAATATCTTATTTCAATATTTATTAAGATTATTATAATTTAGATAAAAAGTATCAGAGTATAATACCAGATAAGAACTGGGAAAAAGGCACTTCATTAAAAGGGGACTCGAACTGGTAATCAGGCGGCTCAAAAACTAACTATGGCATAGGAGCCATATATGGAAAGAAACTAAAAAGGATCTTTTGATAAGCTTCACTAAACACGACGATATTCCAGGCTGAGTGAGGCTACTGTATTCATCACTGTGTCAGAGAACTAGAAAGCTGGACTAGTTAAGTAAAACGAGCATCTCTGACACAGGAGCAACTTAGCGAAGCTTTTCTGAAAATGTTGACTCTCGACTGGCCTAGGACTGGGTGAGCACCCTAAATAAGGTGGCCATCCAAAGAAAATGAACATTGGCCTGGGTTCTCAGCCACACGGACACGAGGGAAACGAGGCGCAGGAGGATCTGACCAGATGAGATTCGTCAAGGTTATTCATCAGAACTGGCCTTTTCTTCTGCATTATCTAATCGCAAATTAAAAAGATCAATGAATGGATATGTAATGAGTCCAAGGACTGGTGGCATGTATTACATCGACAAATATAAGCAAAAGAGTTCTTAAAAGAACAGAGGCCTGAATTTACTAAAGATACTAAAGTTAGCAAGACTGTCAAAATGTTATTATAGACTAATTGACGAAACCTCAATAAAAGTTTAATATTCATAACTCAAATTTATATTACAACATTCCGCAAAACCAAGATACATTAAAGAGTTGTAGGCTAAATAGGTACATATATGTGTTACATAGACCTGGCAAATGGAACTACTTGCAGATTCTGTCAGAAAAAGAAAGAAACCCTAGTTGACGCGCTGTATTACTGCGATGGTCTGGCGATGACAAGATTTCTAATACTGAACGTAGAGAACCTCACAACTTATAGCTACATAAAGGGACTGTCAAAGATGACAGGTTTAATTAAGAAGACGAAGCTAGGGAGCGCCTTCTATAGGACAATAGATCTGAAAAGGTCGCGAAGAAATAGATGAGTAATGTAATATTATTACTTGCCCTTCGAAAAAAAATAAAAAATAGCCGTATCTATACAACGAGCAGTGGATTTTTACAAGGTTGTTGTTAACAGTGTAAAAAATCGCCAAAAAAACACACAGTATTGCGAAAGTGTGGGGCGTTCTAATTTAATAATATTTGCCAATTTTCTCGTATTTATGCTCTTGTTAACAAGTATTAACAACAAATGAATCTATTTCAATCATCTATTTTTTTTGCTACTACTTCTTCTGCCTGCTACTTCGGTGTCAATCGCAACAGCAGACACAGCAGTTCTCTGGAATGGCAAGGAGGTAGGGTTGATATAATGCTTGCTCTTCAAGCATTTTATCTCTATTTAAAAATAAAACAGTCGGAATCATTTACATTGCACTAAATTCATCTAGTTATTTCATCAGACCGACTTAGAACTGAGCTAATTACACTACAGCTTGTAGCTCAGCGAACAATTCTTGAGCTTAATTTAGAGAGTTTATGTCGCAGTCATAACCTACATATAACCTAATTACTGACAACTGATGAAAAAAAAATTCATTCACAGTACGATCATCAAAATAAAAGAGAAATGATTATAGATTGTAGCGATGATTTTGTTTTCATTACACACATGAAAAACAAATGATCGCAATCAATAAGCTGTTGAGGCTATCTACGATCAGCAAGTTTGGAGGAAAAAGAAAATATCTCCACAGGTAAAGGCGCTTATGTTAGTAATACGATAATTTTTGATACATAAAGAAGACATAAGGTGAAGTTCTCTTAATTTATTAAGAAGCTGGATGTCAGTTTTCCTTCGTATACAAGCGTCCTCAAAGTGATGTGCTGATATTATAGCCCATATAAATACTACAGTTGTTATATAGATGCTTCAAAATCTAAGAACGGATGTGCATGTGCCATTTATCACCCAAGGAATAATTTTAATGCGTCATATAAACTAGTGAAAAACCTCTCCATATTTGTAGCCGAAGCAGAAGCCATTATTTTAGCACTGGATTATATTAAAGAGTCTAATATCAACAGCGCTTGTATTATGTCGAATTCAAAAAGTGTACTATCCGTATTTTTTAAAAAAGATCGTTTTGAAACACATCCTAGTCTGCTTAAAACTATTATGAAACTGTTTGACTTGAAACACAATGGCGCCCAAGTTTAACTTTATTGGATCAAAGGACATGCTGGTATTAAACCCAACGAAACAGTAGATTCATTGGCTAAAGAGACAACTACCAGGTTCACAGATTAATGTAAGGCTATTCTGGAAGGATTTGTTGAAGAAGGCAAAATACGAATTGATACACTTCGCTTGGCAAACTCGATGGCAACAGTACTATGCCGAAAAACCTACTCTGTATGTGCTTATACACCTACATATAAACAAGGCTCAGTTTCCAGCACAAACTCTTTTGTTTTACCTTGGTTTTAGGAAATTTTGTTTTTATTTTGTAATTGGTTGCATATGAGCTAGGTTCCAGAAATGCAAAAAAAAAAGAAACTGATCGCAGTTACATATCCTTTAGGTTATAGTTTAGGTCCAGTTCTTGTCTGATCCTCCAATATGGAAACCTTTAACTTTGGGTGGTTTGTATTCGGACTACACACTTTATTATGAAACTACAATTATTACAAATCATCCCAACTCCCGTGCTCCACCTAAAAGTACCAGATACTTAAATGCGCCCATGGAACGACTTCTTTATCTCCAGCATTTGCCAAGGACATTGATTATATGTATATAATATCTTATTTAAAATCAATGGCCACGTGGTAAGATAAAACCATGGCAAAAACCTATACTCTGAGAGGATCTGGGAAAAAGTTTCCAGACCTTATTACTGATAACCGAAAATTATTATTATCCTTTAGAGTGCCGAAGAAGCAGCCTCCACGTCTCCTCAAATTCCGACAGCCTTGCCGTTCTCGCGTAGCTGCTCCCTTCCACGCATGCAGAAGTTCAACAGGAAAGATGATGACCTAAAAAAACAAACAAAACAACAGCAGTACCTATTCTAATACTTAATAGTAACTTAATCCTAATTATTCCTAACCAGAGTTAATAAATCTATATTTAAATTTTTAAAATTTATAGCTTAACACCAATTGCCGACCACTAAAGAGCATAAAAATATTCATTTTAAGCGTGCTACCCTACTGACTATCTAAATATACATGCGTAGCCTATGCTAGTTCTTTAGCCAACATTACTAAAAAATTCCACACACATTCGACCGACTTATTATCTCTGATATCTGTTTCGCGTTGCGGCCAATTTAACCCCCTAGCTAATCCGTAACATCCGTACGCGACGCACTCATCAGAGTGGACATTCAAATAAACATGCCCGCTGTATCTACCCCATCACATCCACCAAAGCGAATCACTAATCTCCCAATTTACATAAATATGATTAAAGTACTAGTGAATTGTATAATTCTACCGCATAATACGATAAATTAACCTCATTTCCTAAAACGTGTAACGCTACCGATAATTTCCTACTCACCTCCATTAAAGTATATCCCACCTACTCTGCAATCATTATCAAGTTTATCCCTAAACGATTTTTTAACTACACCAGCCGAAATTAGTCCAAATCTAATAATCGAGCTCTTATTACCGATGTTACCTACATAAGCCCTAGTCCAAAAAAGTTTTATATCCTCCTCCGCGTAACATATCCCAAGTATCTAACAAGAAATCAGTCGGATTTTTTTAGACTACACATACTACAAAATTCCAGAAGGCAACCCATTACGCAACTAAATAAATATCTGCATTTATCATTTATTATCTGTTCTGAAAATGACGACATTAGGCATTCATCTTTCGCTTGTTGTTTTAGGTTAAATTGTTTGTCGCATATCGCAATAGATATCCCTATAAAACCAACCAAATACATCCAAATACTATATTGTCAGTGTAGTTATTCTCTAATTATGTTATATCACAAGATTATGTTTGATGTTATGTTGTGCTCAATTTGTGCCCTCTTTATCTCTACTATGTGATTATTTTCAGGACGTTGTCAGTTGGGTAGCCTGTTGGAATTCCTTAATAATGCCACTTAGGGCACTGCTTTATGATTAATGGTATAAGTTTACTCATGCCCCATTTAAAGTGTTGATTTTACGAAAATGCTTAACGATTGTCAATTTTTGAACAAAGCTCGTGAGAAATGTAAAAAAAAAATGAATAAAACTCGAAACGTTCCTGTCCCCCTAAGCTATAATTCATTTAAAAGGTCTGCATTACAAAAAATAAGCGTATTTGGCAATTCTATACTATATAACATAGAAACTATAAAACAGAAAAAAAACAAGCAACCGGTTATACACTTTCCTAAGTGACAAAAAAAACGTTCTTTATTGCCAAGAGAAACCCTTCACTCGTTAGTTCCAATACTTCTTTGATTTAATCGATTTAAACTCATAGGTACAGATACAATTAAAATGATTTTGAAATACTATGCTAGTCTTTGCGCTCTTTCTATGTGGAGAGTACTCGTATCCAGGTCACTGAGATCATCGGAAGTACTTACTGGTTGCTTGAATGAGTTGACGTCACAACCCTTTGTTGGCAAATTTCCGGGAGCCTTACGGCAGTCTACTTGAACTAGAACTATAAAACGTGAAATACATACGTAAAATGTTCAAACATTAGATTCTGAGTGTTCGTGTTGAAAATAAAGTTTTTTTTTCTAGTGTTCTATATACATGATTGACTTCATTTCTAGTTATTTAAGGTATGTCCGGATACTACTACATTTTTGTGTTGTGCTTTCGTTCATTTAATATGACCTAGTTCCGTCTTCCTGTATTGATATTTGTATTCAGGTATGTATATTTCTTACGAGTATGGATTATTTACGGAAAAGTACTTTAGTGAATGGGAGTTACATGTCGGTTTCGATTTCCGCTCTATTTTGATACCGCTTCGAATAATACCTTCCGCGTACTTTACCGCTCGGTTAGCGACCGGGCGATAACCTTTTAACTATAATAAACAATAGCTTTAATGTTCTTTTGTAATTAGGTATGTTATAACATTAACAACTTTATTAATGCTAATCATTGATGGAAAACGCGTAATGTTTTGTGCCCACAAACATGAAAGAAATCCATTAAGCAGGATAATTAAAAATAGATACCCAGTTTGGTGTGAAAAATGTCATATTTCATTATAATATTTAATTTATATACCATAATTTGTTGTAATAACAGGAAGCTGTGATAGATATTTTTCCAGGCGGTTAGAGATTTTTTATACTCCAATTGAAGTAAAAAAACGACTACTACTTACTTCCGTTACTATTAGATCATTGCTCTAGCTAAAAAACTGAGTATGGTACCTTGTTATTTAGTAAGCGATTTATGTGAATATGCATTAAATGTATTTGTGAAGTAAGGAAAACGCCATCTGTATGATAATTTCCGTAATGTCATATATAATAATTAATAATAATTAGAATTTATTGACAACTACAATATTTAACGTGTTATCTACTGTATGTATGCGAGGTGGAAAATGTTTCATTGGATACTTTATTTATGAAAAGCTAAATAATTACAAATCATCCTAAACCTCGTGCTCCACCTAAGGGTACTACACGAGGCTTCTTATTCTAAGTACACATACATACTATATGGATTTCATAATAATTGAAATGTTTCATTACAGTGGGCGGATCGTTTTGAAATCAGATCCCGACAGTCCTCACACTGCAATGAAATTTTCGCCGAGGGTATTGTACGCTAATTTATTCGCATTCATGTGAAATATGTTTGAAATTGAAATACTACTCCTTTACAATATTTAATTATGCATACTTGCTATTATTGATATATAAGTATATTATATCATGTTGAATATAATCTTTGCTTTGTTTAGGTATGCCAATATACTTATATTTGTCAGTGAAAAATCATGTCGAATTAAAATCGCTAACTCTAACAAACGTTAAATTGACATTTGATGTCTTTGATTACAAAAACGTCTCTTCCCCCCCTAGGAGATGAAAGTGATCACTCTCAATCCAAAAGAAACACTTTTCATCTAGTAATGACGTATATATGTGCGTGTTAAAAATACCTATTACATATATTAAATAATAATAATAATAATAATAATAATGGTCTTTTATTATCCAACAGATACAATATTATCTATTTACAGGATAACACAAAAGATAAGGTAAGATAAGTGCAGGGCATATCTAGACTTACTAATAGCATGTACATACAGAAACTATACAGACAAAAACAAATGCTCTCAATATCATATTAAAAAAACATCATCGTATTAGATTATTGCATCCGTAGACATGTGAGTAATGGGGCTTTAAGCAAAATATAGTTCTAGCTGTAGGAATAAAGAAGTTTCCGAATTTCTGGTTGCATATTGTGGTACAAGGAATCCAACACATCCGCAAGATTATATTTGGAGCATCAATTTTATTGAAATTAGTTGGGCCAGAAATTTAGCGCTGGCTAAATCCCGACGGCAGTAATACTTTTCATAGCATGTTGTTCCAATAATCCGTTATAATCTGCTCTCGTGAGGGATATGTACCAGTAATTTTAAAATTTAAATATTTTAGAAACCTTTTTTGAGTTCTCTCGAGTGCAAGTTGTTGATATATATATTGGGTACCAAACGACAGAAGGTACTCCAATTTGGGAACTACTAGGTATAAAACAGTGTTTTAAGGGTTGCAGGTTCGAGAATCTCTACACGTTTCTTATAAGGAAGCCCAGAGATCTTGAGGCAGAACTTACAAGTAGCCAAGAGTGTTCAGAGAATTGAATTCCTGAATCAAAATAAGACGCCTAAGCCTTGAATTGCGTCGATCTTGGATTGAGGTCATCTTTCACCGTGTAGTCGTAAAACACTGGATTTTTATTCTTGAAGTACGATACTACAGCACATTTACTAACATTTAGTCGAACTCTGTTACTAACACACCAATTGTTAATTTTTTCTAGGTTTTCTTGTAACTTTTCGAGTCAGTTAGTAGATGATATCTCAGAAAATATTTTTAAATCATCCGCGTAATGCTAGGACTACACAATCAAGGTGAGAAGTAAATCATTTACATATTATATTAAATAAAGAGAGACCCAATTGGAACCCTGTGATATTCCCGCAGAGAGAGTATATAATTAGAGGTGAAGCCATTATAGCATACGTACGCAGATCTGTTCTCCAAGTAGGAGCAATGAGATTTGTGAAATTTTTGATGAGAAACCAAAATGATGAGATCTTGGAGACAAGTATAGAATGTCAATGGTGTCGAATGCTTTGGCGAAATCCGTATAAATACGTCTACTTGCCGCCTACTATCACGAGATTGGCTAATTATACTGAGTAAATTTCTACTAGATTTGTCACAGTGGATCTACCAGAAAAGAAGCCGTGTTGAAAATGGAAAATATAAGACTTTACGCCGTTGTATACATATTAATACAGTAAATGTTCAAATATTTTGGAGATAGTGGAGAGAAATACTAATGGACGATAATGGCCACATCACTTTGTGTCTCCCTGTTTGAAAACCAGGGTTACTCTACCTGAATTTCCAGAATTCAGGGAAGGTAGAGGTTCTACAACTCAGGTTAAAAAGTGTAGCTAACGGTGTAAAACCAAAACAGCTGCGCAATCTCGAATAAAGAAATTAGGAAGTCCGTCGTGTCCTGCGGTGGTATCAGCTCTTATTCTTTTTATTGCAATATAAAACTTCGTCATCTGAAAATTCGGAATATCAAATTTATGGGAATGCTCTCCCCACACTGTGAGCCAGGCACACCTGATAACCCGCATACGCGCGCGAACGCATCCGCGAAAGCCTCCACAATATCTTCAGGGTTCTCCAAGATCTCGGGTCCATACTTCATTCTAGCGGGGATACTGGTATTACTGGTTCTGTGACGAACATACTGCCAAAACTGCCTCGGATCCGTTACAATATTAACTTCAATATTTGACACGTACCGTCTATATGCATCCTGGACTCTGATTTTAGTGATTTTACGCAGCCTAAGGAATTCTCGGTGATATCTATCTGTGCGATGTTGTTTCCACTTTCGAAAGTAGTACCATTTCAACTTTACTGTTTGAATAATTGTTCTATCAAACCAGATTGGATATTTCCGAGGGCGCATCGAAATTTTAGGGACATGTTTATCAACGATGGAATAAATCAATGAGTAAAACTCATTTACAGCTAGATTAGAATTAGTATACGTATCTAAGAATGACCAATCAACATTTGCCATATCTTTATATAGTTCAACAAAATTAGCTTTGCGAAAATTATACACAGTGTTTCTGCTAACAGGAAAATTTTCATACTTAGGGCTAGACAGTAGATGGACAGCAACATCTAAGCTTGGATGGTAACCATCTTCTGGCACAAAACTGCTAGTGCTATGTGTAACAAATACAGAACAATCAAAATTTGTAAATACTAAGTCCAGCAGTCTACCTCGGCAATTAGTGATGCTGTTACTTACTTTTATGATGGCGAATAATAATATAATACTTACTAAAATTAATATTGATGCTAGAGAGGCGTTATCTTTTCTATAATTCCTGAAATACTGCTTTAATATTTTTGGTTTGTTTTGCGAAAATATATGAGACTCTATTGATTTTGTTTTAAAAATATCTCAGGGAACGTATTTCGGTGATTCGAATTGGACGCCGGCGCCGGTTCGTATAGCATGAATTAAAAGTGGCTAGCTGCAATTTTCATAAGTAATTAGTAGTATCTAGTAAAGTAATCTAAGCTGCTCCAACTGTTTTGTTACTAATAAACATTTTGTGTTAGATCATAGGTTCCCAACCTTTTATGGACTGCCGGCCCCTTTACAAGAAAACAAAAAAATTCCAACGCGCCCCTTTACATAATAGTTAATTATACCAATTTTATATGTCTGTTCTATTATCTATTAATAATCACATATTAAAAATTAATTCTCTCTCTCTCTCTGTAATGGTGCTACTCGTGGTCGCGGCTGAGGGTCGTGATTATTAATTATTTAAAAATACCAAAACATGTTATAATACTTACATTTAATTCAGACAAAGACCATACAAAGTGTTATTAACAAAATTATAACTTAACCAACAAATGCAAGACAATTCACAAAGCTCAAGCACCCCGCACTGGGGCACTGCACAAAACGCAAAACAAACGATTAATCAAAATTAGTATAAAATAAATAAAAAAAACAAAATTCAATAAGAAACATAATATCAAGATATGGTTGAGGCTGGTGGAATTTTACAATGCAAATGTCAGCTCAGTGTCTGCAGTCTAGTCATTTTCATTAGACAGTAATTAGCTACTGCACTAAACCCCACGCTCAGCCAAATATGATGAAGGGAAACGCAATTAAAAGTTTTGTACTAATTCCCACAATCCAGGTGGAGAGCTGATATTGATTTTTGGAGCCATAACTCTTGGTATTCATTTCTGAATTTTACTTTTAATTCTTCAGTAGTTGTGAGTTCTACGAGTTCTTCTTCTAAATTTGATGATTCTGTCGTATCTGCATTAGCGAAAGGGTCTAAAATCCAGCTTGGTATATTCATATTTAAAATATTCTGGGAATCGCTCTGTAAAATCAGCATAAAGAGCGTCCAGGTGTTGGCAGTAAGTAAGTAAATCTTCCTGTTTTACCGATAATGCTGATAATGTCGGAAAGTGGCTGTATTCACCTCTTCCTAGATTTCGTTTGAATAGAAGAAGATTTTCCACCAAAGCAGCTATGACGTTTTATTAAATTCAACTCATCACTTTGCAATTGTAAATTAACGTCATTAAATATTTTAAAAAGGTCTGTTAAATAAGCGATGTCATTTTCGGACGCAATCAAGTTTCCGCGCAATTCATCGTCTCTGTTTTCAAGGAAATCCCGTGCTGAGTCAAATAGATTGAAAAAGTGATTCAGACAAACGCCTTTCGAGCGCCATCGTACTTTTGTCTGCAGCAGCAAGCGGTTATAGTCTTCATCATTTTCACTACAAAGTTGCCCAAACAATCTGTCATTTAATGAATTGCTTCTTATCTTGTTGACTGCTTTAATAACGTAATGGAGCGACGTATGCAGGCGTTCATTAAGACTTTTTACAACCAAGTGCTGACGATGAATAACACAATGTACAGCGAGTACATTTGGTACTGCTTGTTTTAAATGCGCAGTGAAACCCTTCTGACGCCCCGTCATTGCTGGAGCACTATCTGTAGCAACTGACAAAATATTTCGAATAGGAATTTCTTTCTCTTCAAAAAAACATGCGTGGTATTAAATATGGATTCTCCCTTTGTATCGGTTTCCAAATTTTTTGCAAATAATAACTTGATAATTTTTTTCTTTTATGAATCGGACGTAAGCCAAGAGTAGTGCTTCGTTATTTGGTAAAGTTAATTCATCGAGTTGAATGGAAAATTTGGAAGTCTTTAAGTAATCACATAATGATAGTTCAACGTCTTTAGCCATTTCATCGATTCTTCTTTGCACTGTATTTATTTCCCAAACGAATTCTTTTGATGATATCTGATGGCGTCTTATGATGAAGAACAGTTTCGATTACCTTTTTGACTGCCGGTATAATTAATTCCTCACCCATTGTGTGTGGTTTTACCGCTTTTGCGATTAATAATGAAGCTTGTAGTCCATCATCTTCTTGTTTAGAACACGATGTAAAAAGGTTTGATATAGTTGGCTGTTTTAAATATTTCTTTTCAAGTCCTTGAAAATAGGATAAATCTTTGTCCTTTTTATCAGCATGTATTTTACTCAAATGCTCTTAGAGCCTAGAAGGCCTAGAATGGCTTCACTTGAAAATACTTTTTGGAAAATTAAAACATAGGCAATAATTGGTTTGTTGGAGATTGCGTAAATCCATATTTCAAATACTCAATGTTGTACTGCCATTTATTCTTAGTTTCAGACATTTTGGAATTCACAATTTCAATACATTAACTTTTCAACCGATTTATAGAAAGCTATAAAACTAATGGCTATAATGTCTTCTTTATTTTATCACTCACGCGCGAGTATGGATCACTGGCGAAGCACACAACAACAATAAGACATTAGAAGAGCTATCCCTGCCTTTCAAAGATTTGATTTCGAGCACGCAACAACTTGTATGCCTTTGTTTGTTTGTTTGTTTGCGGTGCCCCGGTGCACTTGCCTTGCAATCAGGTTGTTATAAGTTCCCGTATTTTTGTCGAAACATGCTTGATTGCGCAAATCACGTCTTTGCTTACCAACTTGCATAGACTTGTTGCCGACAGTTCTAAACCGAATCAATTAGTTAGTTTATACTTAATGCTTATTTAAACGTTTTAATGTTTATTTGCGCCATAATAATAAAATAAACTTCTTAGACGGCTAGATAAAATGTTTTTTTCATGAAAATAAATGTATTTTCAAAGTATTTTATTATATTAAATGACTATGTGTAATTTTAATTAAGAAGGTATTGTTCGGTGGACCAGTTGAGGTTAGTTAACTCCACTTTTATTATTATATCAATTAGCTATTTGTACGTTGAAATCCAAAACTCAAATGTCAATCAACCCTATTCCGTGTCACATCGCAAACATATAGCGATTATCGTTAGATCTTCTAGATCACTACAGTTACAGACATTCTTTAAGTTTAACATAAATTATCAACCAGAAACATAACATTTTTTTTGGGAATATGGTTAATTTATACGTCTCTTGTTTACAAAATTTACATTTTATATTTTACGTTTCGAATTTCTTTGTGATTCTTTTAAAGAAAATATTTTATCTTATACAACATAAATGTCAATAAGTCAATAGTTAAATCAAGAGATTAAATTTATATATCTACGTTACCACTCGCCAACATAACTTCTTACATTGCCAATTTTTTTTTCTCTTATTAAAAAAAGGCATTAAAAACAATAGCATAAAACGCGTTTCAAAAGGTATTAAAGTACTCATTCATTTAAAACTGGAATCCGTGTTTTCTAATGTATTTTTTTAATACACTATCATTACTTCACTAATTTATTATAATAGTATTGAGGAATATGCATGCTCATTATGTATGTACTATCAAAGACAAAAGTCTTGACTCAAGTTTGACATAAATAGAGACAGAATCATTGGAGTTTCTTCAGTAATTTAATATTTCTCTGTTTAATTTTGAGTCCAGACTTTTGCTTCGATGGTAGCTAGGTGTATACAATTATACTGGTGTAAAGTTAGCAATAGATTTCAGCAATAGATTTTTTCGGTGAAATTAACTCTAAATGCAATTCAACTACGTTATGTAAATAAAATTAATTTACAGAGCTTGCAAAACGTGGAAAACATAATATTCATACAAAATGAGGATGCTCCTAACATTGTTAACGATCCCAACTAAATGCACCCGTAGACTTTATTTATTTTGACATCGCCCCTCGCCAGTTTTATTCGACAGACGCGTTAAGGGATGCCCAGGATCATTTAAAAAAAAATTAAAAATCGCAATGTTTTTGTAACAATTTCTAGAAAGAATCAAAGTTGATCGACTCGGCTACATGCATGCGCTGCTGTAGACTTTATTTATTTTGAAATTGTTCGTTTATTCGACACACATGTTAAGAGATATCCAGATATAATTAAAAAAAAAATATAAAAATGACAATATATTTTAGAAAGTTTCATATAATTGCGGCGTCTTTACCCTGTGTTATGGCGAAACTACAATCAGAAACCGAAAATTTGACTTTGCTTTCGACCCAAGTCTACTACTACGTATTTGAAATTTAGAATTTCCCAACACTCAGAGGAGCTTAAGTACGACTGCATTTACTATGACGAAAATGGGAGAAAACTAAAATGCGAAATATGCAAAAGGTATTGCCACTCCGTTTGTGTCAATTTCACTGTAACGTTAACGTATATGTGCGAAATCTGTGCCAAACAATGCGAATAAAATAAAAGCGAAGATTCGTCGATTGCTTTTCCTATTGATACAAACGAATAACTGAGAGGAAATTAAATCTTAGGGCGCAGAAGTATTGCATTTTACTCATAGCGGTTACCTTGTAGTAATTCTAATAAAATATATCACGACATTCAGCTTTCACGTCGGTAACTTTGAATCTGCAACGGCAGTACCTACACTGTAAAAAAAGTTGCAGTAAAATTACATGTAAAACCGTTGGTAACAAAGTTGCCCATAATTTTACAGGTAAATTTGTTTCATAAGGTAAAATTTCTACCATCTAGTAAATTTCACAATTGTACTGTAAAATTCGTATGTAATATTTATGAGAACTGTATATTTACCGAACACTGAAGTAATTTTCATATGTACTTTTATAAAGAGAGCAAGCAACTTACCTAATTCTTTTATAGCACCTAATGGGTCATACTGAATCGCTCAACCAGGGATCAAGAACACTGTAAAAAAAGTTGCAGTAAAATTACATGTAAAATCGTTGGTAACAAAGTTGCCTACAATTTTACAGGTAAATTTGCTTCATAAATTAAAATTTCTACTATCTAGTAATTTCACATGCTGATGTGTTTTTCAAGATGTACTGTAAAATTCGTATGTAACATTTATATGAACTCTATATTTACCGAACACTGAAGTAATTTTCATATGTATTTTTATAAAGAGAGCAAGCAACTTACCTAATTCTTTTATAGCACCTAACAGGTCATACTGAATCGCTCAACCAGGGATCAAGAATGAACACGCTTACGCGAAACCTACGATTGTTTGTGACGTACATGATATCATTGAGCCAATAATAAGTTCGACAAACGAATAGAATTACCTACGCGCACAGATAAATAATCCAATAACTAATCACATTGCGGCGTCTGAATTTCGTATTTTCCATGATATCTATTGTTTTACCCGAAAATTCAAGTAAAAACAAATAAATACAAAAGATCCTCATATTTTTACAGCAAAATTAATAGTTCACTAGTAAAATTACTTTTAAAGTGCACTAAATACCCCAAAAAATGTCAATTTTACACTTTTAAGTAAATTTTGAGAGTAAATACAAAATTGTACATGTTTTTTCCTGTATTTTCCTTTTGAATTTTTGTTACATCTTAGACTTACATGAAAAAGCTATAAATTTTACCGAAATTTCCTTTTCCATGTTAAATATCCTAAAAAAAACATGTAAAACAAAATTTACATGATTTATTGTAGTAAATTCACAACGTTATTACATGTAATATTCCTGATTTACCATGGCAAAATTACTGTAATTTTTTACAGTGTACAAATGAAGAGAAATCAATAATAATTCAAATAGTGTTTTGTTTAAATTGTTGTGATGAAAGGTGTAGCAAAATAAATAAAAGCTTCCTTTTGTTTTTTAATTATATAAACGAGCACCTAATCTTTGTATCCAAGTGTGTATCCATAGTGAAAGAATAATGATACAACAATATTTTATTTATCTCATCGAAAAGTATATAATGTGGATCCATATTAAATCCATATTTAATTAGACAAAAAAAGGAGTCTAATCCAAAACCAACTTCAGTTGGTTTTCAAGAAAGTAGTACTTACTAAAGATTTTTAAACACAAAATTTATTTTAACAAGTTTAAACTTTTGATTTTATCACGTTACCCGAAATCGGTAGTCTGAATAAAATATTGGTAATTGTGGATTAAACTCCTCTTTGTTTCTCTTGTTTATCCTGTTTCATATTTTATTTGTATATTTAACAGAATTTATTTGGGAGTCAAAATATCAGAAGAAACATAAAATTTCGTTTCCTTCTTTTTAGTACTTTTATTGTTTTCCTTACTCGTTGCTCTAGTTACTGTAGTTACATATAGGTAATGGTTATATTCGATTTTCGACGATATTGGTAACTGCACGTAAACAGTATCGAATACTCTTGTCAACCGGCCGAAAGCCTGCAAGTAGTAACAACTACTGAAATCTAATCATTAATTGTGAACGTTAAATTGATTTATTTTAAGCAGCAAAGTAGTAATATGCAGTATAGAAGATAACTTGCTTTAACCGGTGGTGTAAGTCAACTAAAATCAGTGCAATGAATTAAGTCTACAAGATATTTCCTACCGTTAAATTAATACAAGATAACCAAGGAGGTAAAGTAGGCAATTAGTTAGTACGTACAAATGTTTAATTTGAAATAAATAGGTAGGTTAATTGATTCAAGTATGTTGACACATTTAATTCAATTTTCTACTATTGTAGAAAATCTAATCTAATCCAGTGTATTTTTTTTAATTAATACTGTACAAATTTGAATCAACCATTCGATACTGACAAAGTTATTTAACTGAGAAAAGTAAATTAATATTGGTACGCCCACGTATAAAAAAAAATCACTTGCTTGTGTTAATGAATATTTCATTCATTTAATAATTTCTTTTTTTCTGTGTATCGAGACTTATACCAGGTGAGTCAATAGTCCGATATTGGTCGATATTGACTTTAACATCTCTCATAAAAGATTTTTCAATGTGGCATTCTACATGACGGAAAGAAGTGCCGGTTTTAAAAATATTTTCACGTTCGCGGGGTGTATCAATTTTCCAGGAGCGTACTCAACTTAAGTTTTAATGAATGTTAATGAAATATTTTTAACGCGATTGCAACTTCGTGTTAAACAAGAAGGGAGCTATATTGAACATTTAATGTAATTTTGTTTTTGTTATGTTATTTAATTTTATTAAATTACTATATTATTTTTGACAGGTAAAAGTCTAGAAAAGTTGTTTGCTATTTTGGGACACATTTTTGGCTACACTAATATTAATTTAGTTATTATAATCGTTCCACAGCCTACTTTTTATGAATAATATCTCATTTGTGTGATAATTTCTAAAAATGTTGAATTATCTCTGAAAGTATAAGTTTTAGATATACTCTACTGCTAACAAAAATGAAAGATCATAAAAAATGTGCATATGATGAAATAAAAAAATATAGGGTGTTCAATTTAAAATAACAAAGTAAAAGCCGTTCAAATATTACAGAAATTGATTGCTTCTGGAGACCACCCTGTATAATTTTATCAAATAACATTCAATTCATAAAAAAGACCTAAGCTTTCCTAAGCAATCCAGCAAATTTTAGAGTTCAATTGTTAATGATAATGCCGGAAAAAAATGTTAAATGAACACGTGCATTTTGAAAATTTTATGTAAAAAGTCAAATGACTTGGCAACCTTGCATTCGAAATTTGAAACGAACATTTATGTTTTTTAACATTTTTAACATTCGTTACAACAAATAAACATGCCTAAAAAGATAAGTATGGTTCCATTTGAAAAAATTAAGTTGAGTACGGTCCTAGAAAACTGATACACCCCGTGAACGTGAAAATATTTTTAGAGTGTGTACTTCTTTCCGTCATGTAGGATGCTACATTGAAAAATCCTTTATGATAGGTGTTAAAGTCAATATCGACCGATATCGGACTACTGACTCACCCCTGTATAATAAAAGTTCAAACGAATTATTCAAAGGATTATATTAGTGTAATTTATAATACTGGCTAAAATGCATTGATATTGGGTTAAAATTGACCTAACCATACCAGCCAACGATTAATAATGCACACACTAAAAATTGTTTAGTAAAATTCCTGTACGATTTGGGGGCACTTTTGTGGTCCTAAAACCGTACAGGTATTTTACTTTTAGAAGTAATATTTCTAACTATAGTTCGTAAGAAATATTTATCTGGCAAGTAATAGATAAATATTTGATAACTATGTCTGCCATGTAGAAAATTTATTTCGAGTATGGAAAGTTACTATAGTGAAATAGGAGAACCGCCATCTTCACGGCAATTTCGGTACTTGTAAAATTTGTTTAACGTATTTGCTACTATAGGCCAGAAAACTTTGCTATTGTATGTTTAGAACATCATGAGCTAATGATTTACAGTTTTGTAATACAATTTTGACGTAAATCCACTACCACTTTATCTGTAACTGAATCGACTTTGTATAAAATAAATAGTTTCTTTAAGAAAATCCTAAGTACTTTTTATAGTTTTGTGTTTTTAAATTAGTGTACACTACAAACAATTTAATAAACACGCGATTCGTGCATGGTTTATATTAGTGAAAATAAACTAAAAGTGTCAATGGGCGTGCCGGAATTGCCCTGGCTACCTTGGACCGGTCCGGAAGACGAGCCACAACCGTCTTTCTTCGTCAAACAGACGTATGACAGCGCTGAGTATCCGCCCTTGTTTCCGAAGAAGTCGTGGACTAAAGGTGTCCCCCACAAAGACACCATTTTTTTGCTGTTAAGATAATTTATTTGAATAAAAGATATTATTTTTAACTGTATTTTCCAAATTGTAAGAATATTACAATGTTAAAGATTTTTTTCTAAGAAACAGAAATTTTTTCATTAATATTCACGTAAAACATTTTGTACATTTACCCCCATGGAATGCGGAAAATTATCCAAAAAATGATTTTTACGAAGCAAAATTACTTAAATTTTTTAGCGTGTGGGTTAGTTTTTAACAGATAATGTTGAATTAATTCGAACATGCATGCAAGTTGTTTCAGATATTCCATATTGAAATTGTAGCAGAGTGCGTAACAGACTTTAAAGCGTTAAAAGAACAACAAACATATTTTCTAATATGAATTAATACCATCTACTAATAATCAGTATAATAGTTCTAAAATAACAAGAAAACAGAACCACGTGTGGCCGAACACCATGTCATTTCTGCCTACGCTTGACTTGAACCAGAACATTCTAAGTTAACGCATGCGCGCCTTGCTTATTTTCTCATCATTTGAAAATTACTATATTTATGGCTTTAATCTGTCAAATTGTAAGAAATTTTAAGTTTTTCCTAAGAGGTATTAATATTTTCGTCGGTAATATTACAATGTTAGAGATTTTTTTCTAAAAAACAAAAAATTTACTGTAATATTCAGATGAAATACGTGTGTTATGAGAAAATTTCTAAGATTTCAACATTTTCCTTAAGTTTTTGTATATTTACCCCCATTTCAGTGCGGGAAATTATCAAAAAAAATATTTTTACCAAGAAAAAAATACCTATTTTTTTAGTGTGCAGTCTTATTTTTGGAATTTCCTTCATCTACCAACTACCAGTTCTTCTGGATCTTCGTAAACAAATGAACAAAAATGACCTTATACCCGATTTACGTCAAAAGAGCTGCTGCCACGATCATTTAGTCGACCAGACAATCAAGGAAGTGTGATTTTTTCGATTTGCACGTGACTTTCATATATCACTTAAATTTTCAATTTATACAATCAAAGTTTGTACGTATAACGTATAAGACAGCCGTCAATCTGATTTGGTCTACCAAAACTAAATTTGTGCTGTAGGCTCCAGTTAATTAGACCACTTAAATATTGTCGTATAAGTGAGACATGCATTAATAAAAAAAAACAACAAAATAAAGATGAGGAAGCAGACAGTCGCAGTAATAAAACATCTGTTCCAATTACTTCGCTAATAGGAATCTCTCGTCTCAAATTAAATTGCGCGCCGTGATTCAGTCCGTAGGTACTTAAGCGTACTTAGACAGGCGCAGACAAATAGTCCACTTACTTTCGATTATCGTAATCGCGGTTGCTTATGAAAATGCGACACGCTGATCTCTCGCTATGTTATACCGCGATGCATGATGGCATTAAGTCGTGACGGGCACGATTCAACAGTGGGCGTTTCGGTATTAATATATAGATAGATAGGCTTACGTATGTACTTACACTTACATATATATCTTGAGCTTGCGTTAGCATATAATGTAGGTACAACAGTGTGATGATACGTGTGGTATATTGTGTATTTAGTTGGTGTACAAGTGAATATATTTGCTGTGAACCTAGACATGGACGAATGACTGAGCGTTTATATTTAGACGTCCGTTAGTTCTCGTTTTTCATACCTACCTATCTGGTAATCGGATATAATTACTTGTATTGTAATGAGTGGTATGTATATACACTGTTGGTCAGATAAATAAGGTTGTTGAATGTTTCAACTGTAACTTTTAATTCTATTCAATTCCTTTCGTATCTTTAATTGATTCTTATCTCAATACGCTTCTTAAAATGATTTAATGATCCAAGTGAAACGCTTTTTGCCGCAGCAGAATTTGTCCACTTTTAGGCCATGCCGGTTGCAATGTTGACGTTTTAAATAATATACATTGGGGTATTTTAAATTGCTTTATAATTTGAAAAAAGAACAAAGTAGAAAAATTTACTACTTTAACATAAGTACAGTTTTTGGGCTGTAACACCAACACGGCAAGAAAAAAAAAGTGTGATGACCTACACGGAAAATCGGGACAACGAAATAATTTCAAACAAATTTTACTAGGAAATTTAAGTAAACCAATAATATATTTCGTTATTTCAAATAAATAAAGGATTAAATGCACAAATAATTTGGTTGAATTAACCAAATATTTGTTTGCCCATATTTAATTCAATATTTAGTTAACTTAAACAAAATTTGGTATTATCAAATAAATCGGTTTTTTCAGTGTATTCATTCACATATACTTTTTATATCACGTATCAGCAGTAAGTAAATATATCGTGCAGATGTTACACAATAGTTAGCGGATCACCAAAAACCTACACCTACAATCTGGTAGATTTAAAACTTTTATTCAAATCATCCTATAAATCAGAAATATAATACTGTGATCGCTATGAAAAACAGAATTACACAAATTAGCGACACAAGATTTCTCAATGACAATTTAAAAAAGTTATTTAATTTTTTTTTCAATAACGGCTACCCTAAAAATATTCATTCCAAATTAATATTTTCTCCAAATTCCGTGCATAAACATATAAATACTAATATAACTACCACTTTTAAATATTACAAATTACCTTTCGTAAAACGTTTAACTAATAATATAATTAAACATTTTAAAGATTTTAAAAATATCAAAATTGCGAAATACAATGTAACAACCATAAAAACAATCTTTACGAAAAGTAAAGACAAGATACCAATTTTGGACCAAAGTGATGTGGTATATAATATTCCCTGTCGTGATTGACAAGGTTGTTATATTTGTCAAACTTCTCAAATGTTAAAAAATAGAATAACTTAACATAAAAGTGATAGTCGTATAGGTAAACGTTCATGTTTTCTATCTTTACATTTTCAAAATTTAGACCACAATTTTAATTATGATACTAAAATTCTTGATGAAAATAATTACAAAAAACGGTTATTTCTAGAAATGGTGCATATTAATAATAATAAAAATTCAATTAATTTTAAAACAGACAAAATCAACTTCACCATATGTATTGTAACATTTTACATAATATTTAGTAACATTACCTTATTGACAAAAATGTTTTTCTGACTTTTTAACAATTTCAAATTCCAAAAACTTGTAATTTTATTATTATATTTAAATGTGTAAGTATTATTTTTTTATATTTTCATTACTATTGCTTCATATTCTTTTATAATATTGTAGATTTCCTCCTGACCAAGTCATTAAATAAATGACGAAATATTGAGGTGTTTGAAGTATTTTTTATTAAATAGACCGCATTATCCATACATCTTAGTTTATTCCTTAATAACATAATTAGATATGATTCCAGTACCGAATTTATACATGCATTTAAAAACGTATCGCCATGAAATTTTGAGAATTTTCAGAAAAAAAGTGGAACAACTGAATCACCTCTTCTCTGAATTTGGGAAATTGCGAATTCCCTTTATTTTCTGTCACGCTGCATTAACTAGGTGCTATAATTTCTGCCATTGGCAATATCAAGGGAATTTGCATAGTGGAACAAAGGCGGAAAATGCGTAGAAGTCAAAATCCAACTACCGATTTGCTTGTTCTATATACAGGGTGTCCCCCGATTGACGCATGAACAGATATAAAAGCCTGAAAATTTTTTTAATTGAAATTTCATCTTCTGGGCCCTGCCCTTATGCTTTGGAAATTTCCAAAAAAAACGCTGCCACTAATAATGTCTTTTTCGTAGGAGATACGACAAAATGTTGTTAGCAAAAATTGTTCAGATTGATAAATTATATAAGTGTGCAAAATTTAAACAAGATAGGTCTACTTGATCGCTTATTAAATAAATATAAAAGAAAATTAAATTCAAACAACTCCACAACAATTTTCAATAACTCGATCCTGTTTAAATTTTGCACACTTAGATAATTTATCAATTTGAACAATTTTCTTAATAACATTTTGTCATATGTCCTACAAAAAAGCACTTTAGGTATTAGTGGGAAGAGTAACTTTTTTGTAAATATCCAAAGCATCCTTTATCTTGTTTATATTTTGCATACTTGCATAATTCATTAGTTTGAACACCTTTTTTTAATAACATTTTATCGTATCTCCTAAAAAAGGCATTTTAATAGTGAGAAAAGCTACTTTTTCGCGACCATATGAATACTAATACTTTTGTGAAATGATGAAATATGTGAAATGTGATTAGTTCACATAATCGCGAGTCTACTGTAAATCAGCCAGCTATCAGTGAGTATTAAATGCGCCCATGGAACGACTTTCGTTATCTCCCAGCGTTCGCCAAGGACATTATATATTATTATATATAATATGCTTATATAGAATCAATGGCCACGGAGTAAAGGAAAACCATGGCAAAAACCTTACTCTGGGAGGGCCTGGGAAGAAGCCCCAGACCTTATTACCTATAGCCGCAAATTATTATTATTCTTCCGAGTGCTGAAGAAGCAGTCTCCGCGTTTCCTTAAATTGCGACAGTCTTGCCGTCCTCGCGTAGCTGCTCCCATTTTCACACATTGGAAGTTGAAACAGGAAAGACGATGACTTAAAAACAAACAAAATAACAGCAGTACCTATTCTAATACTTAGTAATAACTTAATCCTAATTATTCTAACCAAGAGTAATTAAATTAAAGACGTATATTTTAAATATTTGTAGTTTAACACTATTCCGCCCACTAAAGAGCATAAAATATTCATTCCTAAACACGTGCTACCCTGCTAACTATCTAAATATCATGCCGTAACCTATCTAGTACTTTGGCAACATTACTAAAAAAGTCCCACCATTCGACCGACTCATTATCTCTAATATCTGTTTCGCTTCCCGGCCAATTTAACCCCCTAGCTAATACCCTAACTTCCGCACGCGACCGCCACTTATCAGTGAGTGGACATTCAAATAAGACATGCCCAGCTGTATCTACCCCACCACATTCACAAAGCGATTCATTAACCCTCCCAATTCTATATGTGTAAATATGATTTAAAATTACCGTGACCTGTTATTAATTCGACCGCCTGATACGATAAATTAACCCTCATTTCCCTAAAACGTGTAACGCTACCGATAAATTTCCTAGTCCACCTCCCATTTAAAATATTATCCCACCTACTCTGCCATCATTATCAAGTTTCTCCCTAAACGCTTTTTTTAACTACATTAGCCGTCATTGTCTTTGGAAACATTAGAAAAGGTGTTACAGAGTCAAATCAGAGAAGCAACTCTTCCAGATAGACCCTCTTATACATATATTGTCGTACATGACAATATATGTATAAGGCGTCCACAGATCTTGCACCAAACAATCTAATCCCCAGGATTTCGAACTCTTCTCCAATATAAGGAAATAGCAATGGCAGCAGTTGTGGTCATAGAGGAGCATTTAATAATGCATTTCCCTTTCGGTTGACCAAAGTGCTAGACGTAGAACCGATCATAGCAGGGTGAATCGCCGCTATGCTTACGAACAGTTTTGTCATAACGACACTGAGCGAAGATGTGGTCAAATTCAAGCCGGGTAGAGAGTGTCCACAAAGAGGAATTTTGTCCACACTGTTATGGTCACTATTTGTACTATATGACCTTTTGGCTATCATTGAAGCGTTTGTAGATGTGCAGGCGAATGATATCGCAAGACCATTAAGAGGAGAGAGAAGAAGGAGATTTTCTCAGCTCTCCAATAGGTGGTTAATATCCTTGTTTGTTAATAAAACTACGATAATACCATTCACCAGAAGAAAGTGCGTGGAACACTTGGTACCATTGTTGTGGAAAGGGAGGCCAGACTAATTATTGCATTTCCATCTTTTGCATATAGTGAATCAATCGCCACATACCCATGTCTGTGTGCCCAGCAAGCTACGGGAATGCGATTGGACATTTTGTGTACTCGATCAATGATCGATGCATACTTTAATATCTCTTTTCCAAATCGAGAGAAATTGAGATGCGAAAAACACTGACGCAGGCCAACACCTGCTGGTCTACAGACGGTTCGAACACCAAGCAGGGTGTAGACGCACGAATATGTTGTCGCAATTCGAGAGTCAGAAGATATTACAAATTTGAGCAAAATACAACGATTTTCCTGGCTAAAATCTATGCCATTGAGATATGTACTAAAGAGATTTTGGATAAAAACTAGACACAAATCACTTAAAATTTTAATTAATTTTTAAAATTTTCAGTGACAGTCAACTGGTGTTGAAAGCAATAGAGATGCAACACGAAACTGATCTGGAGCTGTAAAACCGCTAAATACATTGGGGACGGCTAATAGTCTATCCCTAATCTGGGTATCTGGATGCTCACTCATCCTTGGAAATGAAGAAGCAGGCATTTTTGTGATAAAGGGTGCTGTGGAATAATTTCAGGGACCAGAACCTGTTTTGGCATATACATAGCTACCTAGGGTAGCTAAACACCAAATCAAATTCTGGGCTAATCAGTAATTGTTGCAATGCTGAAACAACTGTTCTGGTTTGATGGATGCGAAGAGGTGAATCTGATCTAATCATGTCAGAACCAGAAACTGCTCGAACTTTAGCAGTTTAGAAGCATCAAGGTAATTGTCTCTGTCTTTATAGGTAAACACTGTAAATTCAAAAAAAAACACTTAGGTAGAATTAGATCTTCGATGAGATTAGTGTTGAAATGAACGTAGTTTTATTCGCCTGTATAGCTATGAGTGAATATTACAGTGCGAAGACAGAGAATGAATGAAGCGAATGCTTAAGTTGCTTTCACGACGAGAGCGGATACATTTCGTGAAAGGCAGAAGTAAGCAACTTCGCTTTTATAATAGGTTACGTTTTAATTTTCACACAAATAACTTATTGATAATCTGTTCTTTCCCTAAGTAGTAAATTGTTTGTATAGAAACACGTTGCTATAATTTATTCTTCTGAAGGCAATGTGAAAGATGTACTTCATACACAAGCACTTCATTCATACAGTGAATGAAATAGACTCCTTGAAGTCGGATTATGAAGCAGATAATCTGCCGTGAATGATAATGAAAGCTTCGTTCTTAACACTAAATGAGACTGAATGGCGATTATGTTTAGAAGACGGTTGGCATGTTTTCTGCCACTGTCCTCTCGCTAAGACAATCAGGTATGCAACATTTGAGAAGATTGATTCTTTCCTAGAGGGCTAGAAAACAATCTTATTCAACAAAATACTTAGCTATTCGAGAGCCTCCCAGGATCGTCGGAAAGAGACTTGGCCTTCATGCAGTCTAATAATTCGGCAGCGTTCGAATGGAGTTCGTTATTTGTAAGATGCACTTTGTTATCTGCGAGGCATCATTCAAGATTGTTTGAGATAATACATTTTTAAACCTGCATGGCCAATATCGGATCATGGCAACTTTCTAAAATCAGCTCTTCTTGCATTTTTTGGTATTCTCCATGAATATACAATAAATTTAAGATATGTATTTCGAGATAAACTGCTTCAATTTTTATTTTTGCCATTTGGTTTATAAATTGTACAATAATATGTGCGTTTCTGGGTACTAAACATGTAAAAAAAAACACTGATTATAACAATAATACTTTCTGACACTTTTATTGTAAAATCAGAGCCATTATATTAGTTATTATCGTCTCTAAAATAAGTAATTGTATATACAAGTGCGGGAATTCCAAGACGTAGCGAATGTGTTCGAGCTTATACATATTAATAAATTAAAAAAAGTACTTGATTATTTCATTTCTAGGCATAGCTGTGGATATGTTCACTTACTGCAGATTCTGCGTTCCTGGTACATACATTAAAATGTATGCAATCAACCTAAAAATTGCGTGGTTGTGATGATGTCTATGAAATGTTTCTTCGTGTATATAAATACTACGTTATTGAAAAATAATTCATTGTTGTGGCATTTGTTAATCATTATATCACAAAATACGGCAGTAATAATCCTCGGGAAAAAGTGCTTGTGAAGTCGTCATTTTGTAAGATTCGTATTATGACGTAAAATCTTTCGAACCGTTGTTACAACAATGCCAAATTCGTGAGAAATTTGCAGAAGTGCTATTATAGTAAAGTTTATTTCTATTCTGTAAGCACATATTTGAATTTCTAAGTTACTCACATTCTTATTCTGATCAACTTTGTTTTTTGAAGAAAATTTTTTTTTTGCTGTCTGGATACTTAATTGTAAATAAATCACATTTTTGGAGACCTTCAACTACTCCATTAAACAGATACTAAGATTTAAATTAAACCAACCAGCACTACACATAATCATTTACTATGAAGAAAACGTCTTAATAATTTAATACACCCAACTGAGGGTAAAACTAGAAAATGGTTAAATTGTGGTAGCTATTTTTTCTTGGATAGCGCTATTTTTTGTTAATTCAACAATTTTCCCCTTGAATGTATTATAATTAAAGCGTGTTAAAATTACATTTTTCATATTTATATCGACCACAAAGACGAAAGCATTGCAAACGTAAATATTATTAAAACAGCACGGAAAAAAATTGTTGTCAAAAAACCAACAATTGTAGAACAGTTAACTACAATTTGTCGTGGGAATACGACTGGCTACAACTTATCTAAATTTCCATTACACGATTGTAGTTAACGGATTGTATTTCTATTAAATACAATATTGTAAAAATTACTGAAAAATCTATTCCAAGTGTTGACATCATAGTGTGTACGTTTTAGTTACAGATATTGTACGAAAATCACCGATATTAGGAAGTAAATTTAATATAAATTTTCTTACTATTTACTACACTTCTGTGTGAAAACATACATCAATATTGTTTCAAATAACACTACAATTTGTAGTAAAGAGTACTAGGTGCTGTATCAATAATAACGCATTTAAATGCAAAATTTTATTCATATATGAATAAATAATATAATGTTAAAATATAACAGTGTGATAAACATATGAAATGTAAATATATTTTTTTATATATTATGCGAAAAAAAAACAAAAAACTTCAACAACATACCATTTAGCAATCAGCAAATCAGCAATAACTTGTGGTATGATGTGCAAGCGCATATGACATGACTCTGATTTGGTGACCTAAACTGTGTTTACTTAGTTCAGAAGATACCTGTACAATTGAAAAGTAGTCCTTGAACTTGCCCTCGATTAGTTTTCCAACACCCAATACAAGAGAAGCTCCTTAATGTCAACTGAAGTTAAATTCTTGAAGCATTTTTCATTTACTTCGTTAACTAAAACAAAAATGAGTTAAAATTGGCATATAATAATAATCCAATTGCTTATAGCATAATTGCTATAAGCAATTGGAAATAGCGTAGGAATTATACTCTTAGTTATTCTTAAGAAGTAATGTTAGTAAAATTTGAACCATCACCCACTATAAGTTACACACCCAGCAAGATGCAGCCAGCCACTAGTAGAAATATTACTTATTGTTGGATTAAATAAATTTATATGCGTTTCAGTTAAGACAAATATGTTTACATATATTACCGATATATGTGCCTACTTATGCCATGCTTATAATATTAAACTTTCAATTTTGTCTTACCTTTAAACACATCCAGTAGTTTTTCCAGGTTCCACTGTTGCACTTTGATTACAACAAACTCCTCCATTGCTCCAAAATTAGATATATCTAATAGGTGCATAAACCACGTCAACAGCTCAAAATGCTCAAATGGCCGTGTATGATATAAACTGACTATCCGTTAAAAAATTGATGGCGCTGTACTCGAATGACGTCCTCTGACGACTGCAGTATCTCATTGTTAGCTTTTGCCATTCTAATTCGCCATTGGTGTATTTCAATTAGACCACTTATTTAGAAACAAAAATATCGAAAAAATAGGAAGTTTTGTGTCAAAAATTGCCACAATTTTGCGTTTACGTCTCGAGCACAAACATTGTAGAAAAAAAATGTCACAGTTGTGTGAAATTATACAACAAAAGTTTAACCACAATTTTAAAGTATTATTTGCGAAAACATGTAATAATTAACAAAAATCTGTGATAAGGTTACATAATTATGTTAATTACTGCCACAATATTTTCTCTACAATATTGTTGTATATTTTTCCAAGAGATTTTTTTCCGTGATATAATATAACAATTTGTTTAAAGTTAATTTAACTTTTAGAGCCGTAGAGTAGAGTTTAGAGTTGCTCGTATTTAAAATGAATACAGTGTACGGTTAATTGGAGAAAGTGTTCCAAGTTTTCTAATTTTTTTTTATATCTATTGGCGGCAAGTGGGGGTATCTAGTCTCAAGCTCTTTCTGCAATTCTTTGATATTCTCGATAAATACATAAATACATACATAAATTTTACTAATTCAGGACAATTGTGTCTGGAACACGTAGAGTTCCCATTATCAAACAAAGAAAGGAAAGACCTATTACCCATACCTGAACCACTACATCTCTCTAAAAAGGAAACATATTTATAAGTGTTTTTTTCTACGTCTGTGAACCTATTTCCATAAATCTATCAAGCTTGAGTGATGGAGGGGTGGTTATTTATAGGTTATTATAAGTTATTTGAATGTATTTTCATATATATGGTTGCCTATGCGCCTAACTCTTTCGGTAATTGAAAATTCTTCATTAATTCAAGGTTCTATATTTTTTTGTCTGTTTTTATCGTTTATATGTTGCGCAATGTTGTCCGATTCAAGTCTCCCATCGCGATAACTTGCTATGTGCTCTTTAAACCTGGTTCCAATCGCAGGCTTTGTTTGTCCAATGTAAATTTTATCCGCCACAACCGATTTTGTAAATTTTTCCCTGGGATGAGGTTTATCTTACGTGTTGCCTAAAAGATTTCTCAGTGTGTTACGTGTGTTAAAGCAAAGGTTAAAATTTTGTTTTTTAAAAATGTCGCCTAAACCTCTTGAAATACGATGGAAAGGTAATTTAACAAACTTTTTGTCGCGATTCTTCTGAAGTTAAAGTCGTGGCACTTCTTACTGTTTATATTGTGTATTTAGCCATAATGAACAACATTAACAACTAGAAAATGGGGATTTTATCGGTACCATGAGCAACAAATTCGTGTGCGACGACAAAAACTGATGTCGGGGAAAATGTATCATCTGAAATAAGGCTTGCTTGATTAAGTGCAACAGCTTCAGCCTTGGGAAGTCTACTGAATCGTTAAAGAAGACATATTTCATGTAGTTATGGTCGCAGTGGACGGGACGATTAATCGAACCTTGCGGGTGCTATCTCTTACTAAACTAAACTATTTCATGTAGTTAAAATAGTTTTGCTAAGCTAAAATATAAGCTGTTTCGTTATTATATACATATCCATATGTTTTCAACGTTTAAAAAACGATTTCCTTTTTTTTACAGAGGAGGAGTCTTAGGTCGCCTCGAAAAATGGACAGACTGCGGAGATCCTTCAGGGATTCTTTCCGTCGACGGAAGGAGAGGGTCCCGGAGAGTTCGAAGCCCCACCAATGGCAAGCCGATGAATCAGCGGTGCGGTCTGGGACATGTACGTTTGCGGTGAAGTATTTGGGGTGCGTCGAAGTATACGAATCCAGGGGGATGCAAGTCTGCGAAGAGGCGTTAAAAGTCTTGCGGGTAATTATCGATTCTTTTATACATGTGGGTAACACAATGTACATTGAGAAAGTTTGCGAATTTATCCGCCATGGAGGACTTACGAAAGAACAAATTTACACGCTTGAATTTGCATCATTGTGCTCGACCGATTGAGGGTTCAGAATTTTTTGAATTGTTAGACGTTGAATCGGGGAAATTTAAGGAGGGTAGATTTTGTGTTGGCGATAAAAGTTACGTGAAGTATATTAAAGTATGAAATTTGTACGAATTACGTAATGATACTAACATTCACTCCGTTAGTACACAGAGAAAAATAGAAATGTTGGCACAACAAAAATGATTGTTTTCACTTCGACCAATTTTAGTTTGAATCAACACATTTTAATTTTGTTAGAAAACACTGGCTTCATTGCAGGGAACTGCATATTTTCGTTGCATTCTATTTGCTAATTTAAACAATTATTTGCTTTAAAGATCTGAACTATAAAATTGGTTAAAATAAACAGTATGTATGCGGTGGGCTTGTAACGAACCTATTTTCGTTTTACAAGAATCCTTTGATATTGTTTCACACGAAAGTAATCGTAAAGGTATATTTGAATATTCGTTGGGTGAGTAACAAATTAAAAGCTTTCAAGAAATTACCATGCATATATACATATATAATGCTGTGTAGTGTTACACTGAACAACTTGACATATGAATTTTAAGAAATTAGGCTAACCAAAATTGCAGTTATCTTAATGCAATTATGCACTTAGAAAAATACATGCATTAATTCAAACAAAAATGGTAAATTCAATAACAATTTTGGTTGAAATACGACCAAGAGGTTTTTTGTTTAAACGAACATAAAGATTAATGCTATCTTTGTTGGTTAAAGAGTAAAATTTGGTTCAAGTAAACATACGAATTAAACACCGATTCCTGTTAGTACAAATACAATTAATTATCCACTCAGTGCATGAAATATGTAGAATCAACAGTTAAATTGATTTTATGTAACACTTTAGATGTGTTGGCAATATAAAATATTGTATTTGATGCAAACAATAATCGCTTGATATTAGTGATACTTTACTTAAGTCGAGCAAGAATTTATTGTAAAATGAAACAGTTATATTATTCATTCTAACTATGATAGTTCACCTGATAGCTCCTAAGCCTGGTGAATATGAAATTATCTCGTCTTTATGCAAATCATATGAACAGGTCGTAAAGTCATCGTCATGAATTTCGTTGTGCGCCATCTTGCAGTCAAGTGGTAGTAGCTTCTAGAACATCGATAGGTAGTACTCTAACGTCAATACAGGGGGGATTGTGTTGTCAGGGGATTTTTTTTAACACTCTAGACATATGCATAAAATTTCGCTGAATTTCCCTAAACATTTTAAACAATACTCATAAATATGTTTAATAATTCGGGGTTTTATTTTATTACTATCAATAATCCTCTTTTGTGTACTGAATTCGCACGTGTTACTTTCAAAGTGGTAATAATAATAGTGCTAACAATTCAAGAACGTAACAAAGAAAGAGTATCCTATTTTATCTATTGTATATTTATTAGAACAATATTTGTATATTTTTTGGATATCTGCATAAATATCTAAAACACAGCTCTACACCATAAAACTATATTTTCACATATATGTAAATACCCAATGTTGAAACTCAGGTCATCGGATAAAGTTTTCTTCCAGTAAGCAACGTCTTTGTAACGTTTCATCTACAATTATTATATCATGGTGTTATATTATAAAATTACTATTTATTTATCATTAGGTTTACTCAGATTTTTTTAAGATATTGTACAAATGCAGAAATGTTTCAATAAATAATGAAAATTAAAATATTGCAACCCCGTCATAAAACCATGTTGAAATTCCTTTGCCGATGACCTTATAGCCAGCTACCTTGCGTCCTTGTTATGTACCAAAGAACTCGAGAAAGCAATAAAAAATATTCGAATTTATCGAATTTGTTTATTTCAAACTTGCGCGTCCATAAGAAAACTCTGTTCAACAAACTTATCGCATAGTATATTCAAACGGGCAAAAGATATTTTTCGACACGTTACTTTAAAAATTTACTGACCGCAAAAAAGTTACTATGTAAGCATAAAAAAATAATGTTTTTTCTACCAATGTTCAAAAATATTTATAAAAAAAAATTTGTCGTAATTGAGCTTACAAAATGTCAGTGAATTATTATAATTTTCATTAAATTCAAAATGTAGACTAAAATTTAAGAGGCATGCTTGTTAATATTTAAGCTAGATATTTTAAACTGTATTTATTTTTTAACTAAAGCTAAAAACTTGATAATAAAATAAAAGTAATTCAAAAAAATCATACAGAGTGAACAAAAACATACTTTTAATTTTCACTATCTTTAAAGGCAAGTAACTTTCTTATTTTAAATGGAATACTCTGTATTTATTACGGTGTTCAGATTTTAATTTTAACGGTCTTAAAATTAAAATCTGAAGAGATTTTAATTTTAAGATTGTATTAATGCTTCTTATATCTATCTCTTATACTTTCTTAGTAATTTAGAATTTTCTATTTCAAATATTAATTCCTATCCATTCTTTTTTAAAAAAAGTAGGCTTAGGCAAAATTGTTGCTATTATCCATTATACACAAAAGGCACTTGTTCGTCATTGTTTAAAAAGCATTTTAACTATTTACAATGAGAAATTACGCTCGAGCAGAAAGGATTGATATGATTTTAATAATTGGGGAGTGTGAAGAAAATTGTTTGCTTGCATCAAGGATTTAAACGCAAAAATATCCTAGCAGACGCCATCCCGATAAGCATTTAGAAAATTTGCTGCTAGTTTTCCGAAGTCCAAGAAGTGTGCTTTATAAGAAAACAAAACGACAAAAACCGATTGCCGGAAATGAAGGGAATAATATTTTAGTTATCGGATCTCTTGCTGAAAATTCGCATACAAGTCAGCGAAAAATAAATGAAACTACAGGGATAAGCAGAGGGGTATCAGAAGAAAGATGAACAAATTTCACCCATATAACATACAATTGCATCAAGAACTTTTGACGAAAATTTTCTCGATTATGTGTTATTTTTGCATGAGCCCACTTTTCATGACAACGGATTAATTAATAGGCTTAATTTTCATTATTACAGTGATGAGAATCCCAATTTCTTTAGAACCGTAAATCGTCAACATCGATGATTTGTTAATGTGGGGCGGAATAGTTACAAAGCACGTGATAGGGCCATACTTTTTTGATGGTCACTTGAATGATGCCATGTTTCTACAATTTGTAAAATATAACTTAGCAATACTTTTGGAAAATATATACCTATTAATATTCGACAAAGACTTTGGTTGTAATTAGACGGTGTTCCTGCGCACTTTCAAATAAGCGTTCGGGAGGAGTTAGATAGGCAGTATCTCAACAGGTGGATAGGCCGCAGAGGTCCACAGAATTGGTCAGCAAGATCTCTACATCCAACGAGCTCAGATTTTTTTTATGGAGATATATTAAAATAGTATATTTCAAACCAAGGGAGGAAGGGCTTAATCTGTCAAATATTTTTTGAGAACTGTCAAGTTAGCTCAAGTGTTATGTAATAATAGTTTAATTGAAATTTAGTACCGAATAATTTAGCAATTATCTCATAAATGGGCTCAGACTGGGTCGAATGTACTAATGTCATCTATCAATAATGTCACATATTATAAGATGTACAGTTTCATTATGTCAATCCTTAAAAATATTGTTTATGACATACCATCTACCACGCCCGACAATATGAAAAAGCGAATAAGAATGGCGTTTCGATCTATAACACCAAATGTTTTGCGTAATGTTAAAGACTCATTTCAGAAAGAGTACGCCTCTGCATTGCAAACATGGCCATCATTTTGAACATTTTTTAAAACATTAGCAGTTTTAACATATCAGTTTATCCGTTTTTAATAAAGAAATTTCTGAAGTTACTTAGTTGTTACTTTTAATTAGTATGTAGAAAAAGCCAGTTTGAAAAGTTAGGCTGATTATATCGTCTATCTATGTTAAAATAAACAGCAGTTTGTCCAAGCCTACTTCAAAAAAAAAAAAAATAATGGCTTGGAATTAATATTTGGAAAAGAAAACTGAGAAACTATAACTATAAAGGTAATAAATACAGGGTGTTCCATTTAAAATATGAAAGTTACTTGCCTTTAAAGAAAGCGAAAATTAAAAGTATGTTTTTGTTCACCCCGTATAATTTTTTGCATTACTTTTACTTTGTTATCAAGTCTAATGCTTTAGTTAAAAAAATAAATACTGTTTAAAATATCTAGCTTAAATATGCATGACAGCCATGGCTCTTCCATTTTGGTCTATATTTTGAAGGATAGTTAATTATCTCGTAAACGAGTTGAGTTAGGCATAAGAAACCTAACACTAACTTGTCTTTATTTAGTCTGTACTATCTAAATATGTCATAATATACAGGGTGTTCCATTTAATTTTTCACAACATCGGTGTGTAACTTCTCTTTGAGTCAGCCTGTATACTTTAAAATAATTTTGAAATGTACTCTTTCTGAACCTGTATAACCCTTAACAAAAAAAAAAAAATTAAAAATATGTTACCACTTTTCGTATATAAACCGACGCGAATGTGGTGGCCCATCCTGTATACATATAATAAACTTTTGGCGTTTCTTTAATATAAAATAGGAATATCGCTATATAATAAACTTTTAGCGTTTCTTTAATATAAAATAGGAATATCGCCACATCACGAAATTAGAATATATTTTTTTAAAGGGTGGATAAAGCCCAAGTAATTTCCTGTTTGTCAGGCATCTTCGCAGAACCAAATCTTTCTCCTAATCATCATACAGCCCCGGAAAAAAAAACAACAAAACCGATCACCGCAACTGACCAGAGCGAGATTCGAACTCGTGACCCCTCGCACTAGTCGACACCCCGCAAGGCATTCGGTTAATATAGGAGCAAAAAAGGAGTATTAGGAAATTATAATAGGAATTATTAACTTTCAGTAGGAAAAGAACGTTAGAAACCAGAAATTCTGGTAAATAATGAATATAAAAAAAAAAAAAAATTTACTTATTAGATTAGAAAACGGCCCAGTAACTGTTACTTATTAGATTATATTTAGATATCATAGATGGAAAGATATCTGAAATAGTATTCACTGACAATTTAAGAATAAATTATGTTTTATCGGAGGGGACCTTAAAATTGAATGATGGACTCTCACTCAACTGCTAAATCCACCACTGCTTGGAAATGAAAAATGTCAATCCTTTGAAAAATATAAAGTACCTCAAGTTTTATTACATTTTATAAGGATTTCGTGACGATTCAATTAATCAATATACATATTATGGAATTATGGATGACTTTTGTGCAATACTGCTACTCTATTCATATCAAGTATGCGGGATATAAAAATAAATATACACACCGCTTAAAGTGGAAAATAGGTTAATTACCATGCACAAACCGCTCTTGCGCAAATGACTTTGCTTTGTACTCAGCATGTTTCGTTCCTACATTTCTGACCTATTTTGATCTCGTCAAATTTAAATACAATGTCGATTAGAATCCCTTTATTGTTAATGCAGTTAAAAATTAATTGTGAAAATGAAACACTTTGACAAAATATATGAAAAATATGGCGTAAAAATAAGGAAAAAAAAATGCAATAATTGTTTCATACATAATATACCCACCAGCAAAATATTTTAAGTGAAGATATTTCCACACTGATAGAAAGAGTCCTTTAATCCAAAGAAATATATATATATTCTTTCCAAAATAATAATCTTTACATTATGCTACTGACTGTGTTACTTACCTTACGTTTCCGTGTTTTGTTGTTAGTTTTGCACGTGATTGTATTGATTTTTCAATTGTAATATATTCTATATACAGGGTGAGTGTTTTATCTTTAGACAACGGAATATCTCTAAAACACTGCATCAAATCAAAACAAGATCGTAATAAGATTCGTTATAATATGGGGGCTCACTGAATGATACCGAACTCGATCCCCCACCTCACCCCTCTCCCAGAGTGGGATTGGGGACAACTTTGAAATCTTAAATGGGAACCCCCATTTTGTATTGCAGTTTCGGATTCTACGCCATCAAGTATGTAGTTTTTGTTTGAAATTTTTTTTCGATTCGTAACAGATTGCGCTGTAATTGCAAGAAACATGATTGTGAACGTCTAGAAAAAGTACACAAAAAAGAGAAGCAAGCAAACACGATTTTGTGTTTTTTTATTTTAACCTAAACTAACATTTCAAAAAGCCATGTGTTCGAAACTGTGCCCCTTCACTTCGATACATTTATTTATTTGCAATTGGAATGCTATTCAACGATACAAAACTGTACTTTATTCAGTATTTGACAAGCTGTGAATACTTACACCTTGTGCGATCCCCATTTAGATTATTAATTATTAATCCAATACAAATTAGTTAGTGTTGAATATTTGAACAGTAATAGAGGCTATAACATTACGCAATATAATTTACAGTAACGGCTTTTTGAAATGTTATTTAATTAATGGACAAAACAGAGCGGTAACAATAACTGAAAGACTTGAATTAATATAGCATATTTAACTATCAATAGCGTAGCAAATTCTTTTATACTTGAAATTGTAACAATTTCTTCCCTCAGTATACCAGACATTATTAGTAACTGCATAAAAAAATTATTTGTCAAATTATTTGGATAATTTAAGTGGAGCGTCTCAGCAGATTTCTGCATCACCTAATTCTAATAATTTTGCAGGGAGCAGAAACGAAAACAAGTTTGTGACATCATACCCTTTAAACCTTATCAATTTGATTAATAACTACATCTAAAACCTTCATAAACACATTTACTCGGAAAAGGTCATCTCTGTTATTAAATCTATGATCGTTTAACAATTCGTCAAAAATGTTCGTTAAAGATCTATTCAAAAAAAAAAAAAATGGAGTAATATCCACTTAGCTGCTCTCTGAACTGCTTCATTTTTGCAGAAGTGTATATATTGGTACGTTTTTCTATTCTTAAAACGTTGTCGGGGTTTAAAAAATACACAGGCGATATATTTAAATTAACTTGATTTATTAGCCCACTTACGAACTACTTAAAGTTTAATAAATAAGATGAAAATAAACACTAAAATTAAATCACTCACTACTTACTATTAAAAATCACTTATTAATTAAATCACTTAATTACTAATGTCTTAATTTATGTAAACGATTTACTTCCACCGATATTTATATCACACGAACTAATTCGCATGTATTTATCTCCACTGGTTATCCGCACTATTCAACTCGTATCGACTTACTGCCTGACCAAGAACCAGGCGTTATTTTATATCTGGGGCCGTGATTACGAGATTGTTCGGGACATATCTAGGGCGTGTTTCTAGATTCAGAAGAATAATCACGAATCTTTCGACCGGTACTGCCCTCTGTCGTTCCTCTTTGAAATCTCGTACGTAATTATTTTCTTCCGCTATGCTAGCGCCATCTAGGGGCGCCTATCGAAACCGCCAGTTTAAAAATTGGCGCTGGTTACAATATGTATTTCTTATAATGTTCTTATTTCTTGTTTGTAATTTTGCTGCCGTCGTAAGATCCACACTTTTTGATTGTAATAACTTACAAGCCAAGTTTATTTTACTCAATATTTTTAATAAAATTATACATCTAGTTTTTTTAAATGTTTCCTGTTGTTCTTTTTTTCACACTTTTCAGACACATTTCAGAGAGAGCTTTTAATATTTCAATAAGACGTAATTTAATTAGTTTTTTTTAATGTAATTTGTGAGTTTCCTGTAAATTTCAACAATACCACCTTTACTATTACCAAAAAATATATAAACATGTTCTACAGCTGTAAAAAGTTCAGAAACCTCATTACAACTTTTGGCAGCATCATTAATAACTAAATTTAAATTATGAGATACACGATTAACGTACATAGCATTAGGTTGATGGTTGAGATTTTTAAGAAGAGTCTGGAGTCTGTTGTTCGCAATCCTTGGGTTTTTCTTCGTTTAGATCTTTCACTACCCTTAGAAAAATCAGTGGACGGCCTAACACGTTTTTTTTCATGTTTTTCAGGATTGATTTCTATTGCAAAATGTTTGCATGTTTCTACATGCGGCAGCCCATTTGCTCTTATACTAACAATGAGATATAAAACGCGCCAGAGTTTGCTTCACCTCAGATGATAATGTATCACAGCCTATTATAACCTTCCTTACTTCTTCATATAGGTAATTACACTTTTCTCTGAAATCATCAAAAGGGCAGCCAGCTTCTTAGAAATTCAAGTAATTCGTTGCGGGTTAACGAAACATATTTGGACCGTGAGCCTGTAAAGAAAGAATGCTTAGATATCTTCTAAATTAAAAATATCCTAAGACCGCAAATTACCGCAGCTATTCTTTTTAAAAACTCATTGTATATACAATAAGGTATAATATAAGCAAAAATTCACCACGACTTTTAGCTTAACAGAAATCACAAGAAAGATATTCTTTCAATCATTTAAAGTACGCCTACTTTTAAGCATATTGTGTAAACAATTTGAGCATGTATTTAGTGTAAAATGATACACTTACCACCAACAACAGGTTCCATATTCATTTATTGAAATAGTTTACTTTAAGTCTGTTTAATTATTTCACAAATTACTCACTCTCACAGAATTTAAAAAAAAAAAATATTTATCGGTGAGAAATGCTAACTTTAGACTAATATAGTCAGGTAGCTCTTCATTTATATATAAAAGGGTGGGGTGGGGGTAATACCTAGATACTATTAGAGTCAATTCAGCTTAAGTAACCTAAACAATTAACGACTTTCTTATTTTGTATTTTGGTCACGATTTCTGGAAATTTCGTCAGTGTGCGTCGCATATACTGTATCTTAATATTATTTCAGGGTTCGCGAAGACGACCAATCCGTGCAGTCCTCCACGTCAGCGGGGATGGCTTACGCGTAGTCGAAGACGAGACTAAAGGGTTGATCGTAGATCAGACTATCGAGAAAGTCTCATTCTGCGCTCCAGATCGAAACCACGAGAGGGGCTTCAGTTACATCTGCAGAGACGGAACGACTCGAAGATGGATGTGTCACGGTTTCCTAGCTCTGAGGGAGTCTGGAGAGAGGTTATCGCACGCCGTAGGGTGCGCCTTCGCTGTATGTCTTGAACGGAAACAGAAGAGGGATAAAGAGTGCGGGGTGACTATGACGTTCGACGCGAAGAATTCCACTTTTACCAGATCTGGCTCGTTCAGGCAGCAGGGCTTGACGGAAAGATTGGAAAAGACATCTGACGCAACTCCCAAAGCACCACCGGTTAATCCTTTCGCTATAGAGAGACCGCATGCTACTCCTAGTATGCTGCAGAGGCAATGCAGTTTTCGTGGCTTGGGAGCGTTGGGTCAGAGTTCGCCGTTCAAACGGCAGATGTCGTTGCGAGTGAATGATCTACCGAGTAATGCTGAAAGGCTAAACGCGTACAAGACCGCTACGTCTTCGAAGCCGGTTTCACCAATACCTGAAACGCAGACGGATACTGTGACCGCACTTTGTCAGCAGCTCTCGCAAGGATTAAGTCAATTGACGCACAGCGGTTCGGACGATTTCAACTTCAAACAGTTCAATCTTCGATTAATCAGAATAATCTATCGATTCGATAACTAGCACAACGACCAGCGTCAATCAGCAATCGTTGACGTCGACGCCGACGTCGGCGATACCCAGCGCCCTTACGCCTGTGACCTTGAACTTCAGCAGCTCCAGTACAAATCAATCCGTCACTTCTATCAAGAACATATCAACTCCACCGACGCTGAATACAAGTTCTAACGCCAGTCTGCCCAAGCCGGAACAGTGGCTGGGTAAGATTGTGAATTCCGCTACGCCCTCTGGCGGCGGAAGCATGGACGGGGTGGGAATGAGGCGCAGCTTGGTCATGAGCGCGCATTCGCGCGCGATGTCGTTGGATTCCGCGGGAACGTACCCGAAAAGCGATCCTTTCGATGCCGAATGGGCTGCTATAGCTGCCAGACAGAATACTAACAATACTAATCCTTTTTTGAGCGGTAATACGGCACCGCAAGCGTTTCAAGTTCAATTGTAGTAAGATGATGCTTTCGGGTACGCTGGCCGCAGCGAGAGCGGAACAAAAGAATAAACTGAAATTGTAATGAAATTGTTGTTATTGCGAAAATGAAAAAAGAGATTAACATTCATTTCATATGAGAAAAAATTCGAGATTTCCGTTCGCTAAAATTCAAAGCAAAAATTAAATCTGTAATTGTTAGTGACATTAAATGTGAAAATACGTTAGAATCGAATTTAAAACCTTAATAATTTAAATTAATATCAATAATTTTTTTGCGATAATACAGACTTCTAATGCTACTGATAATCCTACATTTTGATTAAAGTGTCTCCTTTCAAATTTCGTAAATAAATGTTAGTATTTGTGATAAACAGAATAATTCATAATCTATGATTAGAACAAATCCATGTTTAAGATAAAGAAAAGCATTGATAAGATACTATCGTAAAATAATCCTTTACAAATTTGAGAATATCCATCAGGTATTTTTCGAATTTTTACTTTCTTTTTAATAAACGTTGGTAACCTTGTTTATTGACAGGTAACCTAAAATTCGTTAATCAATAAATTATTGATTAGACGAATTGTTGGTTATTTACATTTTAATGTCATTAACGCTACAGTAATTTTTTGATCAGAAATCCTCAATCTTTAAAATAAAACACTTGCATATGTAGATATATTTCATGCAATATGAGGACAGTTCCTAGAAATATGGATATGTCGCACTTTTATTAGTTTAGAATCCTAGATACTAGTAACCAAAGTGTAATTGATGACGTAATTAAATCGCGCTTCATAGGAAATCTCGAATGATAATAAAGATTATCTAAATATTATTTTATCTGTGGTATCGATACTTATTTTTGAATTGTTATGTTGTTGTTTAAATTATACTATTACTTAATTTATTTTATATATTAATATGCTAATGGCACGTTTTGAAAATTTCTACTTACGGATAAGTGTCTGAATATGAATTAGATTTATTTTTTCTATATAAAAAAATGAATTTGTGTAAATCTAGGTTAGGTGCTATATTTTTTTTTAAGAAATTACTTATGTTTCAGTGCTTAAGATTGCAACTTCAAACGTCCAGTATTAATTATTTAATTCTGTTCTAACGTAAATTATAATAAGAGTTTTTGTTCTTCTTAGAAATATCAAAAACTTGGCAATAATTTAGAAAAAAAAATAACATCAACACTATAATTCTATGCAATTAAGATACGAAAGGAAAGATGTGTTAAAATATCGCAAAAGCGCGAGTTTGATTTAATCTGTGATAAAATAGTAAAATGTTTATTTCATATCAAACCTTCAAAAACTTAACACTAGCAAGCAAATATATAATATGCATGTTTTTCCTTTCTTCTCAAATTCATTAGAGAATTTACTGTTAAACGTTTGTTAATCTTCTTTTATGAAACAGAACTGGTACATTTTTAACAGTTAAATCAACATGTTATCAAATTGGAGATTGTTAAACCTTGTGTTATTATTGTTTTCGTAGCGGTAATATGAATATGAATGTTAATCGAAAAAGATTGTAAGGTAAATTTGCATTTAACAAAGACAGCGAGAGAAAAATGATCTTATATCCTACGTTTAAGAAATCATTCCAATGAGAAAAAGAAACATAATATCGTTAAAATGTTTAGAATACGTGCTATTATATAATAATATATTACATAGGTACATTTACGAAAAGAGAAACAAATAATAAGTAAAAAGGATGGTGATTTTGTTGGTTATCTAATAATATAAATATATATTTTAAAAAGGTTGCCTGGACTTACGGTGCAATTATGTACATATGATTTTGTAGTATTATTGTATCTACGTTATTTAAAAGAGAGATAGATAAAAATGGGTAGTGATAACAGCGAATGAAGAGGGCGGATTTCAACTTAATAACATAACAAAGGATCAATTCAGTCGAAATACTGAATGCGATCCACGATATTGATGATATACGAGTACTTAATTTGTGTAGAAAAAAAAGAACAATTAAAACAGAAGAAGGTTAAAATATCGCTCAAGATATTTTGTATTTATTTTATTTTTTAATAAATAATAACGTTTCTATGTTTCTGTGACTTTTATTTTACTTTCAAACTTTGTTTGCGGTTTATTTATTTTCGTTTGTATTCTTTTTGATTGATTTCCCTTCTTCCTTTACAAAGTTTTAGTCTTTAGTTTGATAGCTAGAAACATTGACCTTCACATACATATCATAAAAAATCCTTATAACTAACCAAAGCGTAGATTACTAAGACTGAAAACCATAATATACAAATATACTCTTTATAATTTTTCCGTCCACACTTTTCTTTACATTGCTTAAGGATTCTTTTAAGACTCTTATTTTATATCCATTATATCACACACGTAAATGTCGCTAATAAATAAGAAATAGTACTACAGCATTAGCTTAAAAAAGCAGCCAACTTATGACACTATTAGATAGTTAATAGTAAATCGAAATCACAATATGTCGATTTGCGTTTGACTACGGTTAGATACCGATTCTCTATTTATTGAATAAATTGAAGAGAAAAAAAAGAGAACTTGTATTCAATTATTTCAAATCTTCTTGCTTCAAATTAATTTCTAAGGTAATTTTTTTCCAAGCATATTTTTGTATGCCATACAGTTTTATCTAAATTTTGCTTGCTCCAGTTGCTTCGGCTCAATTTCATATTTTGTTACGTTCCGGGCTGGGCAAAATACATTCCAAATGTATTTCAAATATAAAATACAAAATATACTCTATATTAGTATTTGAAATATCAAATACAGAATACATTCTTTATTAGTATTTGAAATACCTAATATTAAATATATTCATTGCAGGTATTTAAAGTACAGTACTATAAAAAAGTATTTAAAGAAATAAAGTATTTTAGTAATCTGTTATTGGCTGTTATAGGAGAAAAGCCTTATGTTTTCCTTCATACTAATGAAAGTAATATATGTTTAATGCTATCTAAAAAAAAAAATAAAAAATTAAACACTTTAACTAACAGCTTCTTGCGGGTTTCGCCGTGTGTCAAAACTTTCGCTCGACGTTTCGCTGTTCATACTGACAGCTTCTTCAGGATAACTGAACTGATTCTCCATGGTCCGACATTCTTCTTATATACGCCCCTGGTGTATCCAACCGTGAAGTTTCCGCTCCATTGACCGTGACGGTTCGTAGTAGGCTCTTCCACGTGTTGCTAAGGTGGTACCCTTCTTCTCTGTTAACGGTTTTATTCTTCTCTATTTCTATGGCTTCTCTGATGAGTCTTTTTCCGTAGTTCTTGGTGGTAGTTATTACTTTTACATTCTTGAAATCCATTTTGTGTCCGGTGTCGTGCATGTGTTCTGCCACCGCTGATTGATCGGTCCTTCTTAATCTTGCGTCCCTCTCATGTTCTTTTATTCTTATGTCGATGGCTCTTCCTGTTTGTCCGACGTAGCACTGTCCGCATTGGCATGTTATCTTGTAGATACTTCTGTGCGCCCTTGGGTATCTTATCTTTTGCGGTCGGTAGATACTGCTGGTCGACGTTGCAGTCCGAAGCGTACTTGTACTTACGTTTCTTCAAAATTCGGCCTACTTTTCGGTGACTCCTGCTATGTAAGGTAAACACGCCATCCCTCTTCGTGGTTCTGTAGTTGTCTCCAGTGTCGTCTTTTCTTAGTGGCTCTCCTTATGTCGATGTCAGTGTAACCATTCTTCTTTAGTGCTTTCTCCAAATGTATCTTTTCACTGGTAAGATGTTGTTCGTCACTGATGGTTTCGGCTCTGGATAGCAATGTTGTATTAATGTCTTCTTCTGCATCGGATGATGGTGAGATCTTGCATGCAGATATCTATCGGTGTGCGTCTTCTTTCTAAATACTGCGTGCTGTAGCATTCCCTCTTTTGTTTTCTTAACCATAACATCCAGGAAAGGAGATTTCCATTTTTTCTGTCTCCATGGTAAACTTTATGGCTGGGTGCTGCGAGTTTATGTGTTCCAAGAACTGTTGTAATTTTTCTTCTCCGTGTTGCCATATTACAAAAGTGTCGTCGACATATCGCAGCCAACACTTGGGTTTCATATCGCTGGAACTTAGGGCTTCTTCTTCAAATGCTTCCATAAACAAGTTGGCTATTACTGGTGATAAAGGGCTTCCATTGCTGTTCCGTTCTTCTGCTCGTAGTATTTTCCTTCATACAAAAAGTATGTCGTGGATAAGCACAGTTTCACTAATTCAATGACGTCTTCTTGTAGTCCAAGTTCTGGAAGTAAGACCAGTGCGTCCTCCGTGGGTATGTTGGTGAATAGCGATATAATGTCGAAACTTACTAAAATATCTGTAGGTTCAGTCTTAGCGTAGACAGAATATCCACGAAATGTTTCGAATTCTTCACATACGTTGCAGTTTGTCCGGTGTATGGCTTTAGTAGGTTAGCTAAATATTTCGACAAATCGTAGGTCGGTGATCCAATGTTGCTAACAATCGGTCTTAATGGCACTCCTTCTTTATGTATTTTTGGTATTCCATACAGCCTGGGTGGTCTAGCGGCTCTTGGTAGCAATCTGTTCTGCATCTCTTTAGGTATTGATGAAATCTTTATGCTCTGCCTTACTGTTTTTGTGATCTTCTCCGTTGGATCTTTTCTTATTTCCTTGTAGGTGTTCTCGTCAAGTAGTTCATTCATCTTTTTTCGGTAATCTTCTTTATTTAGTAGTACTGTTGCATTCCCTTTGTCTGCTTTGAGGATAACGATGTCTTCTGCAGCTTTCAAATTCGTAAGTGCTGCCTCTTCTTCCCTGGATAGGTTGCGTTTCGGTGGCTTTGCTTTTTTCAATGCTCTGCTTACTTCTTGTCGTGGATATTCTGTCTACGCTAAAGACTGAACCTACAGATATTTTAGTAAGTTTCGACATTATATCGCTATTCACCAACATACCCACGGAGGACGCACTGGCCTTACTTCCAGAACTTGGACTACAAGAAGACGTCATTGAATTAGTGAAACTGTGCTTATCCACGACATACTTTTTGTATGAAGGAAAATACTACGAGCAGAAGAACGGAACAGCAATGGGAAGCCCTTTATCACCAGTAATAGCCAACTTGTTTATGGAAGCATTTGAAGAAGAAGCCCTAAGTTCCAACGATATGAAACCCAAGTGTTGGCTGCGATATGTCGACGACACTTTTGTAATATGGCAACACGGAGAAGAAAAATTACAACAGTTCTTGGAACACATAAACTCGCAGCACCCAGCCATAAAGTTTACCATGGAGACAGAACAAAATGGAAATCTCCCTTTCCTGGATGTTATGGTTAAGAAAACAAAAGAGGAATGCTACAGCACGCAGTATTAGAAAGAAGACGCACACCGATGATATCTGCATGCAAGATCTCACCATCATCCGATGCAGAAGAAGACATTAATACAAACATTGCTATCCAGAGCCGAAACCATCAGTGACGAACAACATCTTACCAGTGAAAAGATACATTTGGAGAAAGCACTAAAGAAGAATGGTTACACTGACATCGACATAAGGAGAGCCACTAAGAAGAAGACGACACTGGAGACAACTACAGAACCACGAAGAGGATGGCGTGTTTACCTTACATAGCAGGAGTCACCGAAAAAGTAGGCCGAATTTTGAAGAAACGTAACGTACAAGTACGCTTCGGGACTGCAACGTCGATCCAGCAGTATCTACCGACCGCAAAAGATAAGATACCAAGGGGCGCACAGAAGGTATCTACAAGATAACATGCCAATGCGGACAGTGCTACGTCGGACAAACAGGAAGAGCCATCGACATAAGAATAAAAGAACATGAGGGGGACGCAAGATTAAGAAGGACCGATCAATCAGCGGTGGCAGAACACATGCACGACACCGGACACAAAATGGATTTCAAGAATGTAAAAGTAATAACTACCACCAAGAACTACGGAAAAAGACTCATCAGGGAAGCCATAGAAATAGAGAAGAATAAAACCGTTAACAGAGAAGAAGGGTACCACCTTAGCAACACGTGGAAGAGCCTACTACGAACCGTCACGGTCAATGGAGCGGAAACTTCACGGTTGGATACACCAGGGGCGTATATAAGAAGAATGTCGGACCATGGAGAATCAGTTCAGTTATCCTGAAGAAGCTGTCAGTATGAACAGCGAAACGTCGAGCGAAAGTTTTGACACACGGCGAAACCCGCAAGAAGCTGTTAGTTATAGTTACACCGGCCGTGAAAGCCTACGCAGTGTTAAATTAAACACTTGTGTTCTAGTATCTCTTTATTCACATTTTCATTTCGTTTTAAATAAACAAGCACTTCAAAAAGTTTATCATATAAATAACTTCTTGAAGGAGCATGTATAAACCTTGCAGACTGTTTGTTACCTAGCAACGAGGCATCAACTATCAATATTCGTCCATTGCGCATGTGATATCATGTACCATTCTCTATTGTATCTACGTTATCTCGTTCAATTTTGATGTTTTGAAATATATCCTATTTAATATTGTCGATTTCGTTATCATTTCCAGCGATTTTATGGAAATAAAATTGTAATTATTATTACCCAAATACGAACGAAATACGAAATCGAAATGCATCCACAACCAAACTATTCAAGTTTAGTAATTAAACTAAGGTTAGGGAGGCATAGAGCCCCAAATAGAGGTACACGGTAAGGTAAAGTCAGGTAAGTGTGTAGTAAAAATTGAATAGTGTGAAGAAAATGTAACACTGTTCACATAATAAGACATTTTGATAAATTTTACACATAGAAGTACGTAATGTATACCTAGTTGTAAGCCTTCAATAGATAGGCCTCTTAAATTTTGAGCAGTGTCAATATTGCACACTTACCCAGCAAAATGGGGCAAGTGTGTAATCGTTCCGCAGTTTATATATTAATAGCATTATCCTTTAGTTCGGCCAAGTGTGTAATACTATACTGATCCTTTTTATAAGTACTGATAAATTTACAAGATATCTATGTTATTACACATGAAGTTTAGTACATTAGTAATATTACAGAGGACATCCTTATTTTAATTTTAAAAATAAATGTAGCCAACTTGCCCCGGTTACACACTTACCTGACTTTACCTTATATTAAATAAATATCGTTCGCGATGTGGTAATACCGGTAACACTGTCCGTATAATACACTGTCGCGATTTGGTATGCGTTATTTTCAAGTTATGGTTACTATGTACCATGATGACATCATGACACTTATATGATAGTAAATAAAGTAATTTATGTATTTCAAAAATATATTTCAAATACAAGATACAAAATACATAAGAAACATTATTTCAAATATAAAATATATACAAATAGTATTTGCATTTCAAAATACGTATATTTGTATTTTACATGCGCCAGCCCTGGTTACATTAATATCCAAGGTAAATCTGTGTTAAAAGCAGCCTTGTAGTTTGTAAAGGTTTTAAATATCTTTTTTTCCCCCTTTCTGAGGGAGGAAAGTTGTACTTTTCCTCGCTAGGGCGGAAAGTAAGTGAGACATGATGAAACTGTACGTCTTATAATATGTGACATTATTGATAGATGATATTAGTACATTCGACCCAGTCTGAGCCTATTTATGAGATAACAAAAAAATGCTAGATTATTAGGTATTAAATTTCAATTAAACTATTATTAAACACTTTTAAAACGACGCTAACTTGACAGTTCTCAAAAAATATTTGACAGATTAAGCCTAGACAGATGTCTTTATTATTTTTAGACATTTAGTTAAAATTGGACTGGCTGGCAAAAAAAATAGTATTCAACCACGTGAGGAAAGTGCTATTGCAGGCCTTGGGCTGGCTCGTCTTCGGCTCGGTTTGTAATATTTGCTCGCGGCCTGCAATAAAGCACTTGGTTTGAAATATGCTATTCCTTTAAGTCCCAAGTACTTTTTTTGTTCATACTTGTGGAGTCCATATTTTGACAAAAGAAATAATTTTTTCTCCGAATAAGTTCGCTAAATGTTTTTTTTATTAAGATTTTCGCTTTTGTAATCTGTTTTGGCAATAAATAGCACTCTATAATCATTGTGGCATGTCAAAAAAGGCGTAGTACAACCATTGAATTAATTCATGACAAGAGATTGTTGACAATGGATGAATCCTTTAGTTGTTGTTTGGGCTATTTGATACGATGGAAATAGCCCAAGCATTGAGTTAATACTATATACATGATGAGTACATGCACAATGACGGTTCATCGTGTAAGAATTAAGTAACTGTCAACGAGCGAGATATTGTTATAATAATAAATTTCGACGTTCAATTTATTAATATATTTTATTTAATTATATTAATTATATTTTTATAAATAAAAATATGGACCTTATTGAAGGATCATCTTAAATATCTAGTCCAAAAATTCTTATAATGTTACTGCGAATACTACATGTGAAAAGAATACATAGTTACAGTTCACGCAAAACCCACGAAAGAGAATAATTTAGCATGAATTTAGAATGAGAGGTATTTGATTTAGCAGGTATTTAATATTAACAAAGTAAAAATTCACAAAATTATTTCACCAAAAGAAAACTACGGCAGTATAAATGACATTGGTTTTAACATTCACAGTAATTTAAAAGAAAACGTAAATATTTGTCTTCATTTTTAATTTAAATTCTATCATAAGTTGGTTAAAGCACAACCTCAGTTTTAGATAAGTTTCGTGAGCAGTTGGCCTCTTTCTTAGTTTCTTCCCTATTTCTTTTCGTTACTTTTCTTTTTTTTAGTTGTTTTTTTCCTTCTTCCTTTATACGCGTTTGGAACGTACAACTTCTCCACAAATCATATAATAGATATTCGAAATTTCTTAAATTCACGCAAAATTGTGTTTAATACACTATGGAAAGCTAAATTATTTGTGAAGCATTTATGTATATATTGTCGTGGTAATTGTAATACGTCGTAGGTGAATAAAATTTGATTCACCAATTTACCCCATTATAGGGAAAATTCATCAATTCGGACTGTAAATAAAACATTAAAATGTGAAAGTAAAAAAGTAGTAAAAAATAATTTAAATTTAAAGCAATTAATACTTATTGTCATAGGCATGTAAAATTTGATGACCGCAATGCAGTATATAAATATATAAACTTAATTCAAACTTAAGAAAAACTGAATTTAAATTAAATTAATAAAGAACAAAATTTGAATCGTATGTTAGATGCTTACCTAGAAACATGCTGGAAACTACATAAACTACATATATTATTTGACCTGAAGGATGTAGGTACAAAGAAAATGCACAACTGATGTCCAAATTTTAATTAGTGATTTTGGAATTATTAAAGAAGAAAAAAAAAGGAAATCAGAATCATCTATGTAATGTTTTCCATCATTTTTCCATACTAATCCACGATATTACGCTGTTGAAATAATTTTGGTTTCGCTAATAGCCCGAGCATATGTTACTTTTTCTCCTCATGCATTTCCCCAAAGTATGGTAAGATTTTTAAAGCACTTTTGCTGTTTGTCATTTATTTCTTTAATTAATACACACGACCTATTACAGTTACAACGGGGATATGTAAATGCGCGGAGTGTGATCAAAATTATAGTATATTAACGTTTTAATCGCCAAAACTCAAACAAACTTGGTTTTGAATGGATTAATATTATTCACTGTAGCTTTAATGTAAGCTTTTTCTCAAGACTATAACGAAATAACGTATATTTAGAAATATCCTAAGCGAAATTGTGTGTGATATAATATATTTCCTATTATCCCTGGGTTTTAAGACACAATATCTTTCTCTAATTAAATGCGAATTTAAGCTCTACAAATCTTCGATTGCTTATGCAACCGAAACTACAAGTACTCTATACCTAGCGATATGTACTTCAGAATTGTTACTCAACCATTTATTACCACTTACCTTTAATTAACACTTACATTTAAATCAAGAATTTATTGGCCTTAGATTCGCATTTAATTTGAGAAAGATAGTATATACACGCCAGAAGTAGGCAGATTTATTATTTTGTGTCTTGCATTACAAAAATATTTAAAAACTTGGTAGTGTACTAATACAAGATTTGGCATATTTGAGCAAAATATACAAAAGTTTCTAGCACTTCCGGATATAGCGAATGTTAACACGAACTTTCTTACCGTAAATAAAATGATATGATTTTTATCAACCTAATGATTTTCTTCCGTTATTTGTAATCACTTTGTATACGAGTTTCCTATCACTAAACATTGCAGTTTGAAATTTCTTATACTCAAAATAATTGAGATTGAACTACAATACACATATGTATTAAAATAAGAGGGGAACATGTAACTAGAAAACATTCATTATTTGGAGAATTATAACAGTCCTGAAACTCATAAAATAAAATTTGGGTTGCTTGATTTAACCATTTTGCCAACTGATCTATAATTTCTCTTCTAAAATCTACTATGGTGATATCAACATGACAGAGCCAACCTAACTAGTCTGCTTTCGGATATATTTAGAAGAAATAAAAATTTTCCATAATTTGGTTTTCAAATTTATATCTTAGGCTGTGATCTATGCCCAATATCTATGGTTTCGTCAAACAAGATTGAATAAAATTATTATTTTATCTTAGTAATGCGCTTCACAATTTTTTTCTGTGATAAAAAATCTTCACAAACTTGATTAATTTATTTTGGGTAGTTTTCGATATATAGGGATTCTTTTGTCACATGTTTTTCAAATTAGTAACGTCTAACTTGTGTAATATTTCTCGAAAAGTTGCCTTCATTAGTAATCGTGCCGCTATCACATATATTAAGGATCCCACCTCATCTCGATGACCTCTGAATGCAATAAATTTTAACCAATATACTGTCTTCCTAATGTAATTATGATTTCGACAATGCGGTAAAATCTTGCACCGTTTTCTTTATCTGTTTGAATTTATTGTCAATTAGTGTGTAGGCAACAACTTTTTCTGGGTGTTTAAAGGTATTTAAAAATTCTTGAGCTGCGTCTTTGTCGCAGCGTGCATTATCACATTTCGATTGGAAAAAGCCCCACCTTTTCCTACTAGTTTGAAAAAATTGTTACTCTAGCGCTCAGTGGTGGCTAGAGAAAACCAATACTTGCAATAAATACCTTTTGGAACTGGAGAAAATAGTAGCCAAAAAGCGAAATGGAGCAGAGAAAACCTAAATATTGAGTAAGCACAATATTCGCATATTAACAGGAATACTTTCAAGCCGTTGTAAACATCAGAGAAAACCAATACCTGCAATAAATACCTTTTGGAACTGGAGAAAATAGTAGCCAAAAAGCGAAATGGAGCGGAGAAAACCTAAATATTGAGTAAGCACAATATTCGCATATTAACAGGAATACTTTCAAGCCGTTGTAAACATCTGAGTAAGCTTGGATTAGCAATGCAAATTTAATGTAGATTTTGTGGCGAACAGGATGACATACCCATCTATCTCTTCTCAAATTGCGTAGCACTGTGCAATGCAACGGCGTTGCACCTGGGAGCATGTGAAATCAAAGAGAAAGACTTATTTAACCTGTGGCCTTCTCATATCTTGCACTTTCCAAATGGAATGCGATTGGAAAGTCAGCTGTAAAACAGCAAAAATAGGAGACACAATAAATTTCTTAGGTCGCAGTGTAATATCACTCTCTATTCATAGATACATACATGATTAGCTTCTTTAAGATGTTTACCAAATAAAGATTCACAACTTAAGACTTATCTAACCTGAGGCTTTCTCAAATTCTACACTTTCTGAAAGGAATAGGATTGGAAGACCCGCTGTAAAATAGCAAGAATAGGAGACACAATAGATCTCTTAGATCCCAGTGTAATATCAATCTCCAGTCATATACTGTAGTCGACAAAATTTTAGTATAGGAATCTTATACTATGCATAAAATGACCTTGCAATACGCACCGACGCCAATGTTGAAACAATATTGGGCGTTCGGCATGTGACGGCAAGCGCAGCTATATGTCTGTTTCTATTTTAAAGCGGCGTGCCATTTCCTACTTTCTGCTTTCATAAGAAAGCATGATTTAAATAGAGTATAAACTCTAGTTAAATTTTGACGATTACAGTATGCATACACAGCGTACGCACCATGTTGCATAAATAAATAAAACATACCACTTATAATCTTACAGAATCAAATTGACAAAGAAGATAAGTAAATCACCACACGGCTTAACCTTTTGTGGTTACATTAAAAAACAACAACAATATTCGAATAATAATAATAAATAATTGGCTTACATGTTTCGGCAATCTTCAGAGTCATGTCAGATCAAAGGTCAATTTTAGACCACTCACTAAAAAAGAGACAAAACAAATATACAAAATAAGTAAAATAAAATTTGCTGGGCAATAAAAATGCAAAATGACGTGTTAAATTTTACAAAAATTAAAGATTAAGCTTTCACACAAAAGTTACAGAATAAAATATTAAACAGTTTTAAAATTTAACTGCAAAATACAACTGTGAATGAAACTTGTTTGAAACGAATAAAATCAAACTAATTTGAAATTCTTGTTGGTGCTGTACTCTATAGAACGGTTCGCTACCAAGCTTAGTACATTACTCACACCATTATCTTTGTTAAAAGTTAGTTAAAATCATAGAAAAATCACCAATCAATGTGTTTGCACGTACGCCCCCTAAGTTGTGCTTTGCTTAATTTGAAAAGCAATGAGGAAATATGTGATAAGAAATTATATACAGGCTATCAACTGGTCGATTTTAAAAAGTTCAAATTGCGAAAATTCAAACTACAAAATTATAATGCAACAAACTGATTACAAGACAAATTATCTAAAAATAAATTTATGTGGCCAAGTTAATTATACAGGAATATATACCCATAAGGTTATTCTGTAGATAGTATATAGTATATAGTCTCAGGTTTGTGTTTTTGCTTGGAAAACCCCTTGGGTTTTGATACTGGTTTTAGTTCGCCGGGAGAGGGGAAAAGTCAGCTTTTACTTCCTTGTTCCTTGTATCCGTCCTTGTTCGGTATGTTTATTCCTGATGGTCTTGAAATATTAATATTGACTTTAAAAAAAATACCTAAAATATGTTGAAGAATTTTGCGGAGTAATAGAAACCATATCGTTACATTCAAGATAAGAAAGTTGATGTCAACACCCTACACACCACTTGATGATAATACTCTTAAGGTGTTTTTTGCTTGCGTTCAACTATGATCGTGGATGTACCATTATGCTCGGAACATCAGCGATTTTTAGATTTTGAAGGGGGTTACTACATAATTTGAATTCAGTGAAAAATCATAGGGATTATCGCCAAGAGGAAAGAAAGAAATTTTTTCAAAAAATTCACAAATCGATTTGTTTCAAAATTTCGGAGCATGTTAAATAACGTTTTTGGTTGTTTTTACACAAACTACGCCTTATTTAGTAAGATTCCTCATTCAGTCTACCAGTTAGACGATTCTGAACCTACTCAAAAAAAAAAAAATGATAATAACTAGCTCAGTTGAACACGGACGAAAAAATCTCCTATACATGTACAAAAAAGCCCACAATTGGTAGTTTTCGTCGCCTAGTCAGTAAATAATCATTGTTATAACTCTGTCTTAATGTACTTATTCCGTTAAATATATGAATTTTGTAGAAGACACTTAGCCACTGACACTGGGTACACAGCCAGCATAGTTGGTCAGCGGATGCGCTGAGCAATTGTCTTAATAGTTGAGCGCGCTCCTTATTGGCCGCGGGGCTAAAGAAGCTTTCCGCAATCAGATGTAGAGTTGTTATATTCTTAGTATACACAATTTGAATTATAAAATCTCTGAATCCTTGTGTTTTACTGTTATTGTGCTGTGTTGCAGCGCGTTGCGCTTTATTGTGCTGTTTTTCATTGTTTTCTGTTTTTATTTATTTTAAACATTCCTCTTTCTCTAACAAACTTTTTAGAAAAAGGGGAGGTTTGCATGGCAATAAAAACAGAGTGACAAAACATCAAGACACAAAATTTGAGGAAATGTGTATTCCTGCGAGCTTGAATATTGTTACTCCAGCGTCAACATCAGATTTTATTTCTTCTTCCAAACCTCGAAATATACGAAATAATTTAGAGGAGTACAATTGTTTTGTATCAGATTGCAAGTTCGGCCTTGTTTATGTCAGCAAAACTAAGCCTTGCGCTTACTTCAATTGCGGTTTGCAAAAATTTCCGCGGAAAAAATTGATTATTGGTGACGAAAAGAACTGGCATATTGCATCAACTATAGAAATTTGTTGTTCTTTGTGTTTCTCCTTGGATGGATTTATGGCAAAAGAGAGGTCACACAAGCCAGAACGGGATTGCCAGTGCTGCCAGCGTGGACAGCGGGAATGTGCTACATCATTCCCAACAAGACTAACGCCCGCATTCATAAACACTTGCCGTGGCGAATCTCAACATTTTACTAGTGCTGTTGGTATCTGACAAACTTGAGATCCGGATCCAAAATTAACCTAGAATCTGGATCCACTATCTGAATCTACTATCCGGTTCTTGGATTCGGATATAGAAATCATCGCCCAACTCAATATTAGTATACGTATTACATATGTACACATTCACTTTGTATTACGTAGGTGGTCAATAAATCTTAGTGATTATTCCACCAGATACGAGATTACAGATAGCGGATCTGGATCCAAAATTATCAGGATCCGGATAATAATACTACATTACATCATCTCTAGGGTAAGAAACGAACATCTTATATCGCTTTACGGGTGCCAGCGCAACAATAACTCATTGGTAGCCAATTCACCTATAATTGGCCAAAGCTGTTGAGTGATTGCTGTTTTTGCTCTCGATTTTCATTTTTGCCCAACCATCTTTGCACCCATCACAACTTTCTTTTTATCTCAACCTGCGCTCCACCCGTCTGGTTTGCTTCCGGCTCTGGCCCGCACAAACTTTGAGTATAGTCCAGATGGGGAATAATAGCCCAAACATCTTTTTATCAATTGCAATTAATTACGGATAAGTTCGTTAACTCATTAATTACAGAATATAATTATTGTATAATAATTGTACTGTCAATTATCAACTCTGTATTCCTATTCCCATGTACATATATATTCAGCCCCGTCCCAGATAGCAGAATGACGTGAAATGACGTTTAATTGACGTCAATATTACGCAATAGGCGACGTCTATTAAACGTCATTTTAGGTCACTTTGCTACTTGGGTAGGTCTCTAAGCTTTGTTGCATATTCGTTTCTATTCTGGTTTGTTCTTTGTGATTATAATTATTATTACTCTTATTACTAATTATCATCGTTTTAATTATTAATTTTGTAAATTAAAGTTGTACACCTTGTCGCTTTTTCTTCCGTTTGAGATTTGATTGTGTTAAGTGGTTTCGCTAATTAAAAAAAAAATAATTCGGCCAGTTCTACTGCGGATTTCGTGAAACTTGTTCGGAAATACTTACAAAGCCCTCCATTATGATAATCAAAATAAAAAATGATTTTTTGGACCCAAATTATGTAGTGGCTTCTTAAGAGGCTTTCCTTCTTAGAGGTGTTTGCGGAAAGTTAAGGTAATCAATCGGCAAGATATATGGTAGTTTCTCACTGAGGAGGCGGCAGATGATCACATGTATGGAATAAAAAGAATTTTCTGACTTTTTTACAAATCTCATCCCAGATATTATCCTGAACTCTTTGATGTTTGTACGAGGGATGTAACAATATGTAACGGATGATTCAGCACTTCCTCTACCAGTCTTCGGAAAACAAGGAAGCCATGATCGGACACGTGGACGTCTGTGTTTACATTTACCTTCCCTCGAAATTTAAGACAAACGATGATTTTTAGCAGCAATCGTTCGGAGCAAACAATTCTTATCAAATACACAGAAATAGTATGCAACGATCATCGTTGGACGATAATCAAGAGTCGTCCATATCAAAACGCACTTTTACTGTGTTAACATTACCAAGTTTTCACATTATTTTCGGTGAATAGCTTTCTTTGATAGCTGCAGTTCTTTGTGGCACACATTGTACTTTAACATTTTATATTAAAGTTCACAAAATTTACTGCATTTAACAAGTGAAATCGAGAGGATTTCGTATAACAGGCAGGGTTCAAATAAGGAATTGTTGATAGGTGGAATAAAATTAAGTACATGTTAAATAGAAATAAAATGTTTTTTTGTTTTTTTTTATTTGTTTTAAAGCATTTTTCTACTTTAGAAGTAAGTAGTTAAGTAGTTATCAACTTGTAGTTAAATATGTTCAATCTACATATCGTTGCCATAGCGACAAGAAAAAATTGTTTCTAGGTATATTGTATGAGTAAATGCAACATTAGAAATAATTATTAATTCTAATGTATTTAAGTTATGAGAGGTAGGTATTAAATATAAATTATTAAGTATTTATTATTAAATTTATTGCTTGTTATGTATATCTTAATTTTGTTGGCAATATAAATGGGGCGTATTTCATACACTGCCCTAACTATGATAGTATACGCTTTTCAATTTTTTTGTCTAGCAATTTATACATTGTATTACGCCTCAAATAAAGTTTAATCAAAATTTTTCTCTACAGTAACAAAATCGTCCTCTTAATACCTGACTTAACTAAAACGAAATTAAACATTTTATAATATATTTATACATAGCATCTCCATTCCGTATATTCTATTTCATATAAATGTTCCTTATATACAGATTTAATTCGTTGTTGTCTAAATGTTTATCGTATCATACATAATATGTGAATGTGTATATTACTGTGATAAAAAATCTCTAATCTTTGAATAGTTAAGTAATGCAATTACTCATTATTTTAGGAAGCAAAATAATTGTATTATATTGCGCTTGGATAGGTCTAATCATTCTAAGAAGTTCACTTTTACTTTCGCTTCATTATTTGAATTTCCTTTTCTTTCTTATTTAGTACAATTTTTGGAAGTACGTTTAACCTGTTATATTTTTCAAAACATTTAAGTCTTCTGAAGATATAATTCATATAGATTTGTTATTAATTGTTAACTTGTATGCAATATACGCAATAATGTAACAGTATACATAATATGTATTTATGGTAGTAAAGTTTACTATATTAATAGTATATAAGTATTAAATATTATGAAGTATTATAAAATTTAGGAAGAAAAATATCGTTATTAACTACAGACAAACATAACATCTAATCTATCCATCGAATATGACGTTTATAACAATTATTTAAATATATTATTCAAATTGTATTTTAAATAAGGTTATTTTATATTATACAGGATGATCTAAATTAACTGTTCACTATTGTCATCTTTGTTATTATTCATTGTATCAAGTAGATTAAATTAACATAAGGTACTGGTTTTTCTTTTTGCGAGGGGAAACTTCTTGGCCCCAGAGTTTGGGCTGCTCCGGGAGTGTCGGGCGTTACTCCGACTAAAACCCCTCCTTGACCTTCTCTGGGACTCTATTCTTGAATTTGAGGGAAGTGAGTTGTGCGTGTAGGAGAATGAGCGATCACATCCTACGGTCACTTGTCCTGGTGGCGCTAACCGGTATTCGTGAAACTGAACGATAACCTAATCCTATGCTGTTCTTACACTATCCGCGTTATCGGTGTTGCCATATATTTTTTACTGTTGTTTCTAAAAACAATTGCTCAATATGATGAAATTTACCGCTCCTATAAAATGATTGCACATTTGATAAAATCCATATTTGACTCTGTGTGTGTTGTTAATATAAGAAAAAAGAAATCAAAGAAGATCTAGATCCTCACAAAATTCTTGCCGATTGCACATTTATTTGTCAATTTGCAGTGGTGAATCTGGTGAAATCTACCACGATCTAATCATTAAACAAAATCAGGCAAAATGTCCAAACCACGACGTGGTGCAGTAAAGACTACTCAAAAGAAAGCCCTAGTTGAGTTGATGCAACAAAACCCATATTTGCAAAGCGGGCAATTCACAAAAGATTTTAAATTTGAGAAAATCCAACAATTTCCAGATTTTTTTATTTTTTTTTTTATTATTATTACAATTTTATCCATACCAGAAGGGGGATATAAAAAGACTGGCGGTATTGGGTAAAGTAATATAAAATGTAATATTTGTGTTATTTATAATTTACAAAGAATGTTACATATACATGGCAGCATATGAAGAAAAACACGAAGCTGCTGAGCTAAAAAAGCATGCAGTTGAAACAGGCGGAGCTGAATCGTCAAACATTATACTAAACGCAACTAATGACAGGATCGTAGATATGATTTGGCTAATACCAGCAGTACTATGCTTTCCAACTCCTTCTTGATAAGTTCCGTAGCCATAAAAATGTAAAGCAACCGATACCTAATAAAATATATATTAAAAACTTACATCATTAAATTGCAGAAGTGCTAATATACCTTAGTTTCTATTGACAAAGCAGATGCCCTGGATGGTGGATTCATAAATGGAGAGATCAGTTCTATTAGTACCCGAGTCAGTTGTTTTGTTAAATGAAAATTTTGTCTAACAACCCTTCTCACTCATGGAATCTCTAGGGGTTGTTCCTTAGCTTCCAACAAATGAAGATTGGCTTGATTAATTATCAACACTTCCTCCACGTCAATTTTTGAGAAATGATGATAAAACGAACGGTGATCAATATAAATTTTCTTATGAAGTATATTCGCTGAAATACACGCCGTACCAACAATAAACATACGCAAACACGCAAAACAAAGATGGAGTAACAATAACAACATGAGCAACCTGAAAAAACTTTAGTTTCTATCGCCCATTTCGCGCGTATTCATTTCTCTTGAAATCTTCGCTTTCGCCTACTCCGTACCAAGCGAAATACGTTCTCTCAGCTTTTAGTAGATGTGAACACGCGTAAATTTGAAGAATACGGCTTTTCTAAAGTTGAAAGAATCACGCCCTCTGTTCTCATGAAAGTCGTGCGAAGTTTGTGTTCTCACGACTCAAGAATAGGGCGCAGAACTGGCGTTTGACATACCGTCAGAGTGTCAGCGGTGTAACTTACACAGCCCCTTTTTCCGTAAAAAAACTCAGTTTTGACGAGCTTGTCTTGCTCTTTCCTTCAGCTCTTTGTTGCTCATGACGTTTCTTATCATTTGTTGTATAAGCTGCCAATGTTTGTCAGACTTTAACATTTCCGTTGTTACACTGTTCTCAGTGATCTCTATGCCAAGGTTGCTATTCGTTTTCCCTCTGATCTCAGTCCGTCTAGGAGTCTAGGGCATTCAAACGTTATATATGTCCCGCATGCCGTAGGCCGCAGTAGATACAGTCACTCACACTGTCCTTGTTAAATCTCATGGCGTATTCCCTATACACCCCGCGTTAAGTTAAAAACTGTGTCATATAGTAATCTAGACATCTGAAATTACAGTTCTGCCATACTTGAACATCTGGTATGAGTTTTTTCATCCACTGCGCTTTGATCCCAACGTTTCTGCCACATGTGCATTGCTTGTCGATCTGCTTCCTCCCTTCCTCCTTCCCGAGCTTTGATGCCGCCGTTCTCATGGGCAAAACCTCTTGCACATGCCATATGGTCAATCGGTACTGTTGCGGTTATAACTTGCAAAGCATCTAGAGATACGGTGCGAAAATCGGACGATACTCTTAGTAGCATTCTCTTCTGTTGCTTTCCGATCATGTTTTGATAAACCTTCTTCTCAAGGACTTCTTACCAGACTGGCGATCCGTATAGCAATGTCAAGTGCGCAACTCCACTAAGCATCATCCTCTTCCAACCAGTGGGAAGAGAAGAAAAAAAAGTATTGGTATTGTTAAGACAATGAAGATATAAATAAGAGAAAATAATAATCGAAGGTAGAATTTTTTTATGGGAATTGAAATTTTTATTTTAAATAGTTTGGTCTGCGTTTGAGATTAAGGCGGAGTTGAAGAAAGTTTGAAGAAATACAAGTGAATAGGAATGCCACCTCTACAAATGATAACAGCAGATTCTAGATAAGAGTTTATGTCAATTGACATCAAACCGTCTTATATGCTTCCTAAGAGGGTTAGGATGCTCTAAAGATGGCACTCTAACAACAATCTTTTTCATACATGTATCTTTAAAGCGCTGCTATTTAATTAAACTCATTCACTAACTAATTAACTAATAAATACTTTTTATTGTCTGATGTTACAGTTGGTTATTTCGCATCGAAAAAAAGGAAATTCAAGATTTATATTTTTCCGCAAAATGCAGGGAATAACATAAGTTAAAAGGGATCAGTACCGTTTTACAGGGTAAACTGAATTTTCCCTTTAACTTCAATGTCTTCGCTTCTATTCAATGATTTTTTCTGCGAATCTAATCGGCAGATTTTACTGATTTTATTCTTTTACTCCTCTAAATGCTCCTGAATGAGATATTTTTCAGGAGATGTGAATGAGTTCATATTTTGCCGGTTCTTACCTTTTTTTTCACAAACAAAATAACAATGATTTACAAAGATATCACATGGACAGTAGTGTAGTACCAGACACATGAATACCCGATCACTCCGCGCTACATAATACGTGATTCGGGATAATTGTTACGGATACACGTGGGTTTCCATTATCAACCGAAGATCTAATGTATTAAGTAAAAATAAGAAAGGACCCTCTTGTTTCAAATGTTTCAAATCACTAACTGGTAACCTTATGTAATATTCCTCAAAAGTTGCCTTCATTAGTAATCGTGTCGTTCTCTGGCATATTAAAGATCTCAGCTCATCTCAATGACCTCTAAATGCAATAAACTTCACCCAACATTCTGTTTTTCTGATGCCTGACCGCCTAGCTGGTCCACCCCTCTTTAGTTGTAGTTTCGACAATGCGACAAAGTTTGGTCACGTTTTCCTTTATCTGCTTCTACTTATTTTCAATTAGCAATAACTTTTTCTGGATGTTTAAAGGTTTTTAAAAAATCTTGAGCTACACCCATGGCGTCTTTATCATAGCGTACATTATCATCTTTGGATAAAACCCCATCTTTTCCAACTACTTGAAGAATAGGTCAAAAGCTTTTTGACGAGATATACAACTTCATAGCTAAATTGGCTTACACACACGTTCAATGGTGTAAAGAGAAAACCAATATCTCTAATAAAAACCTTTTGAAACTGGAGAAAATAGTAGCTCAGGAAACATTTCAAGATGATGTTTCCTTATAAAACATTCAACTAACTTGCTTTTTTTTTCTATGGTCCGAAAGAGGATTCGTGTAATTAGGTGATTTTTAATTAAGTCAATTAAAGATGAAAGCAATGCAACTCTAATGTCGTTGGCCTCGCCGAGGAGGATTACAGGGTTTACCTCGCGTCGAAGTAGAGATCGCCAATTCATGTTTTGGTCTTTTGGAAATAAAGGTCTAAGAAGGCTCGAATAAGAAGATGTTTCTGAGTTCCTTTTCCCGTTGTAGTCTGCAATAAGGCTTTCTTTTTTAGCGTACGGACTTCACCACAAAGCTTAGTAACAAGATCGAGATCAAACCGCCTTCTCGAAATTGAATAGAAATGCCGTCAAATGGTACACTGATGGCTCCAAAATGACAAAGGGAACTGGAATATGAATATATGGGCCTGGAACCAAATACTTCGAAAGCTTTGGGAAATACCCGAGTATCTCTGTCAATATTGAAAGATGCGCCCAGTACAATATTGACAGGAATTGCCGAAAGCAGGAGATTACCATTATGTCTGATAGCCAAGTAGCCATCAAGGCGTTGAGCTCACATGAAATAAGTTCCAAGCTGGTCTGGGAATGTATAGGGAAATTAAAGGAGCTGGGAAAAAGGAATAACGTAATCTTCCTGTGGGTTTCGGATTACACGGGAATAGAAGGAAACGAAATAACGGATAATCTTTCAGGACTTCTTACCTGGCGAATGGTGAGAGACGAACATCTTAAGCCGCTCCACGGGCGCTGCCGTAATAATAATTCATGGCTGGGCCGATGCCCTTGTAATTGGCGAAAGCTGTTGGGTATGCCAAGGCATGAATTATTATTATTATTAAACAAATATTTAGGTAATAGCTCTTTTCTTATTTTTTTGGTTTTAGTATATTTTATTTTACTGATCATCAAATAATTGTTCCACAAATTCGTGTAAGATAAGTCTCTGTTTGACTGCTGTTATCGTGTCTTCAAAGAATATCAAATATCTGCTCCTGTTTTTACGGGATGTAATTTCATTTCACGGATGAGGATTTTCTACGTACAAAATTCTAATATTTTGAAAATTTATATCAAATTGTTAAATTAAACCAAGCTTTATCTGAAAAAAAAGAACATAGGGTTTAAAACATCGTCATTCCTAGGATTTGCATTAATTAATGACAATATTCCATACGTTTCTCAAAATCTGGTGGCAACAATTATATAAACCGAAATTTTATACGGTTGATTATGGAGGTTTCATTTCATTGTTTCCTGATGGGATCCATAAGATACAAAAAATTATTTTACTCTTTATTACGCCATTTAGTATGTGCATTTCTACCGGTTTGTTGTGCAAGTTGTCGTACTGGCTTTCTAGGACTGTGATCCGAACGAGTACGTACATCCTCAGTCAGAATTGAAGGTTGACCAGATGAATTCTCCCAAACAATTTTCGATTTTTTTAAAGCGATGGATAAACCTGTCCATAAGGTGTAGTAGAGGAATTTTATTATGAGTTTGTAGTTCGGCAAATTGATTTATAAGTTCATCACAAAGCACTGTTGAGTATTTCCAGTGTACATCCACCTTCAGGTTCACCGTTAATACCACTACCGTAATTTGCCTTCAGAATGAATTTATCTTGGTTCACTGTAAATGCTACTTTACAAAAGAAAAAAAATAAACATTTTTAAAACTAAAAAAAAAAAGATTGTTCTTAAAATAGTATAAACTTGAAGAACGAACTTTTCGAAGTCTGTTTCTATGTATGTACGTTATCATTGATGTTTTTTATGCATTAATAATAGTAATTATAGAATAATATACTAGGCTTCAAGATGGTATTTAAAAATAATTGTGGTGCGAATACAAAATAACTTATTTATATCAATTAATTTAATCAAAGTTTTAAAATTTATGGGTTAAGTTGCACTTCCCAATTGAATTTATTTTCCATAATACTCTAAATATTTACACTATCGGATTTGGCTTTTACATTCAACTTTCTTCAGATGATTTACAAAACTTTGTATTAGTTAATGATTAAAAATTGAGAAAACATCATTTTTTTCCATTGCACATCAACAGCCAAGCAGCGATAAACTTTTCCTCATTTTAATCGTTAGTAAAAACAGTTCCAGTTTGCTAATCAAAGATTGATATCGACAAAGATAGCAATTCTGTGCACTTAGTTTGGAGAAACCTGTATATAGAAAATGCTTTTTACAGTTCTTTTTATTCTGTGAGTACTTATACCTCTTTGGTATTAATAATATATAATAAATATATACACATGCAAACTTAATATTTGGTTTTGTTTGTGGAAATTCATCCATAGTTTATTGTGCATATATTAGAAATAATATAAGAAGAATAATAATATTTTGGGTATTCGGTTTGTTCAATCAAACTCAATGACTACCTCGATATTTCCTTATTATTTACCCTATAACATCCTCAGTACTACAATATAAAAAGCACTTGCATCACAACTGCAATAACAAAAATAAAAATTGTGGCTTTTCATTGTTTTTTTTTTTAATATGTTTACGAAAATGTGCATGTGGCCTCAAAATTAAATTCAGATCAACTTTTTGTCATCTAATCTCACTTTCTGGCACTTCGTAAAATACTTTTTAAATTTGGTGCCATACCAGTTGCCACGTAACATGTGTCAAAATAAATTTTGTTTGACATGTTGAAGGTATATTGCATCCATATGATCCATATGCTAAACATATTCCCACAAAATAATTTACCATAGTTTAATAATAAAATAAATTCCTATGTGTTGTATTCCTTTATGTTAGCACTATTAAGTTTGAGAAATAATTATTAATAAAACCAATAGTTGATAAATTTAAATATGATTACTATCTAGAATTAAGTAGTTCTAAATGAAAGTTTAATGAAATATGGAATTATTTAAAAATAACAAGCAGCACACATTAATTCATAATTAATAATGCTAAAATATTCCAAACTGTGACATTGATAACCCTAATAGCCAAATTTAAATTTCCCGTCATTATTTTTAGTGAATTCAACGTAAAGGCATTAAAATAACTATTATTGGTAGTAAAAAATGGTAGGTAATTTTATGTTTCACGGTTGGAGTTACTAAGAATAATTGCGGGCAATTTAAATTTGGCTACGTGGGAACACTAAACATTTTAAAACATCTTTTCATAAAGTTCACCCTACTGGACCAGACTGGACGCAGTAACATATGATACTACAGAAGTTAGTGATGATGATAGCTTTGCTATTGAAACGTGAGTTGAGTCACAGACAAGATAACATAGCAAGATAAGTAGTGAAGTTTATGGTAAGATATTTTGAATTTAGTATATAGTAATACCTGATTAACTTGATAGTTTATAGAGGACCTTATTTGCCACGAATTTCAAATTAATTAGCTCTGCATGATTGCACACACTAACTGCATGTCAACAAACTATTAACTATTTTTCTGATTATCTGAAATTCATGCAAATTACTACATATAAAATCTTCTACTGCATCAGATCGGAGCGATCGCAATGAATATAGTTTCGTAGGAAAGTTTTAGTATTAAATAACGAATAACCAATTACCTATGTCAAATATCTAGCAACAGACAATTTAACATAAAGCAAAGTAAAACTATGCACTTTGTGTTTACATCATTTGAAGATATTCTTTTACCCACGTTATGAGAAAAGCCGGAACACAAAAAAGGATGCACACGAATAACTGCAATAAATAACGCAATTAGGTAGAATTGTAATTAATTTCTGCAATAGAGTTGACAGAAATTATATTGTAATATTAAGGTTCTCAGGATATTTAAAACTAATAAGGTTTATAAATTCCCACATTTCGCAGTGTATAACAAAATGCCTCTGGTAAAAGAAAATGTATTAACAATACAAACAAAGTTGTGGAAATAATTAAGCAGGAATAATTGAAAAAAAGCATATAATGTTACTACTTATGGAACAATTATTATTTCATGTCACGGTTGACTAAAAAATACATCGAAAAATTGTGTTACGGAGCACAAAACGTTATTTGAATCACTGTCGCACTCTCTCACTGCCAATTTCAGAGAAACACGGAAAGGAATAATTCATACCTTAGGCATTCGTATAGAGATAGAAAAAACGTTGTTACTGTTATCATTGGTCAATAGTTAATAGATTTAACATATGGGTTACACCATTGTGCTGATTATAAAGTACGTTATGAACAGATAAAAAATTAGGATACAACATCAAAGTATTACGCTACAATCTCAAGTAAGATTAATCGCGAACATGTAAAAAGAACAAAGGTGTTAATAATTTTCAAGTTTTAGTATCGGTTCATTGTAATGGACGGCACCTGATATTTTCTCTCGTATAGTTCGGATACTTTTTTTCTTCAAGTGTACGACCGTACATACGCTCATGTCGCACACATGAGCGAAATGCATCGCAGCGACACAGTTATAGAATGATCGCAATTAGGACGAGCGTAGTTTAAACTATAACTGCCTAACGTATTAGCGATAAAAGAAAACTAGATCACTGGTTGCTGAAATCACCTATTATTACAACGTGCTGTTTCTGCTCAAGCGCTACCTACAAATCGGTTGCCAAGATTTCATCGTTCAAAACAGCACTAGGATTTAGTTGTAGTAGTTTCCCCTCTGCTAGAAATTATCGAGTTCAATAGATTTGTTCGTTTTGGCACGCAGCCAAACGCAGCCGTAAGCATTTCTATTCGATTTGAAGGCAAAACGAACAGCAATCAGAAAAATCTAAAGTTGGAGTGAATCCAGCGTTTTACGGCCACAGCTTGCGTTGAAAAATTTTACGCGGGTCATGCGGGTAGATTTTCGCTCTACGACGCAAAGTGCCAAAACGAAAATACTTAATATAAACAGGCGTAATATAATGTACCATAGTGTCATCTGGCGGAAATTTACTTTACTTTGTATACATTACATATGTTATAACGATCCATAGATGGCGCCACCAAACCGACTTTTCAATTTTTGATAGAACTATTTCTGTTTTTCTTTTATTTGGTAATTCTCAATTTAATATTTAGGATATTACAATAAGCGGATATATAATGACAAAAAACCTTTATTATTCATATTTATTTTTTGGAAAAGTTAAAAAAGGACGAAGACAGAATTACTGATAAAATAGAGCTGGTGCAGAGACAAGACAGACGTAGCTATTTAAATCGCATACTTAAACGTCTAATAAGAAAAATTTCACAATCTCTTTCACACCTAAATAAAAGTTGTGGCAGCAAAGGGCTGTGATATAGTCACGTATGAATCGTGTCTATTCTTGCAACAGAGTAACATCGTATTCATTTTTATTACAATTTGTGTTCGTATTAAATGTTCATAGAAATTGTGAAATCGATACGAAGGAATTATTAGAAGATTGGGGATTTAGAGATTTAACACTAATCTTTGAAGGTGAGTATGTATCCGATTGTTATATACAGGGTGTATCAAATAAAAAAGTAAATTTTGCTTGGGTGTTACTACACTACATATAAAGCGCAAACCCGCCCGAAACCGGATTTCATCATTAAAAAATAAAAAAAAGTGAAATTTAGAACCAAAAATTCTTTAGTCAGGTCCTGATGCAAGGAAACGTCATGTTAAGCACCCGCTATTATGTATAAATACATTGCACTCATTTAGCATTATTCTTAATGGTATGCCGTAGGTTCATTTAACGTCATTCTAAATAAATAAAGGCCAATTAGCCAGTGTGCCCTTGTAAAAATAGTAAAACTGAGGCATTTTAATTTTTTTCTTTTTATAAAATAAACATTCCTTTTTTGTTAAGAGCATTCTACGTAAGTCTACAAAGTATTATTTTTAATCTTGATAAGACGTTCGAGTTTCACCGGATATGCGACTTCAGTAGTTACAAAAAACCTAAATAAACGGTACCACATCAATCTGAGTTATTTCTTTTGGATTTATTTAATCAAATAACGCAAAATGAATTGAATCGAATTACACAGAAATAAATGTAGATACAGAACATTTGTAAACACGCCTTTTTACTATGATGTCGCGCGAAAATGAATATATACATTCCCGCGCTTTTGCCGATGCATCAACCTTCGATTTTCTTTATATGAAATCATGATGGTCCTGAAAAGGATCGTTTTTTCGAGACGGGAAGAATTTAAATAAAATATTCGAAATGGCTTGCACTCCAGCGACGATCCACACAAAACTAACAGCGGTAAATGGCTGAATGATAGTGGTATGTGGGGGGCATACTCGTAAGCATTTAGGTTGGGCACAGGTGCGGCTCTAGCCCACGGCATTTACAAAATATTTTTTCTCGTAATGCGTACAGATAGACCCCTGTGCATTAAGACGTTTTGATCGTATATGATTGCAAGCTGCTACTATTATTATATTATAACCTCTGTGACCTGATACACCTTATATTATCCTAATAGAACAATCAGACAATTATATGGTAATCGGTCTGTCTAAATAAAACCAAATAAATACCTCAATATTTCGTTTTAATTTAAAAACATCATCAGGAGCACTAAAAAATATACAAATTAAAATGAAACAATATCACAAAATCACAATAAGTAATTGCTTACAGTTGTAGTTAATGACAGCTGACAAAATGATAAATAGTTAAAACAATTAAAATGCAAGTCAGGGCTAGAACATTAATTTAAAAAAAAAAAAAAATTGTTTACAGTTATACATATAAAATAAATAGAAAAAATGTTATTGATGTAAATATTGCAATAAAATACTACTTAATTGATTAGTATCAGTTTTAAAATTAATAGCATTACTACAATTTTTTATATTAACCATTTCCAAAAATAATATAAAAAATTGTAGTAATGCTATTAATTTTAAAACTGATACTAATCAATTAAGTAGTATTTATTGCAATATTTTACATCAATAACATTTTTTCTATTTATTTTATATGTATAACTGTAAACAATTTTTTTTTTTTTTTAAATTAATATGTCTAGCCCTGACTTGCATTTAAATGTTTTAACTATTTATCATTTTGTCAGCTGTCATTAATACTACAACTTGTAAGCAATTACTTATTGTGATTTTGTATATTGTTTCATTTTAATTTGTATATTTTTAGTGCCTCCTGATGATGTTTTAAATTAAAACGAAATATTGAGGTATTTATTTGGTTTTATTTAGACAGACCGATTACCCATATAATTGTCTGATTGTTTACGAAGTCCGGTCGATATTCCTTTTATTCTGAATTCTATATCCTAATATACAGTAAATGGTTTTTTTAATTAGATTTTGTGCATTATGTGAATGCGTAGCTATACGTAGACATAGATACACACAAAAAAATCTATTATCAATCTGAATATTTTTATTTATTCAGAATCGAAACTTAATATATATTTAATGAAGTAAATCTTGTTGGTTAGAACTAAGAGTAAATTCTCTGAAAACACAATTACTCTTAGAAAAATAGTATAAATATTTGCATTGAAGTATACTTCCTCCAAAAGAACATTGTTATTGTTGTAAGATAAATCTATGCAATCACAGTGAGAAAGTCTGTAGATTCAAAATAAAATCCCTTATACGTTTGGTATAATGAAATTATATATAAAATATTAAATGTTTTGTACTGAAAAATGAAAATCAAATTGAAATTACATAATATTGAAACATTTGAAACGAAATTTAACCCACCATTTATTGCACTAAATCTTATCTGTCATTGGTTCCTCTTTTTTAGAGGGGTGTAGGGGGTTTTGCATATACATACGCTTTACTTGGCGTCACTTTTGATTGACTAGCGAACAGTGCTGTTGGTTGTGAGTGTAAGTAAATCTAAATGGATGCCCCAGCCGTTTCACAGCTACTTAGAGAATGGGGTGGAATGGAGCTGATGCACGAATGCTACCATTAAATATTCGAAGGTAAATAGTACGTGTTATCGAATATTAAAGAATTACTGGTTTAAAAAACTGAATTATTTAGAGTCAGCGCCATTGTGTCGATAATATATGAACATGGGTAAGTGTGTACATTAACAAATATATGTTAGGTATTTACTAGTTATTAGTTTTCAGTGGGCAATCAGCAAATTATTGCACTGATTGAACGCCGACTAGATACCAGGCCCAGGTGGGAAGTATCCCGAGAACACCATCGCAACGACGGATACGCATAACATCTATACATAATCCCGTACGCACTCCTGGAGTAGCCCAATACCCATCTTCTCCAAAACATTGTAAAACTATAAAGTAGGACAGTAATTTATTTAATTACATAATATTTCTTTATTTATTAATTTCCCCTACCGAGGCTTTTTGGTTACAGACACAAAATTAGTAGGTAATTATTATACCCTGAATAGTAGAAATGCTTAGATAGCAGGTAGTATATCAGTTCAATATACTTTATATTTTGAAAGCAAATAATGGCATTACTTCAAATAATACTTTTATATACTTCTATCAAAAGTACATAAATTATTAAGGCATAAATCATAGTTTCCAGTTGAGAAATCTATTTACTCAAATCTAAAATATTATTCTTGTGGTGAAAATATATATGTTCATAATGATTTAGTATATTGATTACATTTGAACTAAAAAATTGTTTCGTCTAACAAATTCATGGGTTTGAAAACTGAACAAATTTTATTCTCAATAATAATATCATCTTCTTGCTTATATAGGAAGTTATGTTATATTCAATGTGATGCACTTATATTCAAATTGAGTAATTATTTTTTTGTGTGTATATACATATATAATAATCGTTGCATTAATGATTATCTATTTAATAATAAAGTCCAACCTGATCTAATGCACCTATGTAAATCTTTCGCATTCGCTAATGTGTAAAACATGTATTAAACAGTTTTTATTTTATATATCGTGCTTCATGAAGATGTGTATTATTATTTACTTATTTTTGTTTCAATTATGCGCTTATCTGTAGAAATGCAAATTATAACGTAAAATTAATTTTCGTTTATACTTATTAATAAAATTAAAAAAAAAATGGAAAACCAACAATAATATCTAAAACGATTTAAAAATATCACTATTTCTTCTACATGAATGGATTATGTTAATAGAAGAAAAATGAAAATAATTCGGTTCTTTCCATTAGAAGGTGTTCCTGCGCACTTTCAAATAAACCTTTGGGAGGAATTAGGTAGGCAGTAACCCAACAGGTGGATAAGTCGCGGAGGTCCACAGACAAAAAAATACAAAATAATGGCTAGGAATTAATATTTGAAAAAGAAAATTATAAATTACTAAGAAACCTGTATAATTCCTAACAAAAAAAAATTGAAAATATGTTACCACTTTTCGTATATAAACCGACGTAAATGTGGTAACGAAAAGGGACATATTTCAATTTAAAGGATAATCGAATGGAAAAAATGTCTCACTAGAAATACCTGTTTGGCACTTTTCAAAAATTCATGTTCTTTACCCATTAATTGACTTTGATAGTACTTTCGTATATTAAGTATTATTCCCAAATGCAGCCCACTTCATATCAATTAATAATACCCGAATACTCGAGGCTGTAGACGACGGCAATTGCAGAACTTTAACTAAATTACACCCCTAATTTTCCTCGTCGTAAATTATCCATAACGATTTAATATCAATATTCTAGAATGGCGTCGCTGTGAGTAATTATTTCACAAGCGTTTGCAGAGAGCGACGATTTATAAATTATCCCTTTGTGTGTAGGTGGCGCCCAGCTCTTATTAATCATTCAAGGCTTGTATTAATAGGGTAAGTGCAGAGTGTCGCAAATAGACAAGGCCGATTTGGATGGGAATTCTTTTGATGAAATCACGCCAGATAATAATGTCGTAGTCGGGCAAATATATTAAAAGATGCTTTGTAGAGATGAAAAAAAAGAGATAAGAAGCGATGAATATATACAGGGTGAAAAGTTGCAAGCTGTGAATTGCATTCTGGGCGACTAAAAATGGGAACGGCACGATTCACATTGTCGGCCAGATCACAATCAAGTCACGTTCTGGTCACGATCAAAGAATTTTATGTACCTGCTACTCGCATCTAACGGTCAAGTGTCAGTCTAATCCCAGACCAGTACTGCTTTGGTCTTCTAGCACTCCTACCAGAAAAGGAAAATCTTTCAAGTTGTTATTTAGCCATTATGGTTCATCTTTTGGATGAAGAAAAGAACATATTGGGCTCAGAAGGAAAAGGTATCGTAAAAACATTAGGGTGCATCCAGCCCTTGTCAATAGAAGGACAGAAGGCAGGTTGTTTACCTTGTACAAAGATCTCATGGATTACTAAGACAAATTTCATCAATATTTTCGCATGTTAAAGGGTATGTTTTATACTGTATATATTGAACAATATACTGAACAGAATTGAAGTCGACATCTCAAAGCAGAATACAACATTTCGAGAAGCAATTTCACCTATTTTTCCATTTCAAACATTGCCTTCAAATACAGGTTCAATCACCAATTTCTAAAATAACTTTGATCTGACCAATACTTGTTTATACACGCGGTTAAAGCGCTACGGTATGGTGTCGCTTCGATCAAAATATTGACCGTGCACTCAAATGTGAATTTAACAATACAAAATGCATTTTTATATGTCAATATTTGATCTGACCGTTACCAGACTGTGAACTCACTATTACCTGACCGATAATGCAAATCGTCCTTTACTGTAAAAATAGTTTGTTTATTCAATTTGTATATTTTCTTGATTATTCAAAGTACCAATATTTTCAAATTTAGTGCCCAAGTATAGATTTGAAGAGAGGAATGCAAGTGACTTATCCTAAATAAGATGGCCTACAATTTTTCGGCACGGAACAATCGTCTTTTGACAATCTTCCATAATGTATCCGATTTGTTCGTTATTTGAGCAATGACAACAAAGTAATATACAGCTGCAACATGTTTTTGAAATACAATCAAACTATGTAGACGTAATCGCATTCTTATTTTAAACAAAAAAGTCTTACTGTTGTTCATTTTTCATTATTTGGTGCAGATGTTAGTAACATAACAGATATGCAACTCTCTACTCACATGATGATAGAATTTAGTTATGGCTAAGGACACCGAACGCTATACCGAAATGGATTATGGAGGAGTATATTTAAATTTAAATATTATTTGAAAATATGCTAAAAGTTGTGGAAATTAGTTATTTATGTAAAATCATCAGCAGTTTCTACTATAGTATATGCCTGAATAGTAGAAGCTACTGATGATTTTACAACACTAACTAATTACTAATTTTCACAATAAACTTAAAAAGTATTAAATGTGATTAAAAGACAAGTTAGAAATGACACTCTATTAGTCTGATAATGTAATATATGCTTGAAATAAACATTGATCATAATTACACATCATTTGATATATAAATAATTTAAACAAATCTGAAAAGGTATTAATTTTCCATACACATACAATATTGTACATTTTTTTTTGGCGAGGGGAAACCGCTTGGCACCAGAACACGGGTTCACTGTGCTCCGGTGGTGTCGGGCGCTACTCCGACTAACATCCCTCCTTTGCCTTCTCTGGACACTCTGGGACTGTTGGAAAAGACATAACATCAGAGTGCCAGCGGCATAGATCAAGAACTTCCCTCAAGCGCTAAGTACGGCTTCCTGCCTTAGATATTCCTCCTTCTCCTTGGTACTCATGATGGTCCTAACCAAATTTTGGATCTTCCACCACTGTTCTGTACCCTCAATCATAGTAGGAACCAGATTGTTTGGAGTCAGCTCTAGACCCAAGTCCCGAGAAATTGTCAATGTGATCGCGGTCCACCTAGCACAAGCAAAAAGGGTATGCTCAACCGTGTCGATATCTTTACCAATGCGCTGGGCGTATGCTCTGAAGCATCCATGCCCACTCAAGACTTGCGTAAGGTCTAGTCTAAACGCCTATGTTTGCATCCCAGCCAGGGGCCGGCCTGAGNCCCAGGCATTTGAGTGGGAAGTATCGAGAACACCGATCCGTCAAAACGGATACGTCATAACAATTCTATACATATGTCCCAAGTCGTTGCGCACTCGCTGAAGTACCCCGATACGCTATCTTCTCCCAAACATGTAAAACTATAAAATAGACGTAAATTTATTTAATTACATAGTATTTCTTTATTCATTAATTTTCCCTACCGAGCTTTTTGTGATTACAGACACATTAGTAAAAGTATATTCCCTTGATACTAGAAAGCTTAGATTAAGAGTAATTATTATCATTCAATATAGTACTATATTGTGGAACAAAAATGGCAATACTTCAAAATAATACTTTATATACTCTATCAAATGTACATAAATTATTAAGGCTAAATATGATATTTCCAGTTGAGAAATCTATTTACTCATCTAAAATAATTATTCTGTGGTGAAAATATTATAGTTCATAATGATTTAGTATAATTGATTACATTTGAACTAAAAAATTGTTTCGTCTAACAAATTCATGTTTGAAAAACTGAACAAATTTTTTTCAATATAAATACATCATCTCTTGCTTATATAGGAAGTTATGTTTGTCAAGTGATGCACTTATATTCAAATTGAAGTAATTATTTTTTGGGTGTACGTCAGCACTGTAAGGATACCATATGTTGAGTTGTAATTAATACAGATGAAACTAAAAGAGTAACCAAGAGTCGTATTAGAATCATTAGAATTCCGAAAATTCTTAAAGAAAGACATGTAATGCGGGACAGATTCACTTCGAAAAGAAGAAGGTGAAAGTTAAAACAATGATAATCAAAGAACTAAATAATCGCGGATAAGAAATGTGGTATCCCCCTCACCTCCAAAATAAAAGCTTCACATATATACCGCTACAGAGATGTCATCATCTGGGTGAGATTTATTGCGATTAAAACCGCTAGTTAAAACTGTGAAAAAAAAATTCACGCGCTAGAGATCGTGATACCCCTTACCCCCAAGTAAAACTCTCCACATGTTACCAAGGTTTTGCAATCAAAACTGCGAATGAAATAGGATGTAGATTGAAAGGCTCGGGGGCCGCGATAAAAACAGCGAATAAAATGATTCGCGATCGGACACGGCATTAAATAATTCGCCGGTTGCATATTGTGACACCCTCACCCCCAAGAAAGCTTCCACATCTACCTTACAGTGGACGTATCATCGTAGGGAAGCTTTATGTAATCAAAAACTGCAAATTACGAACGGCCTTGAAAGTTCTAGAGGAGCCCCATAGCCCTACTACTGCTATTTATATGAAAAAATATATTAATAGCTTACTTAATACCGATTTAACACCCCTTAATTATAAATATTATTTTATTGAATATATTACTAAGAAATTTGTAACCTGGAGGACAATTATTTACACATTTGTATCGACATACACTTGTATGTACACCTGATGATGTTAGCATAGCTAATGAAATATACATTGTGTTTGAAGATTAAGAATTTGTGAGACAGAAGTTTATTGGTATTTCGTGTTAGCTAGAAATACCTTAATTCGATAATTATTTCATATTGTATAAAGCTTGCAATCCTTGCAAAGTACTTGTTGCTCAATGATTTTATTGCGTAGACAGTGTTAGTGAATGTATTTCCTATCGAACCCATATGATCCGATCTCTTGCCACCCCGAAAACAGAAAAGATAATCGCTAAATATGAATGTAATTTTATAGACAAGAACGTAAAAAAAAAACATAAAAAAACACTACTCTTCTGTTTAAGGTATACAAACGATCAGATCATATGGATTCGATAGAATATAGGTATATTCGCTAATACTGAATGAAATCACTAATACTGTCTACGCCACAAAATTATTGAGCAGCAAGTACGTTGGTCTGATATTTTTTTTTTATGTATTTTCTGTCTTATAATAAATATGTTCATGTTTAACCGATTATCTACATATTTTTGTTTGCTGTATGAGCGTTGATAATTTCACACAAGTTGTATTAGATCGAGTTACTAGCCAATTAGAAAGTATTCCAGACCGATTTGACGGTAAATTAAGCGGAAGAAAGTATCTGCCACTTTGGGAGAATCGGATTAAAATATCTGGTTCGATTTTTATTCATTTTTAAATGGAAAAATATGTGTGGATAAAATATTTTTTTGTCCTAACTAAAAACTACTTGAAACTATAAAAATCATTAAAATGACATTTTCTCTTCTCTTCGTATATAAACATACAATAACAATAAATTATTTAATTCTAAAAAAAATTGTTTGCATTGCGCTTAGCCGATTTTGTAGGCGAGCACTCAGATGGCTGGCGGCCTGTTAAAAATATGTTTTTTTTTATCAATAATGTGAATAAATAATGTTCTCCCCAGTGACCAATTATATTTATTTCATATTTTATAAATATTTAAAAAATATTAAACCTGGTTTGTGAATATTAGTATATTAATATAATATGCATAAATATATTATAGAAAAATATATAAGGAAACATTTAAAAAAATATATATGGTAAGTGTACATTAATAATATTTTTAGTCAAATGTATATTTTATTATTATAATATTTTTCATAACTCTGCAAAGAATATTGTGCTTGTATTTCTGCAATATTTATTTCACATAAAAAAAAGATGAATTTTTGCTTTTGACGTTTGTGCCTAGGACAAATATATAAAAATGGGGTAAATATGCATACATATAAGTAGTTGATGATGATTTTCGTAGCGTTAATTATATATGTTTTTCCTTTTTTTTCCCTGAGGGTAGCGGCTAATTTCTAATGATGAACTTTAAAAATTTATCTAATTAAAAATTAGCGTACCCCACGGAAAAAAAAAGGAAAACCAAGATTAGTAGGAGTACTATAAATGATACTTAAAAAGAATTAGATAATATAATCAATATGATTAAATTAGTATCTAAGTGGCGCGTAACTTTTCTATTAAGATTCTGCGTTTTGAGTATTAATTATTTGTAAGTTGCAAACGTCAACACAACACCTCTATTCATTACGGTCGGTGCCGGTGTTATATGATTTAGTGATTGTTTATGGTCTATGGATTAGGTACATAGAATGCATATGCGCACGTGCCGTATCACCAACGTTCTTCATTCGTTTGTCTGTTACATGTTATAGTTTATAATTAAATACAATTGGAGCAGATTAGGGTATAACTGTGTAATTAATTGTTGCGGGTGTGCTTTAGTTTTTGTGGTGACTACGAGGTAAGCAAACTTTGTCATGGCATTTATAAGATAATTGGAATGCACAATATCGCTATGTACACAAAAATCGTTTAATATACAATTGTAGAATTTTGTGCATCATATATGTACTGCATCTACCAGATAAATGCTAGCTGATTTCCTAAGAGATTCATCTCGGTAGATAAGCGTCATAACCTCAAAATAAGAGGTTAGAAATAGGTCGTGTTGTTTTTAATTGTTGTACGTAGAATGTTCAAAATATATGAAATAAAGTAAAAATAAGTTATCGTAAGTATTAGAATGTAAGCTACACTCCAATTATTGTAAAATGCTCCAAATGTAGTTAGTAGGTGTTGATAATGTTGCACGAATGTTTTATTCATGGTATGATCTAATCTGGCATTGTTTTAGAGGCCCCAAGGAACGGCCATGAGAGCGCCACTACGAAGATATGAAAGAGAGCCAATAGGGTACTGGCACCAGCCAAGGTTTACACTTAAGAATGAGTCTTTTTCATTTTTATTAGCCTTATTCAAATAAAATGATAATAAATACGTTTGGTTTTTTTATTTTAGAACACTTCAATTAAAAAATAGTTATTAGAATATTGATAAACCTTTCAGTATGCCTTAAAAGATGCCAGAATTATTGATATTAACTTGTACGGTGAGTGTGAAAAAACAAGTTCTTGCTTTTAGAGCAACTCTATGTATGTTTCACTTTTCGTGTATCGACGTTATACATCCTAAATAACCAAGAACAATGTTTAGTTCATTTAGACAAATTAAATAGATTGCATAGAAAATTCAATTTTCAATATAAATATTTCAAATATTTAGAAAAAAATATAGCACTTACATTAATTGTTAAAATATGGAATAAAATTTTATCTATATTTAGAAAAAAATATGAAAAAATATATTCAAAACCCTCACGAAAAATATTATATAAAATGATTTTAAAAAATCTATGTAATATTTCTGGCTGTTAGAGGTGTATCTAATAATATCTATATAACAAAAAAAACTGGTTTCCTAATTTATTTTTAGGAATACAAATACTTAATAAAGAATATACTTACTAGAGTTTACGACCTAGCTCGCTGAACGTTATGTTTGTTACGATCTGATCTTGTCTTAAAAAAGATTGCCGACTCCTGGTCTAAGTTATTGTAAAAAAAAATACACATTTAATCATATATTTGTAAACTGCTCTCGTAGTTTCAAGAATTTATTAATAGAATTCAATATTTATTATTCACAATAAATCACGTAAGCATTAGATCCGCATATGTGATTCGATCCACCCAACATATTTGGAAACTCTAGTATAAATACCCGAAGCATTTACTAGCCCGCAGCTTATCGATAAGGCAGTGACCCCTACTATAGTGAACTGCCCATAATTCGTTTTATTACGTATTTGCAAAGGGCCACCAGAATCTCCCTGGAAAAAAGAAAGAATAGTTGCCATATATATGGGATAGGTACGGAGCCACATGCAATTCCAGTTGAATTTGATTTGAACGTATGATACACGTATTTTTTCTTTTTTTTGGACATCGCGAGAGAGGACGCATTAAAAATGTTTCAAACAATATTTTTTTAACATTTGAAGGGGTGAGAGAGGAGGGGGATGATTTTTTGAACGATAATGTCTTTCTGTTTTTTTTTTTAAACATCAGCAGATATGGCGCATTAAAAATGTGTCAAATCATATCTTCCTTTTAAAATTAGAAGGCGCGAAAGAGGAACGAGGATTATTTCTTTTAGATGACCTTTTTTCCGAAACATCGGAAGAGAGGATGCATTATTAATATCGGAAGGGATGAGAGAGGTAAGGGAATGATATTTTTTTTAACATCGGCAGAGAGGACGCATTAACATGTTTCAAATCATATTTTTTGAACATTGGAAGGGATGTGAGGGAGAAGGATTATTTCTTTAAAATGACATTCTTTTTTCTTTTTCTTTTTAAACATTGGGAGATATGACGCATTAATAATGTTTCAAACCATATTTTTAATAACATTAAATGATAGCTTCTTTCTGTTTTTCTTTTTTTAAACATAGGGAGATATTGTCGTCATCTTAGTAAGAAAACCGCATAACTCCATTTTGATAAAGTGTACAGTAGGCGAAAAAAACTATTTTTTGACCTTCATATCAGTGATAGAATATTTTATTTTTGCAAGAATAAAGGAAAAGCCATCAAAATTAATATTTTGAGCAAAAAAGTGAAAACAATCTATTTCTTGTATTTTAAAAGGGACTTACGCTACTTTCTTATAAAAAGAATGCCTCAAAAAATTGGAGATACGTGTAGTAGAAGTCATAAATAAACAAACATAAAAATACAAAATAAGCAGCTATATAATGAACACTAATGATGTTAATATGTCAAATTGCTATCGAAAATATTCCTCCACAGTGTAGTATGTGTGTGCCAGTAGATATTTCTTAAGTTCTCTTTTAAATTGAGTCTTTGAAGGGAGCGATTTTTTTATATATTCTGGCATTTAGTTGTATATAATAGTAGCTTGATAAGTAGGGCTAGATTCGTAAAATTTGGTTTTATGAGCTGGAATACTTAAAGTATGGCCCCGTGTCGTCATACTGTTAAATATATCACGATTTTTAGCAAATTCGGTCTCATTATCTTTATAAAACATTAAGACTTCATAAATAAATAGACCAGCCAATAGCAAAATACCGAGGGCACCAAACAAAGAACGACACGAATCTTTGGGTGCAACTCCCATTATAACTCTAATTATCTTTTTTTGAGTCACAAACAACCTCCTCGCAGATGCAATGGAACCCCAGAAAACAATATCGTAAGGAAGCCTAGATTCGACGTATGCATAATAAAATAATTTCAAAGAGTGTAGATTGACACTACTTCGCAGTGATCTAACAGCATATACTGCTGAGCAAAGTTTGTGGTGAAAGGAGTCACAATGTTGTTCAAACTTAAGACGTCGATCTACACACAATCCCAGGAAGTTAACACATTCGCTTTCAGGTATACTTCTACCGTCAACGCGCACATAGATGCTTGAAGAGCCGCTACAAGTCACAGGAACAAAATGCAGTAGACCAGTCTTGGAACCGTTCAAAATAAGTCCATTTGAGCAGGACCAATCCACCATGTTGCCCGCGACATTATTACATAGTACCGATGCTTCCGATACCGACGCTCCCTCTACAATACAACTAGTATCATCAGCATACTGGGCCAACGAAGAACAAGACAGGTGAGCCCGAAGATCGTTTGTGTATACCAAAAATAATGACGGTCCCAAAACTGATCCCTGCGGAACACCGCGAGATACCCCAATTAAGGAAAATTCTCTCGTCTAAAATCATGTTAGCAGCTTCACCCGTGATACTTACCAAATAAAAACAAACAAGAAAATAAACACAAGAAAACATGGTGAAACTTTTATTTTGAAGGGGGGTAATTACCCCCATTACCCCTCCCCTTGTATACGCGCGTGATATATAGAGATACGATACAAGCGACCGTGTCTAGCAGCTGTGGTGATAGTGTTGAAAATGACAGTTGCGGCAGTGATTTGGATGATCCTGTCTGTCAAGTGTTTTGCCGCAATAGTTGACTAGGAAACAGAGGTTTCCCAAACCATTTGATAAAAGATCATTTAAAAGCACAATAGTTAAGATTTTTTTAGATTCACATAATGTACAGTGAAAATGTGTTGTTTTATCTCTATCAATTTGTAACTCTGCATATTCTTCTTGAAGTCAACTTGTTGTGTTGTGAAAAAATAATTTCATCATTCAAAAAAAAAACCATCTCTGTCCTCTCTTTCATCCCTCCCGATGTCAAAAAGAATTCATCTAAGATATTTTTAATGCATTCTCTGTTACCATGTTGCAACAAAAAAATAATGATTTTGTCATTAATTCAATAATATACAACAGAATACTTTAGGGCTGCGCACTAAACTAAACAGAGGAACCCAAAATACCAATAACCTACACAAACATGTATGAAATTAAATTAAACGAAGAACTTCGGTTGTTTTACAAACCAAAAGAGAAAATGTTAGAAACTAACAATATCCTGCATAACAATAATATATTTATAAACACATATGTATATACTGTAATGGAGTGTGTACTCGATATTATTTAAATGTAGTTACTATTTTACTTAGTTATATTTTAAAACTAATTAAATATAATAAGAAAAGGATATAAAATGTAGCAGCAGACAGCCAGACGATGTCCAGGTGATGTAGGAAATCTCTGCATTTGGCAAGTCCTTCAAAGCATTTTCCTTCCGAATATTCCCTTCAGGAAGTAAATATAATCAGCAGTGATATCCTACACATCGAAATTGAATATTAAATTTATTTTTACAACAGATATTGACAGATTAAAGTTCAATTCAAATGAACATTTTCATTTTTTACAGTGTATTTATTTCATTTAAATTTAGTCTAATAATGCTTGTATATGCATTGGCAGTCCAATTGCATTGATATGTCAACAGAAAGACCTGGGAAATTGGGTTCCGTCACAGTTCTATGTGTATAAATAGTTGCCTACTTTTTGTGTACACTAATGAATTTTAAAATTGTTAATTTTACATAGTAATAAGTGTTGAACAATTTTAAATGTATTTTTCTCATGATCCAGAGACACCTACCTTTATTATATTTTAATTGTAAGGTTATTCCAGAATTTCGCAATATTTATTTATTTTCATTTCGTTTAAACATTCGACAGTCCATTCGGTCACATGGGCATTCTCATGTATTAAACAAAGTATATTCCCCTCAATTCGGTGAAATTAACGGACTTTCTGTGGCAGTTGTACTCCTTGTCGAAGACAATCGCTTTCAAGTCGGTTTTGAAGAAGAAGAAATTCAACAGCCATCCTTCGTAAGAGGCTGACGTGTCTCAATTTGTTTCGTAAAATTTAACGGCTATTTTGATAAAATCCAATTTTATTCAAAATTACAACCTAAAAAGAACTGTTAATTGTTAAACAAAGTTTATCACATAAATATTATCCTTATCCAAGTTACCTACAATCTTTTGGATAATTTTTTCTCCAACGACGATTTTCCCAAGTAATGTTCCTGTCCTGACCGAGCCATCCTCCGTGATCAGAAGTACGATGTACCAGGGCCCCTATCAGACACCCGACCATTCCTGACCAACTGGATGCCAGCCGGTTTCACTTCTCCAAAGGTACTCCGCGTTCAAATTTACCTAAAAATAAACGTATTTTTTCAATCCTGATCTAAATTTGATTGTACTTAAGATAAGAGAAATATCATTTTAATACGTTCAGCAAATTTTGGGGTTAGGAATTTGTTTGTATCATTGCTGAACGGTTTGCAGTCACTTGGGAAAATTTGTATAAGTTGGTAGTATTCTAGGTTAATATTTGATATGTATTTGCGGTACGAACCAATATCCAGTAATTTTACCATCAAGGTTGGCCATTCTGATTCACACGTCTTTTAAGCCTAGCATAACTCCGTTTGAACGTTCAGAAAACGCGGGAATTTTGAAAAATTAATTTAAACGTATTCACGTCATTGATAATGAATTTATATTGCAAAAAGTGGAATTACTAATAAAACGTAATTGTTATTAATTAAGCGACTCATGTAACTTACCTTGTAACGACGTTTCTTTCTATGTGTGATGTTCTCTCTAATTTGATCTTTAGCTTTTCTTAAAAGATAATCTTTCGCGCGCTTACCTTTTCGCTCATGAAACTTTATGAGTGACCCTCGTAACAGCGTCTTTGTAACTCTTGCTTCTTCCGTGGCGGCGCTGGCGAAGATCGCAGTTAGCTGTGCGATCGCAAATTGCGCGCGAAGATGTTTGTTTATGTCGCGTACTAATACGTCGTACAATTAATAAAATTTAACCCTAAATGAAGTAGCTTCAGTGCGTGAGTGATTATCCAGGGTTCTAGCTTGTAGTACGCAACAAATATGATATATTCCAGTGAAACAAATGCTTGGTTTTCGTAGTTTTATTTCCCAAATAAACAACACGACAAAAAACAAAAGCGTGTGTAAAAGTGTATATACAGGTAAGTAAATAACCATAAACAATATTTAACATATAATACTAACGAACATGAATATATATAAATAGTAAACAATCACGGAGAAATATGACTTTAACTGACGGAGTCTTCGGTCACTTTGCCGAGAAGACACGGGAAATAAACGCAGAAATACAAAATATAAATATATGTACCGGGGTTCTCGCTTAATTCGTGACGCTCAGCGGATTAAACGTTAAGAATGCAATGTAGGTCAATTACGGCGGGAATTCGTCTACGATAATTCTCACATTGACCATATACAGGGTGGGCGGCTTAACAAAAATACGAGCGTGCTACAAATACTAAAGGGCGATCTCACGGCGTAAACTATTAATTCGCGGGGCGGAAGGACTGTAAACGTATCACTCCGAAGAACGACAACAGAGTACAGTTTTGCGGATTCGGTAAATGGTTATAACCGCGTCACCCTTTACGGACGACAGCATGCCATAACCCTGCGAGAACGGGAAACGCACTGTAAACGTATCACTCCTAAGAACGACAACAGATTACAGTTTTGCGGATTCGGGAAATGGTTATAATCGCATCACCCTTTACGGACGACAGCATATCATAACCCTGCGAGAACGGGAAATGCACTGTAAACGTATCACTCCGAGGAACGACAACAGAGTACAGTTAAGGAAGGTTCGGGGATCGGCGGAGGCTACGGAGTCTGCCACGAATTCAGTTGATGCACGGTTTAAATAGGCAAGCGGGGATTCGAGCGTGCGTAAAGCCAACACGAGCGCGTGGGGAAACAGCGTGCGTAGATACAATATGCGCCGCGTGGAGGGGACGCGATACTCTGATAATTAAAACTATGACGCTTGCCGGTGAAAACAAATTAACGAGAATAAATGCGGGTGTAACGAGCGTATCAGGGAAAATTGATGAAATAAACTAAAATTTATGATAAAAGAAATTCTTAAATCAAAAATATATACAGAAGTCAATTTTTCCATGTAACGACACGTTACATACCCCCCTCACTTAAATTTGAGAAATACAATTCATAGCGGTTTCAGGATCTTCTGTGGTACCATGCTTCATCTTCAGCAAATGTGCTTCTTGGATGGTCATGCGGACGTACTTGTCTCCAACGAGGACCACGGTAGTACGACTGCGATGTCTCTTCCATGAGGGTTTACCGCGACGCCTGTGATGCTTCACCCTGGGCGGTTCCAACCCTTTGGAAATCCCTGATTTGGAGGCGGATTGTCGTTGGCACACGGAAACTGGCGAACGGATGCCAGTTATGACGCTGGATGCAGCAACGACTTCCTCATGGACGGGGTTTCCACTTGGAATTGATAACAGTGGCACCTCTTTGACACGGACATTCTTTGGACGCTTCCCGACTGAGCTCTGTAACATAACTCGACGCTTAGTTACCTTACATGGCCCCTCAAGCCTTGGAGCTGACTCTTCGGAAATGTTTTCGGCGGCTGTGGATACAGCACACCTTCTGGGGCGGACTATTTGCTCTGACACGGAACAACACCCTTGGAGTGGCAAATTGTCCGGTTTCCTTCGACGGTGGAAGCTTTTCACCGATTTGGTTCGGATTGACACGGCGGAATCGGTTAATTTGCTTCCCTTTGGCTTGAAGTCACCGGGTTCCAGCTTTCGGAAGACTTCTGGCGGAGCGGAGGACGTGGACTGAGTCTTGTTCGATGAATACTTCCTTTGATTGCAAGCTTTACAATTTTTGACGTATTCGCGAACGTCATGGAACATTCCTGGCCAGTAGAATCGTTCGGCGGCTCGTGTGATATTTTCGGCGACGCTTGAATGGCGTTTGCTGGGTATCTCGTGAATATCTTTGAGCACGCGGCTACGTTCCTGCCATGGAACACACAGCTTCCAAGTTCCTTCAACATTTGTCTTGGAACTCCCAGGAAAATTACGGAAAAGAACACCTTTCCGAACAGCAAAATCGGGACTTTCCGCCGGTTTCTTCTGGACAGCCTTCATTTTCCGGAGATACCAATCATTGATCACTTCAGACTTAGCGCACATCAGGTAGGATTCTTCCTCATTCCTATAACTTGTGTTTACGCTAAGTTTCTTTGTAGAAACATCAATGTGGGCATTGAGCATCTGCAGGACATTGATTCCCAAAATCATTGAATACACGGTGCGGGGTAAAACGAAGAATGGTGCAGTTATGCAAACGGATTCAATGTGAATTGGAATGTCTAGCACTACGTGGACCTTCACCACGTTGTTGTTCGCCAACCGGATCCTTCTCGGACGAACATTCTTGCTCTGAATACCTTCCTTTAAAAGACGGTTTGCGATCTCTTGAGAAATAAATGATATTGTGGCTCCAGTGTCTACAAGAGCTTTTATTTCTTCACCTAGAACCTTTACACCTGTCCAAATTCGGTTTTCTTTGCCATCGGATTTCGGAGCGGATTCGGAAGACGGCTGCGTTTCTCGGACGCAATTTAGATGTGAAGAATCTCTCACAGCATTCCCTGAACAATTACAATCTCTACTGCGGATATTCAACTCGCCACACCTTGCACAGAATAAAAGCGGTTTGTTTCGGCATCCTATGCGGCTGTGACCCTCTTTGCCACATCGCCAACATCGTCGCTCCGGATGCGATAATTTTTCCCTGAGAGGTATCACCTTCGGTATCTCTTCGGGCGGGTCTTGGCGACGTAGCTTTTGCCATCGGCATCGCGGCATCATGTCTACCTGAATCAGACGTTGACGGCTTCGCCACGAACCTTTGATCCAGCTTTCCGTTGCGGGTTTGCTCGGTACGGATAGCTTCATATTCGGCTGCTTGTTTGTATAATTCTTGAAGTGTAAGAACACTGTTTCGTCGGATGTACAACTTGTATTCGGGGTCCATGTTGTTGTACACCCGTTCTAGCTTCTCTCTCTCCGTCATTCTCTTTCCCCTGCGGATCAGAGTTAAAATTGCGGTCGCGAAATCTTTAAAACAGCTCTCGCGGTCTTTGGTGCCTGGCGCGCACTTCCTCCTCAATCATGTAGTCGTAACGGGGCGGCAAATACTGCAACTTGAAATCGTCTAGGAAATCCTTCCATGTTGCCCATAATTACGGCCATTTCTATACCACAACAACGCTTTGCCGCGGAAAAGTTCCGGCAACGCGATAAGCATTTCCCTATCGGACAATTCGTAAGACGATTGTAATTCTTCAATCCTCTCCAAGAAAGAAATAGCGTCACCATCGCCACTGAACTGTGTGCCCCATTTCCTTACCCTGTCGCATATCTGTGCCGCGGATACGGGAATATTCCCTTCTGCAGGCGGGTCATCGGCGGCTTGATTGCCCGCTGGCGGCAATAAGTCACCACGGCTTCGCAGGTAAGTTACAAACCGACGTCGTAACTCGTCTAACGTTCCGGCAGTTTCCAAGCCTAGTCCTTTCAAAATCGCTTCGAGATTAGGCTTTGGGAGTTTATAACACCCATGATGTTGTTTGCGGTACTGCTTCCGGTGGTGGTACGGTTTCCTCAGCATCGGCCATGTCGTTTTCGAACCTTACTTAATTTCCCTGAACGATATTTTCGGTCGGTACGCTGTGGTAACAAATAACAAAAATTCTCGGGGACCACAACGATATAAACGGTTTCCTTGACAAATTTGGGAATAAAACTCTCGACTTGACAGTGAAAAATGATTTAAATCTCGTCCCTGCTCGGGCGCCAAATTGTAACGACGTTGTTCTTTCTATATGTGATGTTCTCTCTAATTTGATCTTTAGCTTTTCTTAAAAGATAATCTTTCGCGCGCTTACCTTTTCGCTCATGAAACTTTATGAGTGACCCTCGTAACAGCGTCTTTGTAACTCTTGCTTCTTCCGTGGCGGCGCTGGCGAAGATCGCAGTTAGCTGTGCGATCGCAAATTGCGCGCGAAGATGTTTGTTTATGTCGCGTACTAATACGTCGTACAATTAATAAAATTTAACCCTAAATGAAGTAGCTTCAGTGCGTGAGTGATTATCCAGGGTTCTAGCTTGTAGTACGCAACAAATATGATATATTCCAGTGAAACAAATGCTTGGTTTTCGTAGTTTTATTTCCCAAATAAACAACACGACAAAAAACAAAAGCGTGTGTAAAAGTGTATATACAGGTAAGTAAATAACCATAAACAATATTTAACATATAATACTAACGAACATGAATATATATAAATAGTAAACAATCACGGAGAAATATGACTTTAACTGACGGAGTCTTCGGTCACTTTGCCGAGAAGACACGGGAAATAAACGCAGAAATACAAAATATAAATATATGTACCGGGGTTCTCGCTTAATTCGTGACGCTCAGCGGATTAAACGTTAAGAATGCAATGTAGGTCAATTACGGCGGGAATTCGTCTACGATAATTCTCACATTGACCATATACAGGGTGGGCGGCTTAACAAAAATACGAGCGTGCTACAAATACTAAAGGGCGATCTCACGGCGTAAACTATTAATTCGCGGGGCGGAAGGACTGTAAACGTATCACTCCGAAGAACGACAACAGAGTACAGTTTTGCGGATTCGGTAAATGGTTATAACCGCGTCACCCTTTACGGACAACAGCATGCCATAACCCTGCGAGAACGGGAAACGCACTGTAAACGTATCACTCCTAAGAACGACAACAGATTACAGTTTTGCGGATTCGGGAAATGGTTATAATCGCATCACCCTTTACGGACGACAGCATATCATAACCCTGCGAGAACGGGAAATGCACTGTAAACGTATCACTCCGAGGAACGACAACAGAGTACAGTTAAGGAAGGTTCGGGGATCGGCGGAGGCTACGGAGTCTGCCACGAATTCAGTTGATGCACGGTTTAAATAGGCAAGCGGGGATTCGAGCGTGCGTAAAGCCAACACGAGCGCGTGGGGAAACAGCGTGCGTAGATACAATATGCGCCGCGTGGAGGGGACGCGATACTCTGATAATTAAAACTATGACGCTTGCCGGTGAAAACAAATTAACGAGAATAAATGCGGGTGTAACGAGCGTATCAGGGAAAATTGATGAAATAAACTAAAATTTATGATAAAAGAAATTGTTAAATCACAAATATATACAGAAGTCAATTTTTCCATGTAACGACACGTTACAACCTGAGATAATAATATCTTTAGATTTATGTCTGATTTTACACAGGTTTACATTTCGAACTTTTTTACGAAACAAAACCACTTTTATTCACACTTAAATGTTTTCATTATACATGAGATTGATCACTATCGAGGTACAACACTATCGTACCTACGACATTTTCGAAACTAGTCATTAACAGGCAAATTGCAGGAGAGGACATTTTTGGACAACAGCTTTGCAAGCCATCTACGCATGTACTGAGATAATAAGGGCGGTAACTAGCTATTCGTTATTTTTTTTTTTTTATGTCAACGTGCTTCAATCGGAAATTCTCGCCCTGCATGCCATCTGGCTTGTCAGAGAGCACACTATTAATTTAAAATTAATAAATATAGATGACACTGGGATGTAAAAAAAATTGATTTTACCAATTTAATTAATGTATCATTTTTAAAAATTATTTTTTTTATACCGGGCTGTATGCTACTCTGTAGCGTTACAATACATAACAGAAACAATTGGAAGACTCATCTACTGTTGTCAGACATTCTAAAATTAATTCTACTAACGTATGGAACACCACAGCGATGCTTTTACTGCCCTACGATAATGATGTTTATGCATATTGTATGTATGTACAAAAAACCCTGACTTGTTCTACGCCATTGTGTATTGAAAATAACCGTCCCATAAAATAAAAAATGCTTCGCCCTAGTAAATAGCGTAGATAAGATCTGTAACCCTCCAATATTTGGCAAAATTTCCCAGTCACTAAACAAAATACACCAGAAAATTTCGATAAGCTGAATTACAACAGACTGGAATAATACCCCAATAGATAAGCTAGAGGAATTTCCAAATACATTTTACCTTCAAAAATCTAAGAGCCAATTAAGATAGTCACAGATACCTACACTATTAAAGAAAATAAAGGGATTATAAATTATATATAATGCACTAACTATATATTAGGGATATTCCATAATTAGCACTTAATCCCTAGTAATCTTCTTGGGAATTAGTTCTTGCTTCATGCCTCTTATAAATACTAGGCACACATTCGCACCCTCAGTCATTTGAGAAATTCGATGGACAGTAAATTTCGACAGAAAATCATTTTTTCGCAGTATAATAATGGGTTTACTAAACCACATAATATTATTATTGTTAATAGTTGTATTAAATGACGCAGTGATGAGTGTAGTTTCCTCTATAATAGGGCATCATTACCGAACTTTAAACAATTGTACTTGTCTACCGCATCATATGTGCAAAGATGATATGGCTGACAATATTGCGGATGGCTTAGTTGATATAAGGTAAGTCAAATAATCAAATATTTTCAAGTTAAATATACATTTTTTTTTTATATAACTGTGGAATAAGATTTTCTTAATATTCATTGATGGGCATTTGGAGAAAGAGTTATGTTGTGCATTGGAGAAAATGGCAATTATGTTGAATGCTAGTGCCTTTTCGTTTAGTTTGTTGCGTTTTTATCCCCCCTTATTTTATAGATAAAAAAATCCTTTGTCATTACCTTTTTATGCAAAAATATTTACTGTTGTTTTGTTTAGTTTGTATATACTTCTTAGCGTTTATAATATTCAAGTAAATTATGAAAAATAAAGTTTCTTCGAACCATAAAATTGATTAAATAAATTAATGTAAAGATACACCGGATGTTCCATTTAAAATAACAAAGTTAGGGACGAATAAAATTCACAAAGTGTGTTCGCCAGCAACTAAATCATATCAGTTCTTTCTTGCAACGAGTATGCTTTTATGGTGCTGACGGGATACACGTCAAATTGACACATTCAAAAAAATCACCAGCTACCTAGATTAAATTAAGGTAAGGTAATGACAACTTACTTAAATCACTTAAAAAAAAACCCAAATAACTTAAAAACTAGTCGAAATGGGTATAGGGACTCCTAATACTGGTTTAAAGAAAATAAAAATTTCTACTTATCAATGTAAAAATATACTGGGTGTTCCATTTAAAACAACAAAGTTACGCACGAGTAAAATTCACAGAGCTTGACTTAGGTACTTGAACATCCTGTAGACTACTGGACAACGTTGAATGTCGCATTCAATCAGTCGAAGGATCTGCTATTTACGGTTTTCATTTCACTTCTCTAAATTTATTCATTTTCGAGATACTTGACTTTTTTTTGCAAGATTGCATTTTTAAACAAATTGAAATATCTCATAAACTGTAAAAATTAGGCCTAGAGAACCTTAAATAAAATTGTTCTAGTTTTTAGTGCCATAAAATACAGGGCGTTCCATTAAGAAAAACTTAAATTTGATGTACTGCTAAATGTTGGAACACTCTGTATATTACATATTATTTTTAAATTGTAGATCTAATCCGCCTACATATATCCCAATATAAAACACTTCAAAAATTGTTGCCATTTGACTACCAGAGACCACGGCGTTACCGCTGTTACACCCTGTATGTTAGTGAAATACGAACTCATAAAATATGTATATTATTCGGATCAAAATCATAATGTTAAAATTATTTTTCCCTATACATTCCCAGAAAAAAAAGCACTGAAATAAGGTGAATATGTTATGTATTCTAAATATGAGCCATTACTGAGACATTATTTTATTCTTTTTTTTGCTATTTTCTTATCATCAAAGGCACGCGCCGTCGTCAAACCACACGTGTTTATTATATTACGCTCGCACAGTTCACAAATGGTCTATACCTTTCTTTGTTTATTTTTATATCCCTCTCTAAATCTAATGCAACTCTTTTGTCTTATACCGTGAGGTCCACTAATTGAATTGTAAGTGTGCAACAAATGGAAATTTTTATTAATAATAATAATAATAATAATAATAATAATAATAATAATAATTTCTTTATTGTTGCACCACTTGTACAAATTAAATAAAATAACAAAGAAAAAACATCTACAAAGTGGGGCAACAAATGGCCGAATTCAGAAAGTTCTGTTTTTCAATCCGACCGCCCAAAAAATATAAAAGAAACATCTTATCGTGTAAACTGAGATACATACATGCATACAAAGTTAATACTAAAATTTGAAAAAGTAATAAAAATTAAGATTAAAATCGTGCTGCTTCAAGCCGCGGGAGTACTCTAGTCCTTTGTGCCCAGAAACGACCTTAAACGTGACCGGAAGGAGGAAAAATTTAATCCCTTCAGTGATGTAGGTAAGTCATTGTATAAACGCGCAATGTTAAAACTAAACGATCTTTCGAAGAAAGTGGTACGGTGGGCTGGCGGCGTAATAGCATGCGGAAACCGAATATTGATATTATGCACATCACTGCGGAACCTTATTTTTAGATAAAGATACGGTGGTGTTTTAAAGTTAACAATTTTGTAAAAGAAGCAATACATATGAAACCGACGCCGTTCTTTCATATTAAGCCATCCCAACATTGTATATTTATGAGAAATATGGTCATATTTTTTAATTCCGCATATGAATCTAATACAACTGTTCTGTAATTTTTGTATTCTGTTTGCCGTACAGACGTCCAAGCAAGGGCCATAGACAACATCACAGTGATTGAAATGCGAAAGTACCATAGCGTCACATAAAAGCTTCTTGGTATCCGCCGACAGATATTCTTTATGAGCGTAAAGCTTCTTCAAATTCGAATAAGCTTTTCTAATACATTGTCCTACGTGTTCTTTAAATCGGAGTTCAGAATCCACATACAGCCCCAGATTTCTGACCGTTTTGCTACACTTCAGTGGAGCATTATTAATTTCAAGCTGCAAGTTTTGTATTGCAAAATCAATATCAGCCTTTTTTCCAAAAACAATGACAGCAGTTTTCTTAGTATTGATGTGTAAAAAGTGTTGGGTAGACATTCTAACAATGTTAGCAAGGTCAGAGTTTATAACGGTATTGGCAGCAATTAAGTCTTCACGGTGAAAAGAATAATATATTTGAGTATCATCTGCGTACAGGTGATAAGAGGAGTGCTTAAGAGACTTATGGAGTTGGGATGTATAAAGAGTAAATAAAAGAGGTCCCAGAACAGATCCCTGAGGAACGCCACTACGCACAGGCAATGTGTTTGAAATTTTGTTATTTAAAACTACTTCCTGACATCGGAACGACAGATAATTCTTGATTAATGCTAGTGCATCATTACTGAAACCTAGTGATCTCAAAATAGTAACAAGTAGATGATGATTAACAGTGTCGAAAGCACGTGAAAAATCTAATAAAATCAGTGTTGTAATTTTACCAGAGTCAGCAGCTGCGCATATATCATCCACAACACAAGACAACGCAGTAGCACAGCTATAATTAGATCTAAACCCAGATTGACAAGAAGGAAGAATATTAAAATTATTAATAAAATCTCTGATTGAGAAGAGCATCAGTAAAAGGTGTGTCAATGATGAAATAGTTAATACGTGTACTTACATACATGCCAACGCCACCACCCCTACCATCCCTGTCCCTCCGTATCAATGAAAAACCATCTATCTCAACCACCTCCGTTAAAACGTTAGAGTTAAGCCACGTCTCGGTCAGAGCAAATATATCACTACCAGCTTGAGAAAAGTAATCTTTAAACAACGGAAATCCGCTGATCAGTGATCTGCAATTAATGTGTGAAATCTGAAAACTCTTCATTAGGCAAGGAAAAAAGCAGCACCCACGATTAAAAAGCAAGGCAATTAAACAAAAGCATATTAAACACAGCAATTAAAGAAAGAAAAAGCAACACAACTTCAATGTACAATTATCAGCGTAACAGCAGAGCAAATTAAAGATATATATATAAAGAAAGAAGCAGTGAAAGTGAAATTTTAATCTAGTAAAGATAACTAATCAGTATACAAACAAACAAAAAATTATAGGCAAAATAGCAATGAGCTATACCAATATAGGCAAAAAGTTAAAAAGAGAACAAGATATCGTCTGCTTAAATTAAATTAATAAAAAAAAACAATAATAATAACTAAACAATATATGTAAACAGTGTATGAAGAATGCAAATGCAAATTAAAATAAGAAAAAGTATAGCAACACCAAAGCTATAACAATATTTATAAACACAATAATAATGATAACTTATCAATGTATGCAACGACTGAATGAAAATATAAAATAAAACAAAAATATATCTTAAATTGAATTATTGAAAAAAGCAAAAACCACCTACCAATTCAAGAAGGAAAAAAAAAAATTAAATAAATCACACAAATTCTCGAACAAAAAGAGAGAGTCCATAAATTTATTTCCAAGGTATATGTATGTAGTGGATGACCATTCTTCCTAAACAATTTTTGATAAATCATCCTGGGTTTTAATTGTTAAACGACTACCGTTATATTTAACGAATATGTTACCATCAAGCAACCACGTGTTCTTATGTCCAAATCTTTTAATCACATTTTTATATAATATATATCTACGTGATGTTAAGTCATCAACTATTGATAATCCGGTACCTTTCAATAACTTTTTCTGTTTATTAACAGTTTGCTTAGCATAATAGGATACAAACTTGACAATAATAACGTTAGGCTTTGGATTGCCCGACTTATTTACACTTTTAGACTTTAGTCTGTGACATCTATCAATCGCATCACAGACAGCAGGCACATTGAGTTTTTCAATGAAGATAGATTTAACAACATTTAGCGTATTTTCTTTGGCTTCCTCCGGCACCCCAAATAATCTTATCGAATTTCTTCTCGTGTATTGTTCGAGAGAATCCAACTTATATTGAAGAGAAGCATTCTCCTCAACAACAACTATTATTCTGTTTTCGATGTTTTCGAACAGCTAACTGAATTTTTGCTCCAACTTTTTGTCGATCTCACGAGAGACTGTTTCTTTAATTTCTACAACCAACGTTGTTAGCGTTTCTTTGATTAAATCGATTATTTCACTTGTTTCACTCCTGGAGAGCCCCATTTTTTTTTTTAGAAAACACTACTATTACATAAAACACAGGCAATGTGCGATTCTCACGTAAAACCGGACGGTATAAATAACTTAAAATATAGAAAATCGGAAGAGGTCACACAAACGCGTTTACTCAGAACACGACATGCGCAATTATTTTTACTTGCCCAATTGTAAAATAAGGTGCACTTAGACTGTCTTAAAGTCAATTGGCTTACAGGGCAGACCAAGAAATATGAAAATCGTTTAAAAGTAAAGTACTCTCATTTCCAAAACTACAGCAAAATGTTATTACAATTAATCGTGCAGAATTAAAAATGGCTGCAATTCTTAATAAAAAAAAGGCTAATTACAGTGATTTTTTTCAAAATGATTTTGCATTCAATTGAAAATTACATTTAAAAATGCAAACTATCTAAATCAATGCAAATTTGATTATTGATTTTAATAGGGTAGATTTAAAAAAAATGGTATTTACCATTTTTTTTTTAATTTATTTTCTTTACATCGGTGATACCTATTAAATTATTGGATTGGTAGTATTGTTTGGCCCTCAAATACATCACACTTAGAGGCGCAAGAGCATACCTTATTTTCTTGTATCATGGATGCACACTTGGGCGATAAGATTAATTAAAAAGACTGTACCACAAGCAAATGCGTTTATTTATTGATGTCATTATAATATTGTTATACTTTGCTAAGTGTATTATTAAGTCTCATAACTTATTATTGGATAATGTTTACCTGGCACAAGAAAATTAATTGTTTGTAACAGGTAATCGGATTATAAAAATTTGCCTTAAGTAGATAATTAAGTTTAGTTCTACACAACCCTACACGGTAATTACCTCATTTATACGTAAATTAGCTTTTTGCTTTGTAAATTCAAGAAAATTAGCTGCCAATATTTGGCTATTCCCAACATATAGAAGAAAACCCCACTTGGTACCTGATCAGTTGAAACTCAACTGTGAGTCTAAACTTTATGCAGATTATGCTGTGCGCTATTTTCAAATATTTATGACTTCTTTAGTGCAATTGAGGCTAATTGACAATGAAAATCATGTATTATGGCAAAATCCTCGACCATCTTCTGTTAAATTTTGCAGACCTTTAAGAACGCAATTGGTACGTGAAACTGAAGAAATCGCTAAAAATGAAAAATTATATATATCTAACCAAATCGATTTATTAGAACCTTTTGTGCCTAATAAATGCACAATAAAATTTTTGCTAGAATTAACTATAGTCGATGGAAAAATATGTAATGCCCTTGCTGATTCCTCTGGGATGAGAAGTATATATGCCGTGCAACAATATCAACAATGAATAATTTGGAATACATCAATACATCAATACAGAAGAAGCACTGGAAGCAAAAAACAAAGATGTGAAAAATTTCCATACACATTTTACGAGAAATTCATCAATGGAGCATGCAAATGGGGACTTGTTTTGTCGATTAATATTAAGTTCTGATCCATATTTTTTATTAACCAAGTACAAACTACTAAAAATGTCAAATTCAATGCATTAAGCCATATGCACCAATATGTTTACTTTACGAAATGAAATAGTATATTAAAGTACGAGTTTCATAAGGCATGATTTTGTCGCACGAGAAAACGAGCCGCAGGCGAGTTTTCTAATGAACGAGTGCGACAAAAAGCCTTATGAAACGAATCCTTTACACTATTTTTTCTATTTTGCATTATAAATTGATAATAAATACTTAATAAAAATCTCATTAAAAATGTTAAGTTTTATTTTTATATGAAGTTGGTCACATTGACATACGATTGACATTTGACGAATTCAAAATTCAAATTCGGCTATTTAAATTGTTTAAACAATATATTTCATAATATAGTCTCTGTAAACTGTAAAAAATGAGTGATACTGAGACAAATTTATCTTGTACGCCACCACCAACTGCGTGAAATTGCGGATAACGCCGTCATAAATTTATTACCGAAAAAATCAAAAGCAGTATATGAAAAATGCTACCATCAATTTGAACTATGGGCTGTACAGAATAATGTCAACACAATATCTGAAAACATTTTATTGGCATATTTTGAATTACAAGGTAAAAATAAGAAATCTTCTACCTTATGGTCTATGTATTCCATGCTTCGTTCTTGCTTTTCCATTTATAAAAAATACAGACATATCAAAATATATTAAATTACAAGCCTATTTAAACGATTCTCTGAGGGATACGAGGCTACGAAATCTAAAATTTATGCATTGAAGATATTAATAAATTTATGAAGAAGGTTCTGACGCATTGTATTTAGCAATAAAGGTACGATATTATTTGCAAATGTAATTTTTTATGTAATGGATTAATTTTAGATCGTTTTAATAATGGGTTACACAGGTGCCTGTAGACGAGATGAATAACAAATATGTCCATACATGATTTAGAATTTAAGAGTGATATTATTTTGGTGACAGTACCTAAAATAAAAAATAATATCATAAGAGTTTTTGCAATTACGGATGAAAGATGGATTACTTTAATTAAAAAATATGTCGCCCTGCGACCAAAAAATATTAATCATTCAAGATTCTTCCTTACATATCGCAATGGTTATTGTATATCGTGCCCGATTGGAATTAATACGATTGACAAAATGCCTAAATTAATAGCTGATTTTCTAAAATTGCCCAATTCAGAGCTTTATACTGGACATTGCTTCAGACGTTCTAGTGCTACACACTTAGCAGACGCAGGCAGTGATTTGCTGACTATAAAACGTCATGGTGGATGGAAGTCATCTGCGGTAGCTGAGGGTTACATCGAAACATCTATGAAAAGTAAAGTGGCTGTAGCGCACAACTTATCAGGGCCAAGTACATCTGGTCATTCTAGAGTTATATCATCGAATGATTCTCAATCACAAGAGTCTAGCATTAAAGCCAATAACATAACTCAGCAAAACTTTGTTACGAAGAATTTGCCTGGCATAACAATACATGATACTTGTTCCGTCAGTGTAACTGTATACAGTAATTCCACGTTTCATAACAATAACAATGTAAACTAAATTTGTATAGAATTTTTGATTAAAGTATTTACAATTTACATGCATTAAACGTCAATATTGTTTTCTGTCATAATGTATTCAATACAGCCAACCTATAGAAATGAAAAAAGGCGTATCACAATGAAGCACTTTTCGATACGCAAAAGCGTGTTACAATTGCGTTTTTATGAACGCAAAATAGAAAAATACAATTGTGATTCTTATCTGTCAACTTTATTGTAACTGTTATATTTTTTAGGTACGTTCACATGGTATGCTTAATATTAAAATTATGTACTGTGTACTTCTTCGAAATAAAGTACTTACTTACTTATGCTTTTTCTCTCATACAAGATATTCCTGAACAACCAGAAACATTTCAGTTTGGCTTATCTGTCTTACATGCGTACATAAGATTTTTTGAGTGCTTGTTACACATAGCCTATAAATTAGATATAAAAACGTGGAAAGTTACACAAACGGAGAAACCCACACTAGAAACTAGGAAACTAACTATTCAAAACTCTTTTCGCGAAAAAATGGGACTTATTATTGATATTCCTAAATCAGGATTTGGTACAACAAATGATGGCAATGCAGCTAGACGATTTTTTGCAAACCCTAAATTGTCATCTGAAATAACTGGAATCAATGAAGATTTAATTCATAAATTTGGAGGAATTTTAAAAACAATAAATAGTGGTGTTTATATTAATGCAAATAATTTTCGAAAATATTGTTTAGATACAGTACAAAAATACGTTGAATTGTATAATTGGTATTATATGCCTACTTCAGTACATAAAATTTTGTTTCATGGGCTTCGGCCATTAATAACGCAATTTTACCCATTGGTGAATTGTCAGAAGAAGCACTGGAAGCAAAAGACAAAGATGTGAAAAATTTTCATACGCATTTTACGAGAAATTCATCAAGGGAGCACGCAAAGGAGGACTTGTTTTGCCGCTTAACAGGTTTGTTCGAACATGCAGTTCGCGAACGGTTCACGATCATGTGAACCAATCAGACAACGCATTCCAGTTCGCGAGAACTCCAATCTGTTCTCTGATTGGTTCACGTGATCACGAACCGTTCGCGAACTGCATGTTCGAACAGCCCTAATATTAAGTTCTGATCCATATTTAAGTTTACAACATTTAACTGATTCTAGAAAACGGCAATTTGATTCGGATATTTTAGAGTTAGTAAATGTTATTGGGGAAGATGATACTGCACTGGATATATCATCTGAATATATTTTCCGATTCTGATTAATTATTTACAAAATATAAAATGTAATTGTTTCTTTTCAATTTTTGTTTTTACTAAGGATGTTGCTGTTCACATATAAAAACATTTTACCGAAGTAAAAAAACAAAAATTTTGTATTTTGCACAAAAATTTCTACAATATAATTTGAGGATGTTTTAAGGGTGGTTTTTTTATTAACCAAGTACAAACTACTAAAAATGTCAAATTCAATGCATTGAGGGGTGCTTTTTTAATACTCTTGGTTTCACTTCTGTTATTTAATTTTGTTATAATTGTAATTTAGTATTTTTATCTTATTGATTTTTTTATATTTGATATGTTTTCTTCATTCCATAACTGATATACCTCTGATGAAACTTAAAATAAATTACCAAAACCTACATGTCGTCAGGAATCGTTTTCAATTCATCAACTTTTAACTCCTCATTTCATGATTTATCTCTAAACCAAACCGTTTTAATTATTAATGGATGACTATTAAATTATTGAATTGGTTGAAATAATCTATTAATAAAGCTACTTCGTCTCAAACATTAAAACTACATATATACATATATTTATATTTTCCTTTACATAAATATTCTACGATGTGTTTCTTTTTCATGTAAAATAATCCCTATAGTCCTGCTAATGATAAATACGTGCATACATAAATTAAAAGTAAGGTGCAGACTTTTTAAGCACTCCTAAGGACTAAGAGAATATTTATTTTACCACAATATAAAACAGAATTTATGTGGAAATAACAAAGAAATAGAGTAAACGCAGTTAAAAGCATAATTCAAATTTTCCACAAGTTTTTCTAGCAACGTAAAGATGTTAAAATATGTATGAATGTAATATAAATACTGTTGGATAATTTCAAACTTGGCGGTTAAGTCATTAAAAATAATTATTAAAAATTTAATAGTAGTGTTTCCTTTTTGTATAGGAGCCGTATGAAATGGAGTCTCCGGAAACACTGCAGTCTCCTGACTTTCTGTATTTAATCTCCCATTTATTTTATCCAATAAATTACGCAAACTATTGCAGTATCCTATACTAATCTGTACAGTCTCTGGCTGGTTGATGTGAAATAATCTTCTGGGTTCATTTTTGACTTACCAGAAATTAATCGTTTTTTTTTTGCGACCAGAATATCGCACTCACAAGCAAAGTCATGGCATGTAGAGCTTTTATTTTTAGCTGGGGATATTCACTTGTGCGGGAGACACAGCCCCTTAAAGTTCAACCCCTAAAACGTACTTTTAACGATATCTTTAGAACTAGAAGAGATATCTGATTTGAACTAACAAGGAAAATGTTCTTCTCGACAATTTTGACATTTTTGCACTGAGAGAAGACACACGTAATGAGAACATTAATTAATGTTTCTTATTACATTACCCCGATTTTAAATATGGCGAACATCGTAGAATATTAATTCTACATTGCGATGAGTTTTCTAGTTAATTTTAAGTTAAGGTTATTATTACATTTAAATACCTACTGACAACGTTTTCGTTGTGTTGTGTTTTTCCTGCATATCCTGATCTTTTTGTTTTTCTCTTACTATAACCATAAGACTTACTACTGATGTTGGTTTATTTATTTGTTTTATAACTCCCAAATTGACCATGGAATCCAATTCCTTTTTAACAGTTTCTTTTATGGAATATGGTATTTTTCGGGCTGGTGTTATATTAAATTTTGGGTTTTCAATTAAATCAATGTCTTATTCGTAGTCTTTTGAAGAACCAAATCCTTTAAGATTTCATCTTCAGAATGCAAATTTAGTCCGCTTTTGACAAATTTTAAGCTTTCGCAACATTTTTACCTGGCATACTATAAACATCTACATCGACTACTTTAAATATGATTGGTACTGCCATACCTCATGTGAAACATTGCAAGCTTACCTCTCCAACAACCTTTGTGCTGTCATTTGTGAAGCTTATAAGTTTTTTTTGTTTTTGACGGAGAGATTTTATTTGTAGCACCCTACCTTTGAACTACTGCAAGTGGCAAGACATTGCACTCAGCACTTGTATTAAATTTGACTCTGATAGTTTTTTCTTTATACTTTAAATTTTCATACCAGGCATCTTTTGCAATTAAATTCTTCTGTAGTACTTTTGTACTTACTTTTAATGACATTAATTTGATTTGAATTGTCTATTTGAGCTTCTTATAGTTGCTTCGTTGCATGTTCACTAGCTCTACATTTTTGTATAGCCTTTTCCAAGTTTAAATCTTCTTCCGTTAGTAACCTTTGTTGAACCTCTATTGAAATCGTACCAAAAACTATTTTGTCTTTTAGTAAGCTATCATGTAGATTTTTAAATTCACAAGTTTTAGCTTGGGTTTTTATTTCTGTAAAGAACTCGTCAAAGATCTGTCCTTCTTTTTGTTTAACCTTTCAAAGGACACATTTTTGTTTGGAGTAAAATAATTACTGAACTTATGCTTGATCACTGTCAGATTCTTGTGTTTTGCTTCAGTAAGATTGAAAATATTTAATATTGTAATAACTTCTGGTCCGATTGTGCTCATGAATGTCGCTGCTTGAATTTTTTTTTTTTGACTTTTTTGTCAGTTGTGTTGCAATAGCGAACCATTCAAACTGTTGCAGCAATTTTTTCCAGTTAACTGCTATATTATTGCTTGTAAATATGACAGCTTTCGGTGGTCTAATGTAGTGCACTCCACTTGAAGATGAATATTCGTTGTCAGTCATTTTGTTTGATACATCTGTTATTTTATTTACTCTATTTGTTTACGAATTCGGCTATTTAACTACTTCGTTTCCACTTTTGACACCATGTAACGTTGGTATGCACCAATATGTTTACTTTACGAAATGAAAATACAATTGTGATTCTTACCTGTCAACTTTATTGTATTGTATGCAACTATCACAACCGGAAGTTGGCACTCCTTGTCTTCGCCAGGGAAGTAAGCCGAGCAAATTACATGTAACTTTAGAACCATGTATTATGCATGCTCTTGACCTTACTGACCCTGCAAATACTTTACCTTGTTAGTTCTACTAATAGAAAAATTCTAGAACAGAACTAGACAGCATATTTTGCAATAATGTTTATTAGAATGGAACGTCAAACGCTAAAGATAATACAATAAAATTAACACAATTTGTCACCGAAATCTCAAAATGATTCTGGTGGGAATAACAGAGTTCTGGCTCGTTTTATTTTCATGACGCAGAAAATTCCTGTTTTTATTTTTGAAAAATCGCTGAGTTTTTTAGAGTACCGGTAGCCCCCAAAGAGTTCTATAAATTACCCTTACGACTCGAAGAGATTCGGATGGAAATGACAGAGTTCTAGCTCATGAAAGTTGCAGGTGATGTGAAGTTGGCCCCCATATTTTTAAATATCGTTTTGACTACTTAAAATGCCAGAACTATTTTTAAAATCGATTGAGAACTCTAGAACTCTTCGGGGGGCAACTGGAACTCTAATTAGTTTATCTACATTTTATAAATGTGGGGCTAACTTCACACAGGTCAAACCATGTGTATATCTTGTAAGCCACCATACTCTTGGACACGTACTAAATCTAAATAAAGCTGCTCCGCTTTCAAATATGGTAATTTATTAAACATATTTATTTCTTATCAGTTTATGATTTAGTAATACTACTACTAATAAACCATGTTCACAGACATGCTACACTTGGAACACCTACGAAAGATATTAGCAATTAACAGGTAACTAACAATTTGAAGAAAAAAACACTTTAAATGTGTATTATATTATATTTATTGTAAATACACAATAAATTAAAATCAAATTTTCAACATAATAAAAAAGAACTTAATTGTATTACATACAAACACTTATCCACATTCCAAATTTTATTTAAACTCTTACAATAACTATTAATTAGGTACTGTTAATATTTGGCATGTAATTTTCTTTCTATGTAAATACAGCTATGGAACCAAATAGAAATGTCAAGTTAAAACCCTCAAAAACTGATTAATTTATATTGGTTACAATATTTCATGTATGCAATACATTGGTAAAAATATTATAATAAATAATATAATTGAAAAATATTGTTTTAATTCTTCTAGTAACACTGTTCAAAGCTTTTAGGGTGTCCTCTTCATATTTGGTACTTGCGAGAATTTGATATTTCTCTATAAACTTTCCCCTCTTTACTATATCCAAATTCTGCAATTGTTTCTCACGTAATTTGAGAGGACATGAGTTGGTCCTTTATCCTGTTCCCCACAAAATCTACATCCAGCTTCCTTTGCTAATCCAAGCTCACTCAGATGTCCTTTCAGTTCTGTCAATGTCCAGAAAGTACTCCTGTTAATATCCAAACATTTTTCTTACTCAAGTGGATGCATTCTCTAAACCTATTTAGGTTATAGGTTATCCCAATAATTGGATCTCCTCTGTTCCATTTTGCTTTTAATTTTTTCTTTTCAGTATTGTACTCCTGCCTATCCCGCGAAAGGGTTTCGGCCCTGCAAATGGTGTTCCAGTCCCCTCTTTGCAAAATTATCCATTACTTCGTTTCCTTCCACCCCTCTGTGTCCCGGAAGCGTCGGCCGCGTATTTCCAATTGTAACCATTGTGTGGGTTAAGTAGCAGTGCAATACTGAAGAAACTAAAAATAGAAATGGAGCAGAGAAAATCCAGTTACTGGGAAAATCTCCAGGGAATGACGCAGAGTAAAATTCTTCTGGGAACTTATAACCAGAAGAGGTTTACAGAATGCATCAACCTGAGTAAGAACAATGTTCGCATATTAACAGGAATACTTTCAGGCCATTGTAGACTGAAAGGACACCTGAGTAAGCTTGGATTGGAAAAAGATCCTGAATGCAGATTTTGTGGGGAACAGGATGAAACACCCATCCACCTCCTCTCAAACTGCGCAGCACTGTGCAACCCGAGGGCATTGTACCTGGGAGCATGTGAAATCGAAGAGGGAGACTTACCTAGACTGGGGCCCTCTGACATCCTACACTTTTTAAAAGGAGTAGGATTGGAAGGCCAACTGTAAAGCAGCAAGAATGGGGGACACAATAGATCCTTTAGGTCGCAGTGTAACACCACCCTTCATCTACATACATACCATTGTGCAGAAAGGGTTCGTGTTAGGTGGCAGTAGGATATGAACGTACGAAAAACTAACTGGAATAACTCCATAGCCTAGCGCTGTGGAGAGCATTCCCAGTTCTGCAATAGGATAGTATATGAAGTGCACGTAGGCGCACTTTATATTTCGCGTATCCTACTACTACGTATACTTTCGCAACTGTGTCGGATGGCGAATGTTAAAAAAAACAATTGTAATCCATTCACAAATTATTTTAACATATTTATTGAAAAAAAAATATTGTTACAGAAATACCAAACAAATCTAGAAATAAATAAAAAATGTCATACTATTCTAACCGCTGAAATTCTACGTTAAGTAATGAAGGATTAACTTTAATGATATGTTTAGTGTCACATTAAACATCATTTCAAAATTATTAATCAGAGATCATTAACCAAAGTCAAATTAGATGATAAATATGCCCAATTTAAAACATTTGTCAGGCAAGAAAAGAAAGTTTTGAATTTTATCACAAAATCAGTCATACCTCTGTCGCACTGACAGTATATTGTATATACTGTGAGTGCATTAATATATCAATATTGTACAAACTACTGATACTTTTGACCTTTAAAACATGCATATTTACATATATATCGACATATTACGTGAAGTAAATTTCAATACTCTTTATAGTGTATATTATGGTACCATTATATTGGGTGTGCTAGATGAGTAGTAGAGTTTTCTCATAAATAACTGTCTCTGACATTATTTCAATCAATTTGAATTTTGAACGATTCCCGCGAAAGTTTTTGTTTAATAAATGACAAATTGTTTTGTTTACTAGGATTTGGAATACATGATTAAGTTTTATTTAAAGATTGCGTTTTAATATATTATATTAGTATGTTTTGATTATTTGTTTTTGAATTTTGTAATTAAATAGATCTTTAAAAATATATTCTATTTAGCTATAAAATTAAGTCATATAGTTTTGTGAATTATTGTATGTCTGTTTTACCATGAACTGCGTTTTTATGTTTATAAATTTGAATTATTTCAAGTATATTACATGTTTTTGAATTTTGTTTTTTGTTTAAAATTGTTATATTGTTAAAATCAAAGGTATGATTTTGAGTTATTTCCTGTTTTTTTTAAGGCTGTAACATTTTTATTTATTTATATACAAAAAAATGGCAATTCCTTGAAAATTTTACAAATATACCTATCACAGAATTTTCACAATCTTTACATTAATGCAGTAGAACTAACACTAACACTAACATATTTCCAATCCAAAAATAAATTTTATAAAGAAATTTTTGGATGTGCAATGGGTTCACCAATTTCTAGTATCATTGCACGAATTGTTTTAGATGATATAGAAGAAAAAAATTTAAAAAAAAATAAATTTCGAAATATTTTTTTTCAAAAGATATATAGATGATCGCATACCACACTAGAAGAAAAAAATATACCAGTTTTGCTTGAAAAAATTAATTCCTTTCATCCAATTTAATCTTGGATGGATTTACAATTGAAATTGAAGGAAATTCTAACTAAACGGTATACTAAACCAACATGGTCTGGACGTTATCTAAATTTTAAGTCTTCTCAACCTTTATCTCAAAAAGTTTCTGTTATTATTAGTTTAACTGACAGAGAAATAGCATTAACAAATCCAGTTTTTCGATCAGATACTATTAATAAAGAGAAAAATATTCTAGAACAAAATAATTATCCAAATTCTTTTATAAATAAAATATTCAAACAATGATTTTTTCTTTTTTATAATAAATCAACAAAATATATAAATATAAATAATAGTCAAACAATTACAAAATTGCCTATCGAAACATAAACAAACTACAACTGTCAAAATTGTAATTGTGTATATATTGGTGAAACCATGCAATATTTGGAAAATAGAATAAAAGGACATAAATATAATAAAAATCTTACAGGCTTAAAAAAAACATGAAATAACTCAAAGTCATACCTTTGATTTCAACAATATATAGAATATATAATATAATTATATAATACGGTGGCGAGCCTCATAACCTAAAGACTAATGAACATCATATTTTTAGAGCAAATGTCCAAAAACATCTTTTAAATAAATGTTGCTAATCAAGAGATGAATTTTAGTTTAATTATTTACGATTTTAAGAATTATTTATATATTTTTTTTCGTTTATTTAGGATGAACCTTCAAAATTTATTATTACTTTGTAGAACAAAAGTGGTTAATTTATTTTTTTGTTATTAATTAGAATCTTGTTTTATTTTTTGTTATTACCAAATTAAGAATTACTTTTTGTTAATGGTCTTAGGATAATTTGATTTTGATTTATTTTATGTATAGTTTTATTTTTCTCAATTCTTTGTAAATTATTTTTTCTTTTCTTCTTTGACTTATCTGATTATTATTATAGATTAATAAATATTACTTACTTACTTATATAACAATTTTAAACAAAGAACAAAATTCAAAAACATGTAATATACTTGAAATAATTCAAATTTATAACCATAAAAACGCAGTTAATGAGGTAAAACAGAGATCCAATATTTCACAAAACTATATAATTTAATTTTATAGCTAAATACAATATATTTTTAAAGAATGTAATTATAAAATTCAAAAACAAATAATCAAAACATACTAATATACTATATTAAAACGCAATCTTTAAATAAAACATAATGATATATTCGAAATCCTAGTAAACAAAACAATTTGTCATTTATTACAGAAAAACTTTATTTATAATTTACACTATTTACATTTTACAATTTTTATACTTGAAAAGGCTTTGAAAATAAAGCAAAATGTTGTTATTAATGTTCATTTCCATATTTACGACCTAAAAAACCAAGAAAAAGAAGAAATTAAAATACATATACAGGGTCAAGAAAAGAAATTTAAAAATAACGTATTTATTGTCTATGGTTTGGTTATAAATGAATGTGGAAACAAACTTATTCCAGTTAGCTTTTCGTACGTTCATATCCTACTGCTACCTAGCAGGAACTTTTCTGCAGAATGGTAGCAAATAGAAATACGGGACCCGGAACCTACAGGAGGGCTACTTTATTCGTTAGTCCGTTTAATTTCCCTAAGCATTGCCAGATCATCTTGGAACTGATTTCATGTAAGCTTAGCGCCTTGCTGGCTACTTAACTATAATATATAATATAACACAATAATAATCCCTTGTTTGCGGTAATTCCTGTTAATATTGAACTGAACGCATCTTTTAATGCGTGTATTTCCGCTTAGAAGACACTACCACTCCATGGAGGAGTTTATTGATTTGTTTAAGTGAAGGTAGCGTTAATTTGTGTTCTTATATTTGTGTCAGCTATGTATTTTATTTCATATGTCCTATACGCTTTTTGTGTCCATTGGATGAATATGTATTTATCTAACTATTTATTCTTACAAGTTTTCGTTACTGGACGAGTTGCTGATTATACGTTTATATTAGTGATGTAACGAATATTATAATGTTCGCATATTTTTGAATATTCGCATTCGTATTCGCATTCGCAATAACTATACGAATATTGCGAATAAAAAAGTTATGTGTTAAAATGAATAATTTAGAGAAAAAAAAAACAAATATTTAAATTCATTGAGATCCTAAAACAACCTTTTGAGCACATATTTGTGTTGTTCAGTTTACATTAGAATAACCATCAATAACCTCAAAATTAAACTTGAATTGACAAGAATAAAACGTAGAAAGTCGAAACGATTCGATTGTACTTGGCTAGTTCCACTGCGGTGATGGGGAAATTTAATTCTCTGCGTGTGCGCATAAGCGCTTAATGCAAGTGTTCGTATAGTTGTAAATTGAGAGCTAATAGATGGCGCTAGTAAAATTGAAACGTTAATATTCGTGTTTGCATTCGCGAATGTGTAAAATCACGCATTCGTTACATCACTAGTTTATATATTTGACACTATTTTTTCTATAGAAGGGTTTTTAATTAATAATTTTAAGAGACCTTTGACCTAAGGGGGCGTACAAACATAAAAAAATTTCGTTTCTGTCAAAGAGGTGCGAGATTAACAAGCTTTTAAAATGTAGATGGCGCGGCCTGTTTCAAAATTGTTTGGGCGAAAAATAATATATACATTCGTATATTTGTGTAAACACATGGGATGTATCACGTGGTCAAGTCGAGTGAATCACGAGGTCGGGTGCTATTTTTAGTCATTTTGTGTATATGAGAGAGAAATTCCCTTTTTACAGGGAAGCTATAGGAAAAAAGTTTTGTTTTAGAGGGAATTATTACATGAAATATTACTATTATTATAGAATGAAACAATAGAAATTACACTTATTTCACTTATTTCAATTTATTAAAAAAAGTTGATAAATTTGTATTTGCCGCCTAAAAAGCAGGAAATTTTCGTGTCGGCGAGGCGCCGGGAATTGCCGATGAATGCAAGGCATATGAAGTTCGTATGTGATTTTTGAACATAAACAGATAAACATAACATAAACGAGTGTGAAATGGAATCAGAGTAAAATTATTTTTTTTTGTAAGGAGAATTGAGAGTGCTCGAGACTTATCTGTGCTTACTAGATTATTTATTTGTTTTATAGAAAAAGCACTGTTGTAGGATATATTGAGGAAAATCAACAGGTTGAGGAGAATACGTGGCAAATGTCCATGATGGTTATATTATCTCTGGGCTTGTTACCGAAATGAAATTATTCTAGGAAAAACTTGAAATGAGCCCTGCCGCTCTGAGGATCGCACTGTTGTGTATGTCTAATCTAAAAGGCACTTATTGCGAGTACAAATGCATACATTTTTGTCAAAAATAATATATGGAAAGGTGTTAATTATTTAAACAAAATAAGTTACTTACATTATAGCTATCATTGCTAGAAAAGGTCAATGTTTTTCGTGATATCGACGTGTTTTGTGCAGTGACATAACCTAAAAATCGCATCTTAAGAAATAAGAAAATGTAGTCTGCAAAGAAAAATAATATTCCACAATAAATCTGCAGTCATTCAAGATCCATATAGCAAATACTACGGTCCTCAAAAAGGCTGAGCTCATCTCATATTTTTTCCAAATTTTATCTAGGATATTTTCCTCTGAAGAAGATACAATAATTTATATCGCGAGGAATATTATGCAAATGACAATTGCACAAATACTTTTTTAAATCAATTTAGTACTTTGGAGAGACATGTTTGTCGTAGGGTGTAAATAAATATTAGAGAATTAATTGCTGGAGGAGATGAACACATAGACAGAGGAGATAATGATAAAAGGTAGTGGTGGACATGATTGAATGATGGACAGGCATATTCGATTATTGATATACATTAAATACTCGAATTACTTGCTTGCCCATAATTAAGTACTTATTCTTGAATTTAGCAATTTCTGTATTATATTCTTCTGACATGTATAATATACAACTATTATTTCTTTACTATAAAATATTTGTATATACGCAGTTTTATTTTATTTGTACAGTACAATTGTAGATATGAGGAAAAATAATACTTTATAACGAATTACCTTTCAATTGTGAGTGATTTTTATAAGGAATAATTTGGACTAACGCAGGGAATCATAACTGAATGTAACAATTTATCTTTCAGTTTTTTCCATTTATATTACAGAATTTTCGGTATTATTGTTATTAATGAAATGCAGTTGATATAGGCTATCAACAATGAATTCAATCTACATTAACAAAATATTTTTTTAAAATTCTGTGGCGCCATCTTCGAACAAAAGTGCTACACTTCTATGATGGGCATGAAATCATAAATTTATAGGATGGCCCACTGTTTACAAAATGCGTTTTCCTAAGTTTCTCCCAAATGAGAATATATGAAATATTTTTCAATTTTTCTTACCATACACAATATACAAAAACGTAAGATCATATGACACTCTTCAACCGATTTTTTCTTTTCGCGCGTTATTCAATTACAGATCCTTTGCTATTTCTTTATTATGATTAGTGTGAAATACAGATTTTTTCATAACTTAAAACATAATTAAATATTCTTATTTTGAAGAAACTGAGGAAATTAAAAATGCATTGTCCCCACCACTTTTTGCCCACCCTTAAGCTGAATTATTATCATTATTATTACTATTATTAAAATTCTTAAGCTCACTTTACCTTCTAACTATATGTGTTAAAGTTTGCATACATTTTATCTCTTTTCAGGGCACTGAAAAGCCATCCCTGCGAAAACTATTTCGAATTTTGTTGCGAGCACCCGATAAACGACATCAAAGTCGAGCCACCTAAATCCAAGAAGAATGTCGATGAATCTTTAAAAAGGTGCGGATACGGAGGCAATTCCGACAGTTTCGATTACCGTATAATCGGTGACGAGTCGAGGAATGCGCAGTTTGCCGAGTTCCCGTGGAGTGTAATCATCATACACGTCCAGCCGATCACCAACCAGGCCATCTACAAATGCGGCGGATCCTTAATACATCCTCAAGTCGTTTTGACTGCGGCCCATTGCCTAAAAGACCACGGCAACGGCAATTGGATAGTCCGTGCTGGTGAGTGGAACACCAGCAATGAGGAAGAACCGATTCCCCACCAGGAGAAAGAAGTTAAGGAGTTCGCAGTACACCCTTACTATCATCCACTCTCTTTGAAGAACGACGTAGCGTTACTGATCCTTAGCGAACCGTTTCAATTAGCTGATAACGTTAGAACCGTTTGCCTTCCCAATGCGAATAATCGTGGAGTGGATAATATGAAGTGCGTAGCCACTGGTTGGGGGAAGAACGCCTTCAGGAAAGGAAAACATTCTAACGTGTTGAAGAAAGTCGAAGTTCCCATGATCCCAAAGGAGGAATGCCAGAAATCGCTTAGGAAGACTAGATTGGGAAGTTTTATAGGCTCCATCGCAGTTTCGTATGCGCGGGCGGCGAAATGAACAAAGACACTTGCAAAGGTGATGGCGGAAGTCCGCTGGTATGCCCATTCCCCGAACAGAGAGGGCGCTACTTCCAAGTGGGAATCGTGGCCTGGGGCATCGGTTGTGGTGAGAATAACACGCCCAGCGCTTATGTCAACGTCGCTTTATATGTTGATTGGATTAACAAGCAGTTGAGAGCTAGAAATTTTGATTCCAACTATTATGAATCTATGTAGTAGTATAATCATAATAGTGAGAATTTTAATCAGGAAGTAATGTATTATTTAAGGTGTAAATATTTGTATATAAATAAATCTTTTGAAATAAATGAGACTTAATTTTTTTTTGTGCTGAAAACAGTGCAGCCTCTTGGCCTTTTGTATTTAGTCTCCCATTTCTTTTATCCATTAAATTATACCAGCTATTCCAATATCTTAGTACCCTGGCACTAATTTGTACATGCCTCTGGCTGGTTGATCGAAGTAATCTTCTGGGTTCATTTTTGTCTTCTTGTGTCCCAAGCCTCGCCATTCACACATAATATGGTAAGCGTTCACTGTCCTCTCGTTAAGTAAATAAGTTTTATTTGTCTTCCAACGACCATTACAATGCACAGTTGTCCGAATTTAATTGAAAACGGACCTAATTATTTTTTTCATGAAATCGACTCTTGAACAGTTGTAGATTATGGAAAAAAGGTTCTTTAGAATTACTTTTTAGAGAGGGCAGATGAAATTATTTAAAATTAATCGGTTTCTATTAACCCTAAACCTACCAAGGTGTGCTTTTGAGGCACAATTGATTTTGAAATTGCAGAACTTTGTAAGTTAACTGCCCACAGACTGTGAGATTTTTGTATTCTCAAAATAAACATTTAACACAGAATGACATAAAAAAATTTTAAAAATATTTTCCTATTTTTACTAAAAAAATTAAACATAATTTACCGACACGTCCTACCAAGGTGGTGTCTTTGAGGCACAACTGTTATTGATACTATAAAATGCATTGCTACGTATATTTAAACTAGGTATGTGGTAAATCCCCCGTAATAAAATATGCTTTATTTTCGGGACTTTCCCCTTGTTGTAAGAACTTCCAGTTGCATATGAAGGGGATTCCCTAAATGCGTTTTGCTAAAACAGTCAGCTTACAAACTGCATTGCTATCAGTGTATTTGTGACTTCCTAACGACAAATGGCCCGTTTTAGGTGTCTATTGGTTAATTTTATTTCTTTTACCTAGTGGAGAGTATAGTATAGACCAGGTAAGCAAAATAAAGTTTTTGATTGACCCCAGTAAAAATAGATTTTTGTTTTATGCTTATTTGGTTTTGAAATTTATGCAGAAAATATGACCGATTGGTTGACTGACCGACGCCGGCCACTAACTGAAAAGGAGTTGCTCGATGCATTGTACGAAAGTGATGAGGATTTGGGAAGAATGTAAATGATGGTGAAAGAATGAAGAAGAGCCAAATGACGAAACCTCTTCTAGTGAAGCGGATTATCAAGAAACTGGCGATGAAGAAAGCGATGAACAAAAAGGAAGTGACGATAGTGATGCTAATGATGAACCGCCCGGCATTCGCAAACTTTTATTGGAAAAGATGGTACCGAGTGGAGAATGCCACGCCGATTGCCAAGGGAAAAACACGTGCACACACATAATTTACAACAGCCTTGGAAAAAAGTGAAACTTCCACCTGGAGTGCATGTTGATACTCCTTGTGACGCATTCAATTTGTTTTTGATGATACGGTTATTGGTATTGTGGTTACTTTCACTAATAAGGAGGCTGTCGTATTCTGGCGATTTGTGGAAACTAAGTTGACGACGTTGAAATCCGTGCTTTCTTGGGCCTTTTTGATTACTGCTGGAAGAAATAAAACAAGGAATGGTGGACTAAATGAGCTATGGAATCCTTTATATGGAAATCCTGTTTATCGAGCGTGTATGTCACGAAATAGATTACTCAATTACTAAGATTTATTCGTTTGACGATAAAGCGACCAGAACCCTCCGAAGGCAAAAGGACAAGTGGCACCAATTAGAGACCTGTGGGACCGTGTTAATACAAACTTGCTGAAATATTATCTTCCTGGCAGTAATCTAACCATCGATGAACAACTGGTGCCTTTTAGAGGTCGTGTATCTTTCCGACAGTACCTGCCAAGCAAGCCAGATAAGTACGGTATGAAAATTTGGTGGATATGCGATAGTGGAACTAGTTATCCGTTACGTGGTATACCGTACTTAGGAAAAGAAGGTCTCAACAGAGCAGAAAACTTAGCGCAAAAGGTGGTTGAAGACCTTTGTGAACCTTTTCTGAGAACTAAAAGGAATATTTACGTTCGACAACTTCCTTCACCAGCTACGAGCTTGCATCCAGTTTGCCTTACCCAAAGGCAACTTGTGTAGGAACGCTCAGAAAAAATAAGCGCTGCATACCACCAAATTTTTACCCTCACAGGCGACGGAATATTGAAAGCAATTGTTTGTTTTCAGAAGACAATGACTTTGGTATCTTATGTACCTAAGAAAAATCGCTGTGTCATATTATTATCTAGAATGCCACAACGACTCCACCATTGATGAGGAAATTAAAAAATAAATCTGAAATCAATAAGTACTACAATTCCACGAAAGGAGGTGGATACACTTGATCAGATGGTACATACATATTCAGTGAAAGAACGCAAAACTAATAGGTGGCCTTTGGTCTAATTTTTTCAATATAATTGATGTGTGTGGAGTAGCTTCATTTGTCATTTGGAGAAATATCCATCCTGACTGGCATATTTTCCAAAAAACGAAAACTTCGCAAAATTTTTCTTACGAGAAATTACAACAGAATTAGTACTGGGGAAAATTAGACGTCGTAGTTTGAGTGGCTTGCATAAAAGTCATACTTCATTGATACAAACACGTTGAATCAAGCCCCAACCACAGGGGAGTCTTCGCTCGAGAAGTAAGAAAACGAAACGGTGGTATATTGCCCATCAAAGAAAAGCAAATGTCAACACAGTTATGTGATAAGTGTAAGCTAACGGTTGTGGTGAACATTCAGAGAAAATACTCACGTGCACAAATTGCAAACTACATAAATAACTTTCAAAATTTTTACTATCTTGTACTATTTTTAAATTATATCTTCTACACACAATATTCTTTCTATATGTTTTAATCTTACTGTATACCTACTACATGAAAATAATAATGCATATTTGCTATTATTTACATCAACAATGTGTACCAAATGATGTGTGCCTGTGAGGCACACCTTGGTAGGACACGTTACGATAAAACGTTGGTAGGACTAGGGTTAATACTCTTTATTATAGTTCATCATAGTCTAAAATAATGCTCATTTTTTAACGTCAAGCCTATAAGATACATGCAGAAGACATTCGAATAAGCGAATCCAAGCATGGAGAGAAGATATTCCAAATTGAAAAGTCTCTTCGTTAACTTCTCTTTCGAACGCTCTACCTATGTCATTCATCCGGATAGGTGTTGTTTTGTACACGTAGCAGGTCCTAGCTGAAGGCATGTCTGTAAGAGCATAGCAATTTTTTCCATTTATCACGGACAGCATGCACACGTGAGTAACAGAGATATCTCGTCCTTGGATTTGAAAGTTTGTTGGAAGAAGGTGCGCAGTTTGGTCGTCAATATATTATTTTTCTAGTTGTGCAAGTTCTGCATTTTCCTTCTTAAATTGGAAACGAATCGGCCGACAACATCTTGTGGAAGATGGTCTAGGATTTTGCTAAATTATTACTTTTTCTCCGTCAGCTTCTTGAAAATATAGTAGTGGCTACCAACGATTAAGAAACAATTCGGGCGTCCATCTGCCTCTCCTGTCCGCGTTTCATCGTTCTGCCAGAGCCGCATGGTACGCTCTCTCGTATCCCGCCTGCTTGTCGATCCGCATTCCAGCTTGTCCAGGTAGAGTTGCCTTCTCTCCTTGGCTAGAAGTTTTGAGATTAGAGCGATATCAGTAAATTCCTTGGAATATCTCATTGCAAAGCCCAAAGCTTCTGATGCGAACTTACATATAACTTCAATGTGTGGGACAAGGACAACGAAAAATTAAACACTACTACTACCAAGGTTATGTATTGTAGTTTTTGCCGCCAAAGGAATACCGTTTTGTCATGTAAATACGGATATTTCGTCAAGTTCGTTTCTGAAACTTGCTTTAAAACATTTACTAATGTTTAGACTAAGTTTATTTGATCTCACAACATCTCGATATTACTTATTTATTTATTTATTTATTTAGACCAACAGGCTAAACTTACAAGGGTCACATAAATATATATACATAGACAGCATATTAAGAATTGGTATGAAAAAAATAACAAATATTCTGTGATCAAAAACTAAAAAACAAAAATAAAAACTAGAAGCTACAAACTAGCAATGACAAAAATACTCCAAACTGTGGTATTGATAATGCTGCAAACTTCTCCTAAGACCCCTCTCCAAAAACTGCACTAAACTGGATCATCAGCAGCAACACTGAACTGGATGACTACACTAAAACTATCCTAATTTATACCTAAAAAAAGGTAATGGTACAATGATCACGGTCATGGCTGACTGCCGTCATGCTTAACTAGTCACTAATTCTAACTCCGTCCGTTCTACTATTTCTACTTAATAAACTATAAAGACAAGACCTTAAGGGTCCTAAATCTGAATTCATTAAAATTTGTTTGTTTTTATACTCCATACCCCCATACTCCATGCCCTCAGAACAATTTAATTGCACATAGTTGCTTACGTTTTTAACCAGCTTTACATTGTCAACTTTATAGTTTTCTTCAAGCATATGTAGGGCTACACTAGATTTGTAAAACCTTCTAAACTTAAGATGAGCCAAATGCTCCTTGTAATGCGTTTTAATTGATCTGTTAGTTTGCCCTATATATACATGATCACAATCTTTACAAGATATATTATAAATATCTGATTTGTCCAAATTATCTACTTGATCTTCAGGGTTACCTAAAATATTTTTAAGACTATTATTTGAAGTAGTTGCTATGTCAAGATTGAATTTAGAGTTGTAGACCTTTCGTGTAACTTGGATAAAATGGTAATTTAAAATATTTCTTATTCTTCCTGTCACTGATTTCTAAAGTGCTCACATTTCTAATTCTTAATTTGTTTTTATGTTTTCTAATGGTATTATATACAACTTCTTCTCAAAATCCATTAAATGCAGCGATTTTAATATCTTTAAGTTCTTTATTATATTGTTCTGTGGATAGAGGAAAATTAAGTAAGCGATGCACCAAAAAGTTAATAGCTGCTAGTTTATTTTTCCACGAATGATTTGAATCTTCTGAAATAAATCTGTTATTAGTAGTGGGCTTTCTATATATGTCTATTTCTAATTTATTTTTTCTTATTACTAATATATCGAGAAAAGCAATCCTATTGTTTGTTTCTCTTGATGGGTAACTTAATGAAGGAAATTTTGGAATTTAGCTGTGCAAGAAATCTCTAATTGAAACTTCACAAGTATCAAAAAAACCAAAAATGTCATCGACGTATCTAACCCAAACCCGTGGAAAATATACCAAAGTATTCTACAACTATTTCAAATAATAGTCTTAAAAATATTTTAGGATTTGAAGTTTTCTTGAATAGGCTTACAAAAAATCTGAAGAAATGTGTCCAAGGTGTATTTCAATCTGTTGGCCTCTCTGCTAAGACGACTGTCAGAAAAACTGAGAATATTAGAATACGCCTATTAATGGAGAAGGCAAAGAAATTCAAGTGGCTTTTGTTGGCTGTTGATGAGTCAACAGACATTGCTGATACTGCCCAAGTGTTTCTGTTTATCTGGGAAATTAATACCAAGTTTGTAGTAACAGAGAAAAATACCTTTTGTGCGTAGTCTGCATACAACAATTATAGGCACAGGTGTCTTCAAGGAAGTCGAGAAAATCAATACAATTTAATGTGAAGTTAGTTAAAGTCAGTTACCTGTGATGATGGTTAAAATATGTGTGGAATGGGAAAAGGATTAATAGGAAATATCTTTAAGGCTTGCGAAGCAGCTAAATGTGGAAAGCTTCTAGTAACTCAACGCATAATTCCTGAAACACCTCTATCTATTTTGCATTATTTAGCAGTTGTGATAGCGGTTAACTTTATTCGCTTACGGTGAGTTCACCATCGTCACTTTCGTGAGTTTTTATTACAGATCGAATATATGATATACAATCGTTCGATGGTGCAGTAATAAAAAAAAATTGTTAGGATTTTTCTAACCCAGAAAAGTTATTAGTATTTTCTTAAATAAGAATAATTTTCCACAACTACTATTCCGTGTATTAATCATAATGATCCCTTCCATTTCCTATTTCCTCTTAACTGAACTGTGCTGCGTCTCTTCATATTATTTTAAATAAAAAAATATTAACCTTTGCTTTACAAAAATTATCTCACAATTCATTTCTTTTGATCTAAGTTGGATTAAAATGGATCCCATTATGTTGCAAAATTTTATGAACAGATGCTTTCAAGGTGCCCAAATCTTCAGAAGTAGCAGGTATTGAACTACTGAGATGTGTTTCAAAATGTCATAAAATATTGATCCTATTTTTCTTGTTTTTCTCCATAACACTGCCAGTTTTCTTAAATCTACTGGTCACAAGTAAGAGGTGTCAATTATATATCTTTTTATTAAGATATTCTTTTTAAAAACTATTTATTGATTTAATTAATACAAAAAAGTTAATCTTAAGAACTAAACTTATGTCTAAGACGACTTGATGTATTTCACACACGCCCGTGTGAAAAACATCGTTGAAACAAAAGCACGGATTTTATCTTATCGTAGTTCTTAGAAGTTAATCCACTGTACTTTTATAACTACGCAGTTGTACAAAGTTAACATTAAGCATAATTGCGGGATGACATAATTATATGTATTTGTACGGGTAGTAAGAATATAACTCCTCCCCTACAAGATGGATCTTATACACTAATGGGGTAGAAGGGCCTTGGATCCTCTTGCCGATCCTCTTCTGTATTTTCGTTGTTTCCATTATATCTTATAATCAATTTACAAATATTTTTTCTAAATAAAACTTTATAACATGAATATAATATTATTATAATTACAGTAATGTATAACACAATTGTCCAAATGTTTGGAGATTCAGTATAATTGTTAATCATTTGGATCTCTTTCAATTTATTAGTTTCTTCTTTTAGTCCTTGTAATTTATTTAAACTTGCCTTATCTAATTTTAATGGTACAGTGGTATCCATTTTAAATCCTGTGCTATTTATATAAATGTGGGGTAACACTAATGGAGATAATATTTTATTAAATTTCTTATAATTAGAAAGTTTTGTATTTCCAATTTAAAAGCTACACTTCTGTGGAATAGTTATTAAATAATTTCCAATTAATTCTTGATTGTCCTCTTTATGACAATTTAAATGAACTTTTATTCTCTTAGGAATTATTATTAAATAATGAGCGTTATCAATTTCTTCGATAATAGTTTCTGTTACAATAGTATTTTCTTTTTGACATGGTTCGTAGCTCATTCATAGTTAAATGTAAAATTTGAAATATACAATCTTGTTTATTTAAGCCGTTTAACAACTGATTATGTTTAGAATAGTAATTTGTTCCAACGTTTTTACATTCTTCGTTTAAATACATATAGTGGCGTTCGTTTGCGATAAAGTAAGGTGCTTTTGAAATTATAGTTGAATTGTTATTAGGAATTGAATATAAATGATAGTAATTAAATGTTTCTGGTAATACTACCGGTATTGACAGAATAAACACAATTTGTGCATCAATATATAAAGCTTTAATATCCATGACATCATAATATTTTACAATGTTTTCCTTAGTTAACGGGATAATCATTTGACTTTTATCTGTTTCAGATTCAATTTGTTTTAGAATGCTTTCCAATTCTTTTAGTTTTATTATTGATGAATGTACTGTATGTAATCTAGCAAAAGTTATTGCATTTTCTGATTCCGTTAAAATTTGTATAATAGTATTTAAACTTAAATCCATTTGGTCCATTATATTTTTTGCATTGAAGAAATTAAGGAAAGTAAAATGTGTTTTGTTTAAAGTGTTACTTATATTATTAATTCTTTCTTCGATTATTTCTTGATCATGATTAATTAGTGATAATGTTTCATTAAAAGTTTCCATAATGTGGTGTGATAAGGATATTTGCTGATTTACAGTTTTAATAATCATTCCTTGATTAGTTTTCAAATCATTAATCATTGTATTATATTTTTCGGCGTCCGAAGCGTCTAAGTTTCCGGTTATTGCTTTTATTATACTACCGAGTCCATCTATTAATCCGCGTTTGCTTCTTTTTAAGGGCATTATATTATTTAGCCTTTCTGTTACATGATGTAGTTGAAATATAATTGTTTGTTTATAATTATTTAACTCTCCGGAAAATGTATCATTCATTCCGTGATTAATTGATAATATTAATTTTTTAAATAAACGTTTAATGGCATTCAATTGCATTTCAATAGGATGCAAATCGAAATAATGAATAAATGTTCTTGAGTATTGATGAATTTTTGCAAGGCCTACCTTGAATGGTAATATTCCAGGATTGTTGTAGAGTAGTCGTCACACTCAGTTGGTGCTAGTTCATATAGAACTATCAGTATTAAGAATAAAGGCTTCATTCCGCGATGGAAGAATTCCTTGGGTTGTGTTTCACGCCGCCGGAGACCTCGATAGTACCAGTTTTGTTTGGGTGCTAAAATGAATCCTCTTGTTCTCGATGAAAATCGGATCCAATTGGCTTCTGTATTGGATCAGTGTTACCAGGTCCAAGTAGTTGGAAGTCCGTGATTTCCACTTTCACACAATTACAGTTCGTTTACCACTTCAATGATAAAAATCAACACAAATTTTCGATAAATTTGCAGCGATAAAAATCCGAATGACTGCGCCAATTATATATCTTTTTATTAAGATATTCTTTTTAAAAACTATTTATTGATTTAATTAATACAAAAAAGTTAATCTTAAGAACTAAACTTATGTCTAAGACGACTCGAGCGGGAGTGTGTGAAAAACATCGTTGAAACAAAAGCACGGATTTTATCTTATCGTAGTTCTTAGAAGTTAATCCACTGTGCTTTTGAAATTATAGTTATTAGGAATTGAATATAAATGATAGTAATTAAATGTTTCTGGTAATACTACCGGTATTGACAGAATAAACACAATTTGTGCATCAATATATAAAGCTTTAATATCCATGACATCATAATATTTTACAATGTTTTCCTTAGTTAACGGGATAATCATTTGACTTTTATCTGTTTCAGATTCAATTTGTTTTAGAATGCTTTCCAATTCTTTTAGTTTTATTATTGATGAATGTACTGTATGTAATCTAGCAAAAGTTATTGCATTTTCTGATTCCGTTAAAATTTGTATAATAGTATTTAAACTTAAATCCATTTGGTCCATTATATTTTTTGCATTGAAGAAATTAAGGAAAGTAAAATGTGTTTTGTTTAAAGTGTTACTTATATTATTAATTCTTTCTTCGATTATTTCTTGATCATGATTAATTAGTGATAATGTTTCATTAAAAGTTTCCATAATGTGGTGTGATAAGGATATTTGCTGATTTACAGTTTTAATAATCATTCCTTGATTAGTTTTCAAATCATTAATCATTGTATTATATTTTTCGGCGTCCGAAGCGTCTAAGTTTCCGGTTATTGCTTTTATTATACTACCGAGTCCATCTCTTAATCCGCGTTTGCTTCTTTTTAAGGGCATTATATTATTTAGCCTCTTTGTTGCATGATGTAGTTGAAACATAATTGTTTGTTTATAATTATTTAACTCTCCGGAAAATGTATCATTCATTCCGTGATTAATTGATAATATTAATTTTTTAAATAAACGTTTAATGGCATTCAATTGCATTTCAATAGGATGCAAATCGAAATAATGAATAAATGTTCTTGAGTATTGATGAATTTTTGCAAGGCCTACCTTGAATGGTAATATTCCAGGATTGTTCTCTAAATTATCTAATTTGATTGTAGAGTAGTCGTCACACTCAGTTGGTGCTAGTTCATATAGAACTATCAGTATTAAGAATAAAGGCTTCATTCCGCGATGGAAGAATTCCTTGGGTTGTGTTTCACGCCGCCGGAGACCTCGATGGTACCAGTTTTGTTTTGGGTGCTAAAATGAATCCTCTTGTTCTCGATGAAAATCGGATCCAATTGGCTTCTGTATTGGATCAGTGTTACCAGGTCCAAGTAGTTGGAAGTCCGTGATTTCCACTTTCACAAAATTACAGTTCGTTTACCACTTCAATGATTAAAATCAACACAAATTTTCGATAAATTTGCAGCGATAAAAATCCGAATGACTGCGCCAATTATATATCTTTTTATTAAGATATTCTTTTTAAAAACTATTTATTGATTTAATTAATACAAGAAAGTTAATCTTAAGAACTAAACTTATGTCTAAGACGACTCGAGCGGGAGTGTGTGAAAAACATCGTTGAAACAAAAGCACGGATTTTATCTTATCGTAGTTCTTAGAAGTTAATCCACTGTACCCAAGTAGCACTGAAAGTCGGCTGTCGATTGGATACAATATGGGCCGATATTAGAGTGTCGGTGTGATATCTCGAATTAACACCCAATATTTCATTAGTAGGATTTTTTCAATATCAAGCAGATACTAAGAAACTGATATAAGAGCAATAGCGGTGGAAAGTCAAAAAAAATCGGTTAATGAATGGTATTAGATCATTTTAGAGAAAAAACCCCAATGTCATAGTTCAATATTGGGACAGTATCATTTTTAAAATATAAGTGCAATATTTCTTCTCGAGTATTGTCTCAACATCAGCAAAAAATCACGGGCGTCTGTAATGTATCGGCACTATATAAGTATTACAATATTGACCCTATATCATACACAGATATCGATTTAATATTCATTGTAATTTTATCTTTTAATCAGACCAATACTGTAGCTGGACATTAGTCTAACGTTAGATATAGTGCGCTTGTGTAGTTGCGGCAGTTGTGTTTTACGTTTTGTGAAATTGTATTCTGTATTTCTAGCGTTTTAGCAGTAGTGAGCAATAGTAACAAGTACTTTGGTGCAAAATTGTCTGAGATGACCTCTAGTTCAACCACGTAAGTATTACATTTAAGCTACTTGCCATTTGTAACTTGTTACTTGTTTAAATCTGTTTTTTTCCACCTACGTTCACGTTTTATAACCTATAATCGAGCAACGTATGCGAAAACAAAGATCATGTAAAATACGTAGAATAGAACAAAATAATTCCTCCAGATGATTATATTTTTCAAACAAAGTTTGTCATGTGCAGTTACCAGTAAGTAATGAAGAGGAGCTGCAACGCTTGCAACTAACCTGTTCCCGTAAAGGTCATGAAAGTTTGGTAAGTTTAATAGCTATTTTACAAATAATTGTGGGTATGAAACGTTTAATAACTTGTAGGTCCATATATTATCATTGACTGGTGGAGATACAGTGAAAGAGAGGCTGTTAATGTAATGTTAAAAAAAAAATACTTACTAGGATATAAGTCTGCAGTATTCTCTGAAAGGGAGGCAGAACAAGCGTGCTTTCGACAAATTTCTTATTTATAAAATATTGACAGACATGTATTTCATTTGAAACTATATCATTTCACTTATTGCCAATTTTTTCTTATAATAGATGCAATATGAGTTCGAGTAACAGACGCAACTCATGCTGATATTGGCAAATATGTAGGTCGATGGTTAGCTGTTGCAGCCGATGGAGAAGGCAAACAAAACAAAGAAGCGTCCAGATCCAGAGCAACACAACATTTTGTAACTATTTTGTTTATTTCATGTTTTTTCTTTCTTTTTATACGCGTTAAGTTTGGTTAATAATCGAGCTTTGTTGTGCTACTGAAAACTTAATAAATTGAATAGGTATATCGATTTTTAATATCCTGTTAAGTATTCTTGGTATGTGTCAGAAAAATGCGTATAAATATGATCTCATTGTTTTTGGTTAGACAAATGTGGTATTGACTAGATGTGATCTATATTCTTTGATTTGATATACGCAGTTTTACTATTTAAATGTATACACTCTATATGTAAATCCGATATAATTGCATGAGATACCAGTAATTGTTGAACCACCTTACGGCTTTATTCATTATTCTGGAAGTAGTATTTTCTACAAAAAAAAAAAAATGAATTCAATGCTGCATAATCAAAAAAAAAATTGTCTGCCCAAAAATAAGTAAACTCAGCAAGTTCCTTATTTTAAATGGAATATCTTATATGTATACAATTTTTTAATTTTTACGCAAGGAAATTCTATGAAAGTATATAAACCCCCACATATTTACTGTTTATAGCAACTTCTCCTGACACTTAGCCACTTAAATGCAGTAATGAATTTTAGAAAATTTATGTAAACAATACTTTTTTGTAAAATGTATATAATGAAATTGTACTTAATTGAATATCCAGTGTTCAGTGGACCACTTGCAGGTAGGTTACATACCTGTATCATCAGTATGATGTTACAATGATATTGCATTTTTAAATTTATATACATAAATATATACATACATAAATTTGAACGACGCAATTGACAATTGTCGGTACATCAAGGCATCCAGGATATCGACTTAATATATACTGCGATATCAGATGAACTTCACTTATTTATGTATGTCCAATATCTACAGCGATATTATGCCGATACAACATTAACTTTGAGCCGATATTGGGCAAAAATCTTCTAGATATTGAAAGTATAACGGTTCGAATGCGAATATTAATATCGGTATGAAGTTACTACAGAGATGTACCACCAATAAAGAGAAATGTTCACACTTCTATATCGCGCCGATTATAACGCCGATCCACTATCTATATACCGCCGATTAGATCGCCATTGGCAACAGACATTATACCGATATAATGTGCTACTTGGGTACTTTTATAACTACGCAGTTGTACAAAGTTAACATTAAGCATAATTGCGGGATGACATAATTATATGTATTTGTACGGGTAGTAAGAATATAACTTGTCTTCCATTGAGTTCCTGACAAGCTTTTTCTGAAATTTTTAGGCATCTCCAGGTCTAAAGAATAAATTTAAAATATTGAGATCAAGATAAACTTTAATATTTTTCACTGTTTGGTTTATATATTGCAGAGTAGTATGTAATTGCCTGGGTACTAAACGTATAGAAAACAATGATATTTACTGGCAATAATAATTTATTATAATATCGAAGTCATAATCCATCATTATGTAAAAATATTCGACCATTTGGAAACGTTAATAAATAATACGAATAATTTTAAATTTTATTAACATATCTAATGGTTTTATTATGACCTTGATCATTAATTTCGTTTAATTCAGCTCTGAGCCTCTTCAGATGATCGCGTTGTTTCACTGTTAAATCGGCCGAAATACAAACAGGAGTCAAAAGTTTACTCTTAAGGATTACTTCGATCAGAGAGCTGTACAGATTAGTGTAAGATACTAGGATCTTGGAATGGCTGCAATAATTTAATGGATAAAAGAAATGGGAGACTAAATACAAAAAGCCTAGAGGCTGCAGTATTTCCGGAGACTCCATGTCAGACGGCTCCTACAAAAAAAAAGAAATATATTGTGAACGTAAAAATATATCAAACACATCTCATTCGAAACATTTATTTTAGATTATCACCTTAAATAATATACACATCGAGAATAATTTTATAATAACTGTAAATCAGTAAGAAGAAAAATGTTTTTCTTTTCTTCAATATTGTACTAATTATGAGTATTAATTCTCATGACACAAACATGAATCAAACTAATAGTGTATATAAATTAAATAGCATTTCATCACGGCCAAACTGTTTTCTCTATCCATTCAATATAAGAGCTAACCCTAACATAGATTCCGGGAATGCCCTGATTACCACAGCCTAATCCAAACGAAGTTACACCAAACACGTAATAACTACAATACACTCCCTTAGCATATATTTGAATTGGTCCACCAGAATCGCCCTGAAAATAAGATAAAGATCGACATTTAAAACACTTAAAATATTTCCCAAAGACCAACCGGACACGTGTCTTTTCGGTTCCTATTGGAACCGTAACAAATCTGAATATTCTCATCTAAGCCCCTTGGTAGCTCTCTGGGGAGGTCACTGTACGTCTTCCTGCATTGATCGTGCGGAAATGAACCGACTACCGCCTTCAAGAGGTGCTGACTTTTTGTGGCATTTTCCGTATTACCCCACCCCGTAATTATGCCTTTGGATTCGGTTGTCGATTCCGTGTATAAACAAATGGGCTTCACGTAAATGTTTAACTTAGCCGGTTTCTCCAATTCCAACAGAGCGATGTCGTGGTACTTGAGTGAGAATTTATAGTTTGGATGTCTGTGTATCTCCTTGATGTTGATTTGTTGAACGTCTTTGTCATCATCCGATGATGCGTAGTTTGTATCACCCAAACGTACGAATGATGGCTTTTCACTATGAAGTGGTATTAAAGACGTATTAAAGATTTTTCAAATAAAGACTAGAAAATAGTATATTAAGAGAGTACGAGTATTACGACATTGTAGCACGTGTTTTATATCTTTTGTTAAAAATTATATATTTTGGCAAAAATTATTTGCCCTCTTCACACATTAAGCTTAGATTGATGAAAAACTTTATCATGGTGTGTATAAAACTAACAGTGTATTTGTGTATGTGAGGAGGAAGTTCCCTAAGATCAGTGATGCTAAGGTAAAGGAAGGTATTTTAGTGGGACCCCAGATCAGACATCCACTTCGATATGAAGAATTTGTTGAGGCGCTAAATGAAATTGAAAAAGCAAAATGGTTGCCTTTTAAAAAGATTCACGACGGCTTCTTGGGAAATCGTAAAGCCGAAAACTACGTAGAGATTGTTAACAACTGGCCTCATATAAAGCCATGGATTGCAACATGAGCCTAAAGTATACTTTCTTGACTTCCACTTGGACATTTTCCCAAAAACCCTGGAGCAGTTAGTGACGAGCATGGTGAAAGATTTCACCAGGACATTCTAGTCATGGAGAAGAGATACCAAGGCAAATAGAGCCGTGCTCCCAGCTTTATAAGCAGACTATTGCTGGACGCTGAAGAGAGATGTTTCTGATGCAAACAAAGTACAGTCGAAAGTCATATATCAGCACATTTTCCAAGTCATCATCATGTAATTGATTTAAAAATGGTTACAATAAATCATTTCCGCATTTAATAAAGAATATTGGACCAATAATCCATCTGTGAGAAACAGCAAACCAAACGCCTATGTCTGAAGAATGCAAGGGTGTTTTAGCTTTTTCATGTGCGTTTTCACTAGACCAGACGCGCATTGTTTGTTTATTTAAATATCCTGATCAATGAAACCATGCTTCATCCGGAAAAAAGGATTTATATATATTTTAAGACAATAATTAAGTCGGGGTACGTGAACAATGGGTAAGAGCTATTGCACGCAATGCAACTTGTATGGAAATTTTTGTAGATGGTTTTTAAGGATTGTATGGCACGTTCCATATGAAAGTTGTGTTTGTTGTGAACACTTACGAATCTGCTATATTTTCAGCTCTCTGGTTAATGGTCTACCACTATCTAGTTTGCGGGACGAAGGCTTTCACGGAATTTTGCCACTGATAGTTGTGTTTTATTTGCCACTACCAACATGATATTGTAAATAAATGACATGGCTTGCTAGAATGTAAATTTATTATATAACAAACGCCAAAACTACAACTTCTTTAGGGTTGATATTTTTGGGAGAGTAAATAGGAATGAAATGAAGCTAAAGGCCATTTCTACGCTACCGGCTTTTCAAATAAACTTGCCGACCTTAGCTTATTAGACTTTAAAATATTATTTAATATTGTGTTACTTACTATTTCTGAATAAATAAACAATGGCCAGCTGTTCAAGACAAATTTCTCGCTAATAAGACTTCCACCACAGCCCCACACATAATCACTGGGCCACGTACCATAACCTATTAAAGCCTAAAAAGCGAACAAAATGTTTATTGTGACAAGCAAACAACGAATTTTTATACAGTAGTTACAAAAAAGTTTACACAAAGTGGTAATATTTACGCTTTTGTAAAAAAGGGCCCTGCTGAAAGATTTCGGTTAAGGCGGCGTAGTTTGTATATGCTTTTGTTTTAGATATTCACATTTTAAATATAATACATGCACGCTTAGCTTGATATAACGGTGAAATTAAAATCGATATAATTGTATACAGGTGTCCACTATAGTCCTAAACATTTGCTTAACTTTAGTCCAAGGTAACTTGAAAAATATGAAAACTTATTTTACAATATGTCTGTTAGAAAATATAAAAGTGTAGCTAAAAAATTTTTGAGAAATTGGACAGTATAGCGATAGAACGATAATTTTCTATGTTAGATGACTGTCCACAGATCACATAAGATGCCATTGATCATCTCATTCAGAGCATGCCTCGTAGAGTTAGACAGTGCATAAATAATCGTGGAGATGTGACATTTTATTGATAATTTTCTTGCTGATTGTTGGTATTTTTGACAATTGTTATGATTTACTAACTGAAACTTGCCAAAATTTCTGCTTTATGACTTATCTATAATGAAACTATACATAATTGTTTAATTTAGTGTTAAGAAGTAAAAGAACAACCAAAAATAAATCATACCAATAAAGAAATATTTGCGTCCTGTTAGATCATTAAAATGTCACACTGTGCCGCGGTGTTATAAGAACAAAATCTTATGCTTATGTGCAACGTCGTTCCGATTCTACTGCGTCTTGTATCAATTTTTCATCTAGATTAATTTGGATGTGAAAGACCTTTTATGTAAAAAAAACTCAAGACACGAGTTATTTTATGCTTACCATGTGGGGAAACTCTCCTTTGGTGGTGTTATCTCCCTCGACAATAACTATTAGAGCATCTGGCTCCCACGGACAAATTGGTTCTTCTTCAGGACCGTCATTGGTTGGTAGTGGAGAAAAAGTCAACTTATAAGCAAGCTTCTCGTAGGTTTGACATGCTGCAAAACAATAGGAAGGAAAGTGAAAGTTATGCGCCTGAGGTAACTATGATACGAAGAGTATAACAAAAGTAGCACAAACGCTAAGGACGGCGATACAGTGTTGGGCAGAAAGTAATTACTTACTTCAATAATTACAATCACAGTGTAAATAATTACTGATAATTACAAAGTAATGCAATTACAAAGTAATTTAATTACCAAGTAATTGAACGGTTGTAATTACAAAATAATTTAGTTACAAAATAATTGAATAGGTTAAATTAAAAAGTAATTAATTATTTTGTAATTAATTATGTAATTCAATTAATTTGCCAACAATTAATGGCCAATATTGTTTGTATTAATTATGAAAGTACATTTAAACTATTTGCTTATATCTGCACATTATTATTGGAGCATTTGTGTTTGATGCTTTACTTTTGACTATTTAAATAGTAAATAACCTATAATTTCATTGCAATATAAAACGCTATTTTTATTTCAATACAACGACACCTATTTTGTTATAAATAAACCTGGAAACAAATGCTGCTGCCTTTGAAAACTCGCTTTGTTGACTGCCTTTACAATTTGATGATATGCTGAAATACTTTTTCCCGTATATTTTCTTTTCTTGATTTTACATGTGTGATAATTATACTTGTTAAATCGAGACGGGTAATATCGGGAATGACTTGACTGATCTGACTTGTATATACGTTACGCACTTACATCTTCTATCTTTTTAGCTCTGAGTCAATGTTAACGCACACATTGTTTTACACGATAATCTTTTTTACTATCAAGAGGGTGGACGGGAGAGGATGGTATTTTATCATATGATCCTTTCATCCAGTATTGTAAAAAATAGTTTTATAAGTTTCGTCCCCCTCCACTTCTAACATTTTTAATGCATCCTCTCATCTAATATTGTGAAAAAAAATAATTTTATCATACAACAAAATTTCCTCCCCCTCGCACAGTGGTGCAAAACGCTTGATTTTCGGAAAAAACCTTGTCTATCTCAGATATACGACTTTTAAGCTATACTGGGGACCTACTCCTATGTACTTTTTCATTCTAAATTGAATGAAATCAAAACCAAGTCGACAACTTAAACCGTTTTCAGTATACTGTTATTATTGTGTTTTAACTTTGAGTATAACTAGTGTTGAAGTAATGACCCTACTGAAGAAGCTATTGAAGTAGCTGATTTGGGATTGTGTAAGCGCCCTAAATGAGGTGGGCACCCAAAGGAAAGTAACTCTAACCTGGGTCCCTAGCCACTCGGGCGTGAGAGGAAATGAGGCGGCGGACGAGCTGGCCAGGCGAGGTTCGTCAAGGCCATTCGTTGGAGCCGACCCCTCTTTCGGCACTGCCAAATCGCAAATTAAAAAATCCATTAATGAATGGATATATAATGTCAAGTTGATGTCATTTATACAGATTTCCAGAAAGCGTTTGACAGAATTGATTATTACATTTTACTGAGCGGCTTGGAGCGGCCGGCTTCTCTACGTTGCTAATAAATTTGTTTCAATCGTACCTATTTGATAGAAAACAGTATGTAGAGTACTCAAACGTTAGATCTAATGTATTATCGCCTACTTCAGGGATACCGCAGGGATCTAATCTTGGACCAGTCTTATTTCTGATATTTATAAATGATATATCAAATGTTGATTGAATGCGAGAAGCTCTTATTTGCGGATGATCTCAAGATATATACTAAGATTCAATCCATAAACGATTGTCATCGTCTTCAAAGGGATCTTCAAGCAATTGAGACTTGGTGCCACAGAAATCATCTCTCACTGAATACAACGAAATGTAAGGTGGTATCATATACTAAAAAACTTAACATAATACAGTTTGGCTACTCGTTGAATGCTTCTATGCTTAGCCGTTGCCCTACAATAAAAGATCTGGGAGTTGTGTTCGATACCAAATTAATGTTTGTCGAGCACATAAATTCAATAGTGGCGAGCGCATACAGAATGTATGGATTTATTTACCGAAACTGTCGAGACTTTACTGATATTAGATGTCTCTTAAGACTATACTTTGCGCTTATAACATCTAAGCTTGAGTATGCGGCTCTGATATGGTACCCGATCTACCAAGTGCATATAGATAGTATTGAACGGGTACAACGTAAATTCTTAAAGTATCTAACCTATCTGCGTGATGGTAGATATCCGGATCGGGGATTGGATTATTTAATTTACTTGAGAGGTTTTGATGTGGTATCACTCAGAGAGAGACGTGCTGTTTTAAGTGTAAAATTCTTATATGGATTACTAAACAATACTATAGATTGCCCGTGGTTGCTAAGTAAAATAAACTTTTATATACCGAGATTAGGCAATAGATGTCAAACTACATTCTATTGTGAAATTAACAAAACTAACATATTATTTAGGTCACCAATTTCTATAATGTGCACAAATTACAATAGATTATCAAACGAATGTGATATCCATACTGATACATATAAGGTGATAGCTAGTACAATTCTTAATAATCAGTTAAATATAATATAATTACTTTGGTAAAAATTGGAGCTTAGTGGTAGTTTTTATATTTATGTACTCGTTGATATACTCTGTGTACTTTTATTTTCCTGTACTTGGGTTTCTACCTGTTGGAAATATACTTATTATTATTATTATTATTTTATTATTATAATCAGTCCAGAGAGTGGTGGCAAAAATCACCGGGACAATGGCAGGCAAAAGAGTTCCTAAAGGAGCAGAGGCCTGAACTCACGAGGGATCTACTGAATAAAGACAGGAAGACTGTCAAAATGATTGTAGGTCTGCTGACTGGTCACTGTAGACTGAATAGGCATATGTATAACATAGGCCTGGAAGATGATGCAACCTACAGATTCTGCCAAGAGGAGGAAGAAACACCAGTTCATGTGCTGTGCCAATGTGAAGACCTGGCGAGGACAAGGTTTCTAGTAATTGGGGAGGAGAACCCCACCGCTAGTAGCTACTTAAAGAAGCCTCTCTCAAAGATGATAGGCCTAATTAAGAGGGCAAAATTAGAGAGCGTCCTCTAGGAAAAAAGGGGATCACAATAGATCTGAAAAGGTCGCGGTGAAACAGGTCGATTAGCTACCCCAATCCTAATCTAATCTAATCTAATAAGTAGTATTGAAGTAAGAGCTAATGTACCTAAGTGATTTTCTAAAGTTTTATTGTGACGGACAAAATGAAATTCTGATGGGAAACCAAATATTTTATTGACATTTCGCTAATGTACATACGCACTGGCTTCACCTAAATGAATGAAAAACTACGCTAAGTATATGTTAAAATTTGATTTGAAATTTAAAATATTTTCACATTATTTAATGTTTTAAAACAAAATTTAAGTATTTTTTAAAATTAAATTAGCACTTCTAATTAATAAGATTAATAATAAAAAATATATAATAGTAGTGACTATACTAATTTCAATAAAGCTTTTGCTGGAATCACCTCATACTGGTATTTGGACAACTATGAGAGCTAATGCAGAATCTGTGTCGAACTTAGATGCAGATGTATCAGGCAGTGAAAAGGCAGCATCAATTAAAGATTGGGAGTACGTTGCTTGCATTTTTTTAACTTCATACGATTGAGCTCGAAACCCACAATCGTCATAACTTTTTCCTGGCCTGCCTACTTTGTTTTTTGTTGCACCTTCGTTGGAAGAGTTCACAACAGGCAAGTCTACTTTGAATATTCCTTCTAGCCAATCACTGTATTTCAAGAAAAACTGGATCCTCACTCTACAAACATTTTCCAATCTGCGTTTAAATTGTGATACAAACCTCTTTGTAATGGATGAAATAATGAATAATATTTCTTCATCACTTAGTGAGGGCCGATTTTCACTTAAAAATTGCTCTAGAGAGCATTCTGGATTCATCAACACCTCACATAACAGTTTGTACGACATTTCAAAAGATCTCATGGTCCTACACTTTAGCAATATCTTGGATACACAACGTGTTTACTGAAAGCTAAAGAAACACTGGTGGTTTGACACAAATGTGTTTAGCTTTATATATTTTTTTCAACTTAAAATATCCTTTCTTGCAATATTTCTTGGAATTTACGTTACCATAATTTCATTTTATTATTTTCAATTTTTGACAAAAATTACAAACAGAATATATTTTTTTCCAGGAAGTCTAGTTCTGAAGTACATGTTAACAAGAAAAAATGTATTATATTAAATTATGTCAACTCAAAACACAAACATCTATCTATTTTAGTAAAACCCTTTGATCTTCCTTTATTTTATTCTAGGAATTTTTTGGTACACCTGTTTAAACAATTTCGGTTTTTTTTTTCATTCAGATTCTTCCGGGTTAAGTTCGATTCTTGGAAAATTATAGTAAGTTCAAAGACAATTGTTCCTGACTCTAAATACCAGTATATATCTAACTACTTTATCGCCGATGATATGTGTATAATGGCGGATCCTAATAATTATTACACTCATACAATTAATCGCCGTTTTCTCGGAAACAGCAAAAACTAGCAGCTAATTCTTTTAGAGATTATAAATAGAGGTGTTAATAAAGATCGAAAGCCAAATATGAACGTGTAGGTAGCTGTAGCTATATGTTAAAAATCTACATGATTTTTAAATTTACGTATAATGGTAGCAGTCATATAATTGTTAATAAAGATAAACTATATTTAGGTAGTAAGCTATTTTTTATTTGTAGTTGTGTAAACTATAAGACTACCGAACATAATAGAAGATATATATTTTAGGTTAAATAATTATTTTCGAAAATAAAAATGTTGTTAGTTTTATGAGAAATATGGAGTCGTTTCGGAATTTCTACATATGACGACTTTCAGCACTGATATTTTATATTTAACCGGCTACAAATGTTGCAAAATACCATTTTTTATAAAGTTTCAATATTTAGCTAACGATTTTCGTTAAATGTACTATCACATTTAATACTTGTCAAAATAGGGTTTTTCCACTTTTGCACCACTGTGCCTCGCCTTCTCCTCCCCCTCCATTGCAATCTCCTCCCACTCTCACCCTCCCGATGTAAAAAAAAATATAATATAATTTAAGATATTTTTAGGGCGTTATAAAGCAATAATTTTATCATAAGCAAAGAATCATTTAAAAGAATTCTCACTGTTGTCCATTGATATTAAAATAAATCATGGCAGACACGTAAACTACCAATACATATACTATTTCGGAAATATTATCCCAGAAATTAGTCCAATCAAGCGGGACTACCCGACTCGCCTGAATTAACATTAACAAAATTATAATAGTAATAATACTTGATAACAGCAAATTTAGAAACGAATAAAGATTTCCGGAAAAAAAATGAGCACTAATAATAATCATTGCTGGAAACCCGAATTCGTTGATCAATTTTGTTTTTATCAGAAGAGAAAATTAGTAATTATAATTTGTTAGGTTGTAATTGAATTACGAAATAATTAATTCAAATATAATTGAATTACAATTTAATTATAATTACGAAATAATTCAATTACAAAGTACTTCACCGGTAACAATTAAAAGTAATGAATTACAAAAGTAATTGAATAGGTCCAATTACAAAGTAATTGAGTTATAATGTAATTAATTACCATAGTAATTAGATATTTTGTAATTGATTACGTAATTCAATAACTTGTAATTAATTATGCCCAACACTGCGGTGATATAAGGTAACTCAATCAAATATGGGCACTGACGCAAATATGGGCACCGTCAGAAAACACAATAGTAGAAAACATTTTTCTGGGTATATTACAGTTTACTATAATCAGTAAGTTCAGACAACTTCAGTTGTCAAGTTGTTTACGTTACAGACGACGAGGTGGCGCTATAAGGAATTAGTCGTCCATTATTGTGAACAACAAATCGTGCCGTGTAATTTCGGTAAGTAAAATTTTTATCAATTTTGTTGTGAATCTGTGAGTAAAATATTGATTATTGCACATCATTGTAAAGCTAAAGGGCCCTGTTTGCGTACGAACTAACGAGGTTACTTCTACAATATTGTAGGAAGAAGTTTTAATGGAAAGATTGACAAAAGCTAAAGGAGCTTAATATGGGCACTAGTCTATGTTCTACATATGGACAGTGCCCATATTTGGAGTCACTCTTATGTAGTGGAATTTCACAGAGTAAGAGCAGAAACAATCAATTTCTTTCTTTCAGAAAATGCTCCCAAAAAAAGCGCCCAGTGGAGTTTTGAATCTTTAAGCGCTGCTGTTACTGCAATTGAGCAGGGCATGAAAATAAAGCGAGCTTCAATTGATTTTGGGATACCACGGAGTAGTCTACAACGGCATGCTAGATCAGGAAATAAAGTGAAATGTTTGGATCGCAAGTCTATTTTGAACAAGGACCAAGAAGAAAAATTGTGCTCTAGAATATGCAGACTGGTTGAGATAGGAATGCCTCTTACATCAAAAGTTTTACGGAGAAGTGTATACACCTTCTGTAGTACAAACAGTATTCACTGGCCATCTAATAAGCAAAAGGTACCTCTGGTTGGTAGAAAATGGCTTAAGCTGTTTCTCAAGCGACATCCTAAGGTTGCTCGAAGAAAATCCCATAACGTTAGTCCAGCACGTGCAGCAAAGCTGAATAAATTTATTGTTGATCATTATTTTGACACATTGAGACAGGTTATGACTGAGATGGACGTAATGGTTAAACCTCACTTAATTTTTAACATGGATGAGAAGGGGGTGCCAGCTGACTGTCCATAAGGAGCCGGTGATACTGACTCGCAAGGGAATTAAAAGAGTGCTACATGTAGCACCAGAGCATGCAGAAAATGTTACCATGGTATCCTGTGAAAATGCGCTAGGCCAAGTGATACCACCAGCCAATTTGTTTAAAGGCAAGAGACAAAAGCCGGAATTTTCCGATAATCTTTCTCCGGGAGCTAAAGTTTTTATGACTGAAAAGGAAGTATGACTTGTGCCACATTTGTTAAATGGGTTCGTCACTTTTCACAGCATAAACCTCCAGGAAATGTTCTCCTAATTTTTGACGGAGCAAAATCGCATTTAGATGCCAACATTGTTACTGCTGCATAATACTGTTTTGTCTCCCCAGTAACTGCACTCACGAGTTGTAGCCCACATCAGTGTTTCGATCCTTCAAAAATTAACCAAGGTTATGTTTCGACATAGTATTTTCCAAGGTATGGCCAAGAGCGACTACATCTTCTAATGTTTCGGCAGGATTTCGGGCTACTGGCATCTATCCATTTGATCCCACCGTGACACCAGAAACAGCTTTTGCGCCGTCAATACTATCAGAAAGGCTTCAAGAAAACAATCTTATTTCTTTAAGCAATCGAATCTTACGACACATGTAGAAAAGCCAATTCTACGAATGAAGATGGTGAATGGGAGTCTTCATCGTCTCCAGTATCTTCTCCTGCACATTTAACTCCTGATAAAACATCAGATGATAACCACTCGCAATCATTCTCACAGCTGTTACCTACGCCAGAACTTACAGCAAAGTCTGCGACTAGAGGTCCTTCCAGAAAAGCAATAAACTACAAAACGTTAAAGATACTCAAGCACTTTCTTCCACAAAAGACCCACCAAACAAGTCAAACCCAAAAATGAGGGTACAGAAGAGAGAAGACGCAACCTGTAGTGGCCTGTGCAATAATGAAAAAAAAAAAATTCATGGTACTGTACATTATGTCAAGAAGATCGGCAAATTGATATGAGGCAGTGCAGTTTATCTGCGACGTGGATGCATGAGGAGTGATGTGGTTTGACATCAAAGGATGTTATCAAAAACTTCAGATGCCCGAAATGCGAAGAAAGTGATCAAAGAAGATTTTTATTTCATTTATTTCTTGGTTATTAAAGTTCGTTTACCATTTACTTATCTTTGTATACTCAAAAATACTATTGCCTTTTGCCCTTTTAGCAAGTCCAAGTACGAGCACTCTGTGCTCATATTTGGAGCGCTGCATTCTAATATGGGCTTTTAACCGTTTTTAATTTATATTTTTTAAGTAAGGTTAAAGATTAACTTTAATTTCTCACATACCTTTTAAGTTTACATCATCTCAAGAGGATCTATACGTAATTTAAATGTATTATAACAAGTACTTTAATTTATATAAAATAATTTGCATAGGGATGGGCACCCCTTTGATTGAGTTACCTTAATTCAAAAAAGACTAAAAATCCGATCACTTCGCGCTTCATGAGATTTGATTGATTCCAGGCAATTGTTTTGGGGTTGGCTGGGTTCCCATTACCAACCGAAGACCGACTGAATTCAATAAAAGTAATAAAATATCTATTTCCTAAACATGCACATCTACCTCTAAAAAAAAGCAAACATTTACAAATGCTTTTCCTACGCTTGGGAAACTACAAACCTCGCCTTCGGCACGGTTTATAATATTTGCCCGCGGGGCGCAATAGAGCACTTTCCTCCCTTGATTTCAAATATACTATTTCTCCTACTGATGCACAAAATTCAATATCCTTTCCGATAGGTTTTAATCCTAGGTGTTATATAGATACTGTTTCAGGGGACAATATCCAATTACCAACCCAGTAATGGTTTTAACTTCTTTCTTGCTGCGCCTGAGTAGGTTATCAGAGAAACTAACATCCCCATCCCCTATCAGCGCTTTGGTATAGAGTTGTAAGTACGAAGAAATATACACATCTCTTTGTACTTTCTCTATCAAACCAGGTCCAGATCTCCCTTCTTGCGGAATCCTTAGTAATCCCACATACGGGCTTTGGATCCACGAAGTGTCTCTTAGAGCCCTCCTTGGCTAGTTCGTTGGCTATTGCATTGCCCTTTATATCCTCATGTCCCGACACCCAAATCAGAGACACCGTGTGGTCTCGTGCCAGTACATTGAAGGATTGTTTACAGTCTCTAACTAGTTTTGACCTAGTTACGGGGTTCGAGACTACCTTAATGACAGCCTGACTGTCAGTCATTATATAAATTTTCCTCCTGATGTAGTCCCCTTTTGCAATCACTTCTGCACAGGCTGCAAGGGCGGATACCTCTGCCTGGAAGACCGTTGTATATTTTCCCAGGCTTATGGATATCCTTTCATTAGGACTGGGCCCACAAATACCGGCTCCTGTGCCCTGGCTAGATTTGGATCCGTCCGTGAACCAGTTATCATTAGCAGTGATTTCACTACGTGCCTGGTCTCTGTTCGATATGGAGATTTTCACCTTTTCAGTGAAGATAATTTCGGATGCCATGCTGTCCGTGGGCATTTGCAGCAATTGCCCGTCCAGCATCGTGCCCGTAGTATAAGTGTGCCCTCCCACCCTAAAGTTGGGATACCGCAGTTTGTTGACTTTCAGTCTAAGGGTCGCATTCATTGCCTCCGCTCTCATATAAAGCGCCAACGGTGAGAGGCCCACAATGGTCTCAAAGGGGCGGTCCCTGTACTGTTAATTGCACCAGTGATACCAGCTATGCTTATGCAATGCTTATACAGTTATACAGCTACTCGAGCGATCTAGTGTTTGAGGTAGACTCAGTTTCAACTGGAGATGATGTCAACGTTTTGACACCAACAATAGATAAACGAACAAGAAACACGATTTCTGTTAGCAAAGTTCTAATAATATGAGCCTACACAAAATATAAAGTTTCCTTCGCAATAGGTTAATGGTACTTGCCTCTTTTACTTTTCTCGCCAACCGGTAAAGGCCTATCAGGCACATTTGTTACTGGTTTCCTGGTGGTAGTAGTAGTGCTCGTTGTTGTAGCTTTTTCTACACAGCAAACAATGACAGCACTTCCCTGAAATCCGCATGGTTGCGGATTTCTTCTGTTTCTTAAATCGTCTTTTGCAGATTTACATTCGTCTACTGGTTTGCATATACCGTTTAGGCGATGGACTCGGTGGTAACACTCATCACCTGAAATCAGAAAATACAAATATATAAGGAGTGCTTTTTGTTAATGTAAAAAAAATAAGATCATTAAAAAATAATCCAAGTATCTTCAAGCGAAAAAGCTCCAACAATTAAGAGAATCGAGATGTGAAATTACCATTCGATATTGTTTCTGTTTGTTCTGGTATTCCAGGCCGATCTCCCTTTGTTTATGAAATAGCAAGACAATACTTCTGTATTGCTGCACAAATAAAAGCATCATTTTTTTACGTTTTAAATACGTACTTTAATACATTTAATTCGAATACCAAAGGCAATGGTGTTTAGTAGGCACTTAAGCCCAAAAAACAAAGTCCGCATTTGCGATTTCATATTCGTAATGATTCTCTATTATCTGGCTTAAATACAGTTTTTTGCTTTTTTTTTGAGTTTCGAGTGTCGTATTCTTCTTGCTCTATAAACAAAGCATCATTTTTTTTATTTTAAACGCTTTAATGTATATAATTCGAATACGGGCACAGGTAAATTGCCTCCCGAGATAAAGGAGCAACTATTAATAACACTGTCCAACACAATTTCCAGTTCTATTTTTTCAAATTGAACGTACTGTGTATTATCGCATTTTTTAATTTCTTGGCTGAAAATAAATCACAATTATTTAACATACAACATACTCTAGGACAAAACGTAGTACTTTTCTATGATATTTTAACTTTTAAAGAAAAAATATAGTTCGTACGATGTTCTTAAAATATTAATAGCTCTCTTATTAACTATTAACTGTTATTTTCAAATATTTTTTTTTATTTGAATTACAAAAACTCATTTTTTTCAAATGTACGTATTTCTTAAATAATTGTTGCCATTTTGTATTGTAAAATTTAACATTCATTTATAATATAGTCAATCAAGGAATCATTATTGTAATAATAATTGTTAATGTATTGAAGTGTACACTTGGTAGATATAAGATCAATTATTATTTTTTTTTGTTTAGGAAGTTTTATTTTAGTTTATTTTCTCATTTATATTTTGTAAGAGTTAATTTTTTTGTTAATCTATTTTGCTGTATCATTTTAATTTTTTATCACCTCGTTTGGGTGAGTAGAAGTTTTTTGTTGCCATTTAGCTTTTTCATATTTAGTAAGTTTCTAGCATTTGTCCACGCTTAGATTATTTCAATTTGTGAAACCACGTGGATAGAAATTCAAGGTTTTGTATGCTGAATAATCTTCCTAAACAAATAAAACTTTCTTTTTTCTTTGCATAGGAAATAGCATTGTCCTTTTTTTCTGCACAATTGTATTTTAGCCCGTTTTGTTGAAATAAATTTATTATTTAATAGCGTCAATAAGTTAAAAATTCTGTTCTTTTATTTTATATTAAACCTTTACAATTTTTCGTGTAATTAAGAAAGTCTGACTTCATTTACTCACAATTTACTTTCCGTGGTTAGATTAAAGTTTTAATTCGCGACGGTAACTCTAAGATTATTTTTTTTTTGTTTTATTAAAAATCTTTTCCGTTGAGCTAGCTAGTATTATTTTTTTCTTTTTCATTTTAGCATTTTTTATTTATCTCTATTAATACACAGCAGTATGTAACACTGCCTAAACCTAAACTTGATAGTTTTCGTAACAGATCTTTTTGGTCGCAGTGTATTATCACCCTTACATTTATACAGATTAATAATGAATTAGTAAAGAAAAACTATAACAAAAAAAAAACACAAATTAGAGCAAGTTAAAAATTATAAAATGACAAAACATAGACAATTAACAACAAAAAAGATTAACAATTATTAAAAAAGTAAACAGAATATTGGAATAAAGGTTACCGATAATTTTACGATGATAATAGGAATGCATTCTAACAATTACCTTCGTACTTTTTGTTTGTAGCTATAAGCAGAGCCTACTAAACAATTTTTTCTTAATGTTTCAATTAGTTATAAGGTTCCTGCAGTAAATGATGCTCTATTACGAAAACTATCAAGTTTAGGTATAGATAGTGTTCAAAACATGCTTTTCAAATGTATTCGACGACTTAAAAATATACAGGATGTTCCATTAGAAAAAGGGGGTTTTGTGCATTTAAAGTTTTTGAAATTTAGATATATTTTAAGAACAGCCTATATAATATAATGGAACTGTTTTGTATCTATTCATTTTTGTAGTTGTGATTTGTTTTGAGTCAAGGATTTCAAAAATGCAATAATATGTAGTACATTTCTCACAGGAAAAATCGGGACACCAGCAATTCAGAATTTTAAAATTTCTTGATTGTAAATGCAACTTTCGGAAGACGTATTCACTTATCTTAGCCATAAATCACTTAATTGTATGTATTACTGCGATCAAAGGTAACGACTAGAAATTTAAGAGAAAAATAAATATATAGAGAGAAAAAGTTTATGTATAAAAAACAAATCGGAGTTTCGGTGGCGGCGTTTCCTTTAGAAATACCGATGAAAAAAAAATACATAACAACAAAAAGAACTCTGGAATAGACGGCTTCATTTAGAAATATATATGTATTTAACTTGTTTGATGTTGGGTAGAGATAATTCTTTTTTAATAAAACATGTGGTGATGGGATTTTATTATTTAAAATTATGTTACTCCTTAATGCTGCTTTGATATTAGTTACTTACTTGGATTTATGCTCGCGAATATTAGTTTAGCAATAGATAATATGTCAGTCAGCCTCCTCAGTTTTGGGATAATCTATTGACACTATTATTGATGTATTAATTTCTATTGTTGTTTAATATTCTTAAATATTGTATTACTATAAAGTTTTCTTCTATATCTATAAAAAATTACCAAAACCAGGTTTAAGATTATTTATAAAATTCCTAAATAAAACAATTAAGTTCGCAAAGAAATTATTTATATTATGAACCCTTCGTTTATTGCATTTTCAGGAAATATATCTTAGCTATCGCCTGTGTAATCTGACGTCGTTGATCTATTTTCTTGAAATATGGCCAACACTGGGTCTATTTACAAACTGTCTTTATGTAGCATAGATTTATTAACAATTATTTAAATATTATTGGATTTATAATACATAACAAACATTGTAAGAAAGCATATTGTTCGTCAATCTCGTTAGTGCTAAAATATTTATTTTGAATTTGATACATTTAATACTTTTTCGTTGCTACTGCCTGAAGCTGTGTTACAGACCAAAAAGTGTTAGCTATATTTCAATAAAATAGAACGACATTGGATTACACAGGCGATAGTTAAGATATATTTCTTGAAAATACAATACACGGAGGGTTAATAAAATAAATAATTTCTTTGTGAAATTAATTGCTTTAAAAATTTTGTAAATAACCTTAAACTGTTTTTGGAAATATTTTAATACATAGAAAAATATTTTGTAGTAATACAATATTTAAGAATACTAAATAACAATAATGAATACCTCAATAATAGTGTTATTAATCAATGTGAAAATCACATTGTTCAAAAACTCAGGAGGCTGACTGACATATTGTCTATTGCTAAAGTATTACGTGCGGGCATAAATCAAACTAAGCATATAATTGTATAATTTTAAAACCCCATCGCCATGTTTTCTTAAAAAAAGAATTATCTCTACATAACATCAAACAAGTTAAATACATAAATGTGTATTTGTAAATGGTGCCGTCTACTAAAGAGGCCTTTCAGTTGTTATGTTTTTTTTTTGCATTAATATTTCCGTATTCGGTATTTCTAAGGAAACACCGCCACCGAAATTCTAATGTGTTTATTTAATGTACAAACCTTTTTCTCTATATACATTTATATTTCTGTTTAAATTTTTAGTCTTTACCGCAATAATACACACGAAAAAGTGATGTATGGCTTTGATAAGTGTATATACCCTCTGAAAGCTGCATTTACACCCAATAAATTTTAAAATTCACGATTGCTGGTGTCCCGATTTTTCCTGTGAGAAGTGTACATACGTTCAATTTGAAAAAATAGAATTACAAAACGTACCAACAATACCGAACACCCTGTATATATGGGCTTGATAGATCGATGCGAAGTAATTAGCATACCTCATTCTTCCTCTCCCGCCAAAACTTACATTCTTATTTATAAAAATATACTAAAACCGGTTTTAAACGTCTATTAGTAAAAACACTCTTTAAGCTTAAAGAATGTTGAAGGTTTGGGGTCATTCATAAACGGATTTTGAGGGTTGGGTAACTAAAATATGGATAGTAAGCAGTTTATAGGGAATTTAGTACATTTGTATTGAGTTCCTAAGCCAAATCGGTGATTCGCAGACAATGTCGTTAAACAGGGCACGTGTTTCTGTTTTGGTAAATATGAAATTAAATTTAAAAAGAAAACCTAGCGTGAATTAGAAGAAAATAAGGTTTTTAATACTGATACCATATTTTACGCTTACAATTATGTTTTGTCTCTAATCTTTGATACTTCTTCAAGATTTAATTCGGACAAGAGTCAATGAAATTGAAAATAAAAACACGGACATAAATACTAATAAAAAAAGGAAAGTACGTGAGATGTATTTATGTAAACATATGAACAAAAGTTGGGTTATTATACTTTGATATGTCAAATACAACATAAAATGCTTGGAAAAATAAATAAGGTGCACTTGATTTTAAATATATTTAAAGATAATAAGTATCTAAACTTTTATATACAGATATACATAGACATTTTATGGTTCTAAATGTGTAAAATGCCAATATTGTTAACTTTTTTCGTGCGTCTGTTTACTTACATTACATATGTCTGATGTAACATTTTACTATCAAGGGAACACCGGCGGGTGTCCCCCTCCGATTTCGATGAAACTTAACAGATCGAAAGAGTACCTTAAAATAAGAGACACGTATTTTTTTTTATCGGCGTATTCGCACGATTTTGGGGTACAGCCCTCCAAATTTGGACGATTTTTCAATTTTTGCAAATATTTCCTAAATTATAACAGATATTAAATTTTCTTCTTAACATAATTTGCAGCATATTGCATAGCCCTAAGGGTGGTGTCGTCCGTATTCGCAAAAAGTTAATAACGGGGACGGGGTACCCCGTACCCCCGATTTTTGTTTTTACATTTTTTCTTTTTCTTATCATCAAAAGAAAGGCCGATTTTACATAGAATACGATGATGTATAACAAGTTTAGAAAATTAATAATTGTAAATAGAAAAATAAAATAAGCTTCAAAATTAATAAACTTATCTATTGATATAATCAAATGAACTATAACAGAAATAAGTTTTTATTCTTAACATAATTTCCAGCATAATACAAGGTAGATATCTTCATAAAAAGCTAATAACGGGGACGGGGTACCCCATACCCCCGCAATTTTTAAATAATAAGTTTATTCATTATTCATCAAAAAAAGATCGCGTTTAGATAGAAAACGGTGATGTATAATAAATTTAGAAAATTAATAATAGTAATAATAGCTCAAAATAAATATATGTACGTGTCTATTGTGATGAATTTGATATGCACTTATCTACGCATACGTGAGTTTAATTAATTATTCAGTCACTTCAGATATAATTGGTAATCTGCATTATAAATTTAACACGATAAGGGATCTACCTGGCTAACGGATGTTTTTCTCTCGAATACCGGGCCAAAGAGTGTCCTTTTGATTGATTCTTGGAGTGTGCATTGTGTTGCCGAACTTCAGCAATTAGTGTCAAAAGACAAAACTTTGAACATTTTAAATATACCAAAAAATACGACAGCGATGGTACAACCTCTAGATGTATATGGTTTTAGACTGTGGAAAAATTTTGTTAGAACTTTTTCGGATATAGTGATTCTTATGAACTACGACATAGATTTACATCAGAGAATAATATTATTAAGTTGCAATCCTAACCCATAATCAGTTTTCTTCCCAAGATTTTTCGACGTATTCAAGTACTCGTGGTATAAGAGTGGATACGTTGAGAAAAGACCTGGGCCCTTTAAATATCCTGTAGAGTTTTGTTTTAACAAAGATGCGCACTCTACACCCTTGTGTAGTATTTGCAATAAACTAGCTATTGTGCGGTGTTCATGGTGCAAACAAAATCTGTGTTTTAAACACTTTTACACAGACTATCACTACTGTAATACTTACATAGCTTAATTACTGTATGTATATTAATCTTGTTCGCTATGTCAATACATATATACCAACAATCGCATTACAGTATGTCATGTATTTAAACATTTATAAGCATTACAATGTTTTTCTAATTCTGTTCTATTGTTTTCGAAATGTTATAATCGTTACAAACACATTAGTTATATTTATGCTGCATTGAATACTTACATTGTACACCTACATTGCACGAAAAACTTGAAATAAATTAAAAAATATATATGTATTTATTATTTAATCCTTCGTCGTGTGTAGCAAATTTGTTCATATATACGCACTAAAGGATTATGGTATTCTAAGAATGAATAATATTTTATTAAGGAAATATATAAAACGCAGTCACTAACTGCAGTTGATAAAACGATTTATATTGCTACCACCGATAAAAGTTTCGTATAGTATATAATATAAGTTAGTAGGCATAGAAAGGTTTGACCATAGCTTGTCGAGTAGATACAATTCTAAATTAAGAAATATTTAAGTAAGGAGAGCGGCGGAGTAACGATAACAAATAATTGCTGTTAATGTACTATATTATTATTATACAATTATTTTTATTATTAATCCTCCAAATTTATTACCATTGTTTTCTATGTAAAAGCGATCTTTTTTTTGATGAATAATGAATAAACTTATTATTAAAAAAATGCGGGGGTATGGGTCCCCGTCCCCGTTATTAGCTTTTTTATGAAGATATCTACCTTGAGACCATGTATTATGCTGGAAATTATGTTAAGGATAAAAACTTATTTCTGTTAGAGTTCATTTCATTTATATCAATAGACAAGTTTATTAATTTTGAAGCTTTATTATTACTTTTCTATTTTTACAATTATTAATTTTCTAAACTTGTTATACATCACCGTATTCTATGTAAAATCGGCCTTCTTTTGATGAATAAGAAAAGAAAAAATGTAAAAAAAATGCGGGTACCCGCCCCGTTATTAACTTTTTGCGAATACGGACGACGCCCCCTTAGGGCCATGCAATATGCTGCAATTAATGTAAGAGAAAATATTTAGGAATATTTGCAAAAATGAAAAATTGAATCGTCCAACTTTGGAGGGGGCTGTACCCCAAAATCGTGCGGATACGCCGATAAAAAAAATACGTGTCTCTTATTTTAAGGTACTCTTTCGATGTGTTAAGTTTCATCGAAATCGGAGTGGGACACCCGCCGGTGTTCCCTTGTAAGTTGTGATTTATATTTGATATTCACCTTGTTTTCAGCTTTAATGGTATATGTAGTATTTGAATTGCTAAACGTTAATAATAATCGCTAATAGCCAAATTCGCTACCTATATAATATATAACCTAAGCCCTCTTTTCACAAACGCATCAAAGCAAGTCGTACCGTCTAAAATCAGCCGTTCGGAATGTTAAAATTGGTTTAAAGTAGGGTCCAGACTCTTGTAACTTATGCCTATTTAGAAGAGCCTTATAACAGTTTTGTAGCGCTATTTTAAAAGTTTATAAATGACATTTTTTCTGCACAATGTATAAGGTAAAGTCAGGTAAGTGTGTAACCGGGGCAAGTGTGTAGTTTGTTTATATTTATTTTTAAAATTGAAATACGGACGTCCTCTTGTTATAATACTAATGTACTAAACTTCATACTAGTTTTACAAACAAAAGTTCGCATCTCCTAACGTGTGATAACTTGAATATCTTGTGAATATATCATACCTTATTAAACAGGCATCAGTTTAGTATTACACTTTTGGCCGAACTAAAGGAAAATGTTATTATTAATATTATTAATATATAAAATGCGGATACGATTACACACTTGCCCCATTTTGCTGGGTAAGTATGTAGTATTGACAGTGTTTAAAATTTCTTTTTTTGTAGTAAACCGTTGATAATTATAAAAGGTGTATCTATTGAAGGTTTTCAACTGAGCATATATTACGTACTTCTATGTGTAAAATTTATCAAAATGTCTTACTATGTGAACAGTATTACATTTTCTTCGCACTATGCAATTTTTACTACACACTTACCTGACTTTAACTTAATGGCTTTATAAGGCCTTCGTAACTTTTTATGAATAAGACCGTTAATCTATATTACGCGCATTTTATTTAATATCCATTGTAAAATAACATAAATTCACCCCACTTACCATGATGCTTAATATAGCTGCTGAAATATTAGTCCAAACAAGACACAACATTATATTATTTCTGCAGCATTTCTAATTTAAGTCTAACAAAAAAAGATTGATACTAAGGGTATATTTATTTTAGAACATTTAATTTATAGAATGTATGTAATATGTAGTCCTTAATATTTAAACCTTTTGTGTTCTTTATATGGAGACATCTGTCGGACAATATATATAAGTATTATTGTTATTATCGATTTATTATGTTTTGACAAAGCAATGGCATTTTCTGAATTGATGTTTTACAACAATGTAATAGGCATCCAGTGTTACTTATAGGTGAAGAAACTCAATAATTACGTTTAAGCGCAGATTCCACTACACTTAGTCTTATACCATTTTTGCCCAATCAAATATTTACAACTTTACCTCATCGAATAAACATTACATAATTAGTAACCTCAACAACATTCTTTTTTATAATAGACAACCGCATGTACCTAATAAACAATCCTTGGCTGTTATATAGTACTACACAATAAGTATTATTCTTAATAAAATGTCTGTTACATGTTAATTATTACTTACCAGCGTATAATTGTGACGTTACACACACTATACAACTTAAACAAACAATAACGAAATGAAATTGATAGTCGTAAAGTATTTTCATCTTTAACATTTCACATTCACAACCGGATCCAATATAAAATGATCCGCTGGCATATCATTTATTTATATACAATACCGAAAACAAGCGAGGCAAGTGATGTGCTTCTTTTTTTAAATTCCAAGAACACCTCCTGTCGATAACTTGACTACACTCTAAGCAAAATTGAGATAAACTCTGTTTTGATCCTCACGCTGGACGGTTCTATCGCGGTTCTAAGCAGACGCTCGCAAACGTAAACGAAATGTCAACCTCTGTTTTGATCTACGGCTTTATGTGTTGTACCTACTTGCACTGACCGACCCGTTCAGTTTCGTATAATTTCAAGAATACGATATTTGCTGTGTGTATTATTATCATAGTGCTATTTAAAAGCAAATCAAGGTTAACGTGTCCATACTAATGAGCATGAGTGAGACAACCGTCTTAAATGAGAAGCTTATAACAGACCTTCCACAATAATTAATACACAAATCGACTTTGAAGACATTGAGAATCCCCGTACTTCTTCGTATGATGTCGTGTTAAGTGCTATAGTTACGAAACCATACGAAAAGTATCGATCATTGTCAGGGTTTACTCAGTGAAACATTTATGAGCAGAAATACTTTCTAAGTAGAATGATATAATTTTATAATAAGATAAACGTTTATAACACAAGGTATTTATATTATTTTTATTTAATACTACGTCTTAAATGATACATTATTTAAGTACTCAGCCGTATGTACACCAACGATCATCTAAAACTACATCTCCGTAAGGAAACGTCGAATTTATGTATCTAAAATAACTGATAATACCCATACAAATAATAGGTACTATATTGGAAGATATACAAATGAGAAAATATGAAAATTAACAAAAACTAAACGTCAGCACTGATACAAATGAAAATAGTATCCCTTCAACCCTACAGAGAAGCGTAGTAAAACATGTTATACAGACTGATTCAAATTAAGTGGGCACCATCACTATTTTTGTTATTATTGATTCTAGAAAGTAGGTTAAGGCAAAGTAGCAAAGTATTAGTGTTTTTAACGCTGATTAATATGCAATATACGAAAAAACAATTGCATGACGCATTTCCGAAAAATTTCGAAATTTATATATTTTTTTAAATTGAACACCTGTATATTATTTAAAAAAAAAAAGACTACAGTAATTTTCAACTGTATCGTTCTCATGAAATACGTCGTCCAAATTTTCTTCAAAATTATGTGTTGGCCTTATATTATTTAAATTATAAGAAAGTTTCCGGGCAAAATGAAAATCTAGACTCAATAAGTTCGTTCGAACTTATAGTTCTAGAACCGTTCTCGAATTTGAAATTTTGGATCTAGTGCGCATGACAGTTCAAGTTTAAGTACCAAAATAATTTTGAAATGAGCAGTTCGAACAGATTTAACCCTCCCTAAAATTTCAAATTCGCGCCATGTTTATAGTAGATAAATAACAAAATAACCACAATCATATAACATAAACCTGTACATCTAAGTTAAGTGTTGATTGCGTTGTTTCGTCCTTGCTACATTTTCTTTGTTGTTGTATCATACATTTTATATTTATTTGCCTATCATAATGGAAATTAGAGGAAATGAAAGTGTAGAAGGTAAGTTTTAAAGAAATAATTATTAGAAGATGAAATAAATTAAATTATGTTGCAGAAATAATGCTGGTGGTCAATAAGAAAAAGGAAAATGTGAAATGGGACATGAATAATACAAAAGCACCAATAGAATTGTACAAACAAAATAGGGTAAAGTTGAGACGAAAGAAATTCGGGGGAAAGAAATTGTGGGATGAAATTGAATTATATATGGAAAAATACTATGACCAATTATTCACACCACAGAATTGTGAAAATAAGTGGCAAGTCTTAGAACGTAGTTATAAAAAAATTGTGAATGATCAAAATAAAACTGGAAGGGGTCGAAAGACGTTCAAAATCTACAAGGAATAGTTAGAAATATACCAAGCTAAGAGAAAGTTGTATCCACAGCTGCTGTTGACTCCTGATGAAGGAATACAGCCAAAAGTTATTGTAACTCTCAGGTGCAGTAATATATTTTCTTTTATATGATATCTTTGTGATATAACAAATAAATATATCTACAGAAAGTATAAATAAAGTCTTTATTTTGTATTTATGCATCAATAACCATATATAAATAACGAAATAAAAATGCAATAGGTAATAGATATACATATATTCACCTAGAGTTACTTCATTTAGACATTTAGACTTATATCGAAACGGTCCTTAACATCACAGAACGATGCACTCTGATGGCTAACAAATCACAAATCTCCTTTTCATAGCGTCCATCACTACCACGTTTGTAAAAGTGCCCATCTTCGTACTGTGTCCAGAAGTTATTAAATGTGATGCAAGTTAATCAAAAATGTTCTTTAAACCGCGTATCTCTATATGAGAACAGCTTCCCCAACATGGTTTGCTTTTTTGTTAAGCAGTGAAGAGTCCATCCTATTGGCCACTATTGGCAAACTAAAATAAAAAAAAAATCTTATGCTTATTTACATCCGTGACACGCCCGAGCTGTCGTGTCGTGGCTAAGGGCTTGCACAGGGTTCTTCAACGATGCCAGTTGTTGCTTTCGGCTACCGAAAGCCCAACTGTTCAACCAGGTTCCGAAAGGGATGGGGGGTCTTGGCTTAACTGCACGGACAGAGAGGAGACAACCTCAATAAAAACCTAAATCCTAAGGTGGCGGACTAGGCTGATGGGATGCGTGGCTGGATAGAAGACCAGTCTACTAGTCCAACCTTGGGGCACTTGGCGCACCCCATTGTATTTAGCCTTACCTCTGCATGCGGGGCTATGTGGAGGTGGATCTTTTCTTTCCTAGATACTCGTGGGATCAACCATGGAGGAAGGACGTTTACTAGCGGGACGACACCGTTAATAAACAGGAATTGAGACTCCATAAGACGCCTTCTACTTCCAAAGTGAGAGTACCTCACAAATAAGGAACAAAGGGAACAGCAAAACAGCTGGAGCAGATTGGGGAACAAGATGGCATCCATCCCCTCTCAAATTGCGGAGCACTGTGCAACTCAAGGGCGTTGCACCTGGGAGCACGTGAAATCGAAGAGGGAGACTTACCTAACCTAGAGCCTTCTGATATCCTACACTTTCTGAAAGGAATAGGATTGGAAGGCCAGCTGTAAAACAGCAAGAACAGGGGACACGATAGATCTTTTAGGCTGCAGTGTAATATCACCCTTCCAATATACACATACATACACATACATCCGTGACAAAAGTAAACAACTCTTAACCTAAAACGGTTATAGAGAACGGTTCTGAATTGTAGGTTCGAACAAACCTAATAATAGTCATACTACATGAATCCCTATCTACATTACCCGCTATATTATCAATTACTGTTTTAGACCAATCGGTCACTCTTGTATAGTCATTAACTAATCATACCATATAATATAAGAACAGACGGTGTCATGCAGCTTTTGCGACTGCGGAGTGCTTTTACAGGTGTCAATATTAAAGTCTCCGCATACAAAAACAATTTTCCCAATTAAAACCAAATTCATTATAACGGAACATCCCAAATTAAAAGCGTAAAGCGTCAATGCCAAAAGTGTCTTATAGCGCCCGTCGATGTCCTTGTCGGCTTGACGCCATCTAGTTTTCTTGCCAGCATAACGCCATCTGACACTCTTGCCAAGGCGCTGTCCGGCCTTTTTGTCAGCTTAACATCGTCTGACGTTTTACCGGTATAGCGCCATCTGGGATTCTTGGCGGCTTAGCGCTGTCTGGCGTTTTTGTCGGCTTGACGCCGTCTGACGTTCTTGCTGACTTGACGCCGTCTGGCGTTCTTGCCGGTTTGACGCAGTCAGCGCCCTTGGTAGCTTTGCGCCATTGACGCTGGACGCTTCTCTTGCTTTCTGAGCAGTGCTATTGTCCATATTTTTGTTAGAATGATATTTCTACTAGGGATGTAGTATTTTGTTGAAAGTTTCTGTTACCCTTTTTTACTTAGGACTTGCAAATCATATTTTTTTTTGTGCAGTTAGTTAGATTATTGTATTTTTTCTTAGCGATTATCTGTCTTCTATTGACAGGACACCTTTATATGGTTCGAAAAAAATGATTTTTTTTTTAAAAACAACTTTATATGTAACTCGTACCTATAATAAGCTATTTTAGGTTATTTTAGGATGTTGTTACCTCTAAAATGTTTATTTAACGGTAGGGTTGAGAGATATAATAATAATAATTTTTTTTTTTTGGGAGGTGAAATGCATTTACACACAAAGTGGTGGACTCCCTCAAAAGAGGACTACCACCTAAACCACCCCCCCCCCCCGTCTCCTAGTACACCAGCCCGGAACCGTTTAAACACATTACTTCGGGCTGGGTCTGTTTATTCGGCTGTAGAGGGGCCCCACACCAAATTACGGTTCAAAAGGGAACCAACACACACATACGATTAAATAAATAAATAAATATTTGAAATTCCGCCGTGCTGCGATCCAAGTCCCTCTTCTTTGTGCATAGGACATGGTGCACATATTGCGTGAAACTGATCCAGCAGTCCTCGCTTTGCATAATTTTTTCGATGATAGAGTCTGGTGAGAGCGTGCCATTTGCAATCTCTACCAGTTCTCTTTGCTCTGCCCACCTCCGGCAAACAAAAAAGATATGCTGGGCATCATCGGGTTCACCGGGACAGTATGGGCATACTTCCGAATCCATTTTACCCATACGGTGTAAGTATGATCTGAAGTAGCCATGGCCACTCAAAAATTGTGTGAGGTAGAAGTCCACCTCACCGTGGGCTCTTATGATCCATGGGCGGAGTTGGGGTATCAGCCTGGCTGTCCACCTCCCCCTCTCGTCAATCTCCCACTGATGCTGCCACATCATCAGTGTGTTATCCCTCTCAATAGATGAACTATCTACGCCAGTTTCGCGCTTTGTAGTATACACCCGTTTCTTCTCTTGCGCGAGAAGAGCAACCGGCATAATACCCGCTATTACGAGGACCGCGGGCTCTGACACCGTGCGATAGGCACTGGCAACCCGCAGCGCGGCCCTCCTCTGCACTTGCGCTAGTCTCTTGCGATACAGCTCCTTTTTTAGTGCATCTGCCCACACTTCCGCGCCATACAATATAACAGATTGCACTGCTGTCATCAGCAATCTGCGCTTACTCGCGCTGGGACCGCCGACGTTGGCCATTAATCTGCTCAGATCAGCGGTCATCTTCGCAGCCTTATCCGCAGTGTGCAGGATCTGGTGCCAAAATGTTAATTTTGAGTCCACCAGCACACCCAGATATTTTACCACAATAATAATAATAATAATAATAATACTTTATTGTCGTGGTTTTCTAAGAAAACATTGACATTGTCAGTAGTAGAAGTCAATAAATAAACAAATATAAAAATACAAAATAAGCAGCTATATAATGAACACTAATGATGTTAATATGTCAAATTGCTATCGAAAATATTCCTCCACAGTGTAGTATGTGTGTGCCAGTAAATATTTCTTAAGTTCTCTTTTTAGTATTGAATACTGAATGTAGTATTTTTTTTTGTTGTCTATGGGCAAATGTAAACCCGAATAAGGAAACTCGGCCAGAAAGACCTATTGTGCCCCCATGTCCATTTTAACCCTTTCACTCAGGTTGGACCCTATCATAAAATTTCGCAATCTGGCTGAGAGTTAACTTACTGACTCTGGATTCGTCCAACCGATGGACCGCAAACTGCTTCTCCCTCTCCCCGTCAACTGCCGGGCAATTGACAAGAAAGTGAACTGGAGTTTCCTCCGCACTCCCGTACTTCCTGCACAGGGGAGAGTTCATTAGGCCCATGCATACCTATGCTTATTTAGTGCGCAGTGCCCAGCTAAGATTCCTGTGAATAATCTCAATCTGTCCCTGCTCATAAAAACTGCTGTACAGATTAGTGTAGAGTACTAGGATCTTGGAATGGCTGCAATAATTTAATGGGTAAAAGAAATGGGAGACTAAATACAAAAAGCCTAGAGGCTGCAGTATTTCCGGAGATTCCTACAAAAAAGAAGAAATATATTGTGAACGTAAAAATATATCAAACACATCTCATTCGAAACGTTTATTTTAGATTATCACCTTAAATAATATACACATCGAGAATAATTTTATAATAACTGTAATTCAGTAAGAAGAAAAATATGTCTTTCTTTTCTTCAATATTGTACTAATTACGAGTATTAATTCTCATGACAGAAACATGAATCAAACTAATAGTGTATATAAATTAAGTAGCATTTCATCACGGCCAAACTGTTTTCTCTATCCATTCAATATAAGAGCTAACCCTAACATAGATTCCGGGAATGCCTCGATTACCACAGCTTATTCCAAACGAAGCTACACCAAATACGGAATAACTACAATACACTCCCTTAGCATATACTTGAATTGGTCCACCAGAATCGCCCTGAAAATAAGATAAAGATCGCCATTTAAAACACTTAAAATATTTCCCAAAGACCTACCTGACACGTGTCTTTTCGGTTCCTATTGGAACCGTAACACATCTGAAGGTTCTCATCCAAACCGCTTGGTAGCCTTAAGCGGACCTCACTGTACGTCTGGCTGCATTGGTCGTACGGAAATGAACCGACTACCGCCTTCAAGAGCATCTGACTTTTTGTGCCATTTTCCGTATTACCCCACCCCGTAATTATTCCTCTGGGTTCGGTTGTCGATTCTGTGTATAAACAAATGGGCTTCACGTAAATGTTTAATTTAGCCGGTTTCTCCAATTCCAACAGAGCGATGTCGTGGTAGTTGAGTGAGAATTTGTAGTTTGGATGTCTGTGTAGCTCCTTGATGTTGATTTGTTGAACGTCTTTGTCATCATCCGATGATGCGTAGTTTGTATCACCCAAACGTACGAATGATGCGTTTCCACTATGAAGTGGTGACACGTATTAAAGATTTTTCAAATAAAGACCAGAAAATAGTATATTAAGAGAGTACGAGTATTACGACATTGTAACACGTGTTTTATATCTTTTGTTAAAAATTATATATTTTGGCAAAAATTAGTTAGCCCTCTTCACACATTAAGCTTAGGTTGATGAAAAACTTTGTCAAAGCTGTAGATAAAACTAACAGTATATTTGAATATGTGAGGAAGAAGTTCCCTAAGATCAGTGATGCTAAGGTAAAGGAAGGTATTTTAGTAGGACCCCCAGATCAGACATCCACTTCGAAATGAAGAATTTGTTGAGGCGCTAAATGAAATTGAAAAAGCAAAATGGTTGCCTTTTAAGAAGATTCACGACGGCTTCTTGGGAAATTGTAAAGCCGAAAACTACGTAGAGATTTTTAACAACTGGCCTCATATAAAGCCATGGATTGCAACATGAGCCTAAAAGTATACTTTCTTGACTTCCACTTGGACATTTTCCCAAAAAACCCTGGAGCAGTTAGTGACGAGCATGGTGAAAGATTTCACCAGGACATTCTAGTCATGGAGAAGAGATACCAAGGCAAATAGAGCCCTGCTCCCTGCTATATAGGCAGACTATTGCTGGACGCTGAAGAGAGATGTTTCTGATGCAAACAAAGTACAGCCGAAAGTCATATATCACAACATTTTCCAAGTAAATATATCACTTCGTATGTCATTTTCTAATGATTTATGCACATATTATAATATATACTTTCATAAAATTTCATTGCTTTATCACTGTGAAACCCTGCCTGATAGAAAAAGATATGAAGTAAGTGTAAAAAATTCTACCAAGTTCACTCGCTTTACCTTTTGATAAAAAATAAATCCGAAATTTTGTTGACCAATGTTATCAAAGAATTAATGCGATAATTCTATCGTTTCCATTGTCTTATGGTATGTTGCATTATCTTTGCTAGAAATATCCCTCGCGGAGTTCATCATCATATAATTGATTTAAAAATGGTCGCAATAAATAATTAAGATATCGCCCGCATTTATTATAGAAGATTGGACCCAATAATCCGTCTGCGATAAACAGCAAACCAAACGCCTATGTTTGGAGAATGCAAAGGTGTTTCAAGGATTTAATGCGGATTTTCACTAGACCAGATGCGTATTGAGTGTTTATTTAAATATTCTAATAAATGAGAGAGAAAGGATTTATCAACAACGTCGTCGTTATTCATGGTGCCCAAATACCATTGACAGTAATTAAGTCGGGGTACATGACAATGTGTAAGAGCTATTGCACGCAATGAAACTTTTATGAATTTTTTTGTAGATAGTTTTTAAGGATTGTACGACATGTTCCATATGAAAATTGTGTTTGTTGTGAAAGATTACGAATCGATTCGAATACGAATTTGCTAGAAGAAATGTGCTTAAGACGGCATAGTTGATGAGATGGCATACTGTAGGTTTTCAACTAAACTCATAAGAATATTTGCGCCATCTAGGGCATACTATGTGTAACTTGCAAGTGACAGTTGGACGCGAGAGAATTTCATTCGTTTCCAAGCGATTTCAGTGATAAACTTAAACAATTTGGTAAGCACCAATGTTGAAATATTTGTTGTATTGAACTTTAATATTTTTTATTGTATTTAGTGTATTCAATACAAAAATTATGATATGTTTATACGAACTAGGAACACATAACCTGCATCTTAATCGTTCATGTGATTGTGTGTTCTTAAGTAGCATAACTGTATAAACGGAAACTTTTAAACACCGCAAATCGGCTAAGATGGCATACTAATCATGCAGATGAGACGGCATAGTATGCCATCTCAGCCGAATAAAAGTTAAGCCCAAGCAAACATACATGATGCTTTTGATGAATCATTTGTCGAATTAAATTGGGCGATAGAAGGGGATATTTGCTATCTTTTAATGTGTAATATTAATCTCACCCCCTGTCGGCGTCGGATTACAATGAAATAGTCAAAATAAAAAAAAAAACCCGAAGGATGATTATTCAGTTATTGGGCCTTTAAAAGATAGCAAATAATCCTTTTCATCGGCCTATGTAATTCGGCAAACGGTGCACCAAACACCCTGTATTATGACACGACACATTTATTTAATTATCTCAAACCAGGTGAGAAATGGTGGGGCGATACAATCGGAAGTCTACCAGACATTCCTGGGATGAGCAAAACATGCAGCAGGCACTAAATGCTATGAAAAACAAGGAAATGGGATGGCTCCGTGCGGCAAAAACTTTTAATGTACCGTTTACTACCCTTAGACGGCGATTCCTAAACTCAAAGGGAAGCGAAAAGGGTTATCTTGGTGGTTATAAACAAACATTTAATGAAAAGGTTTAAGAGGAACTAGTGCAGCATATCAAAACATTAGAAAGCTGCTTTTTTGGACTTACTTCAGTCGATGTCAGGAGGCTGGCGTATGAAGTGGCTCAGAAAAACAATATACCTCATAGGTTTTCTCATACAACCAAAATGGCGGGATGGGACTGGCTTTAAAGGGTTTGAAAACGAAATCAAAGTATTTCTTTACGGACCACCGAAGCTACTTCAGCTGCTCGCCGCACGAGCTTTTAATAAGGTTCAAATAAAGAAGTATTTCCAAGATTTGGGAAAAGTAATAGAATGATTATAAGTTTGACGCATCTAAGATTGGAATGTAGATGAGGTCCGGCTTGTCAACAGTTCCATCCAAAAGCTTGTAAAATATATGCAACAAAAGGTAGAAAACAAGTTGGCGTATTGACAAGTGCAGAACGTGGTCAACATCTCACGGTTGTATGTTGTATGAGTGCCGTAGGAAATTATGTATGCCGTAGGAAATTATGTACCTCCAGTATTTATATTTATAGGAAATATATGAAAAATGAATTAATGGATGATGCTCCCACCGGATCCATTGGTTTTCCACAGGAAAGTAGTTGGATGACCGGTGAGATATTCAATCAATGGTTACAACATTTTGTTCGATATACTAAACTAAACTACTCTTCACAGGAAGACAAAGTCCTTCTTCTTGTAGATGGGCACGTGGGCCATAAGAGTTTTGAAGCAATATCTTTCGCGAAAGAACATGGAATTGTTTTATTTTGTTTCCCAGCTCATTGTACTCATCGTGTACAGCCACTCGACGTAAGTTTTTATGGGCCTCTAAAAAGCTATTGCAACCAGGAGTTGACCACTTGGTTGAAATCAAATCCGGGTAGAGTGGTTACAACACTTTTCAAGTGGCTAAAATTTCAAACAGCATATAATAAAACTGCAAATATGGCCAAACGCTGAAAAGGCTTTTTCTGCGACAGGAATTTTTCCCTTTAACTCAAATATATTTCCAGAATGGATGTTTGAACCGGCGGAAATTACGAATAAACAAGTTGAAGGGCTCGGTGACAATTTAGGGGATACACTACCTTCAACTTCCAAAAGCAGCCTGAACCACTCTGTAGCAGAAATAAGTCCATTGCCTGTAGCTTCTGTCGCAAGATTACCACGGAAACGAACAGCTGCAACATCTGGATTATTAAATAGCACACCAGAGTTGGAAAAGGCAATGCAAAAAGACGTGGAGAAAAAAACAAAAGAACGGAGAAAAGCAGCAGTTCTGGCTAAGAAAACTCTTTTCGTGGCAGCCGAAGCCGAAGTCGATCCTTTTGAAACAGACGACGATGAGGACGACGCTTCTTGTATTTATTGTAATGAATTATATTCCCGTTCAAAAGCTAAAGAGTTCTGGCTTAGATGCCAAACATGCAAGCAATTGGCGCATGCCCTTTGTGCTGGTGCAACCAGAAAAACCAAAACATCTGTTTGCGATATTTGTAAGTAATTAAAAAAAATATGGATTATATTTTATATGAATACACATAAATAATACACTGCATTCATTAATATACGATGTGTATGCCATCTCATCAGTAACTGGGGATGTGATGGCATAGTGAGATACATTCACAAAAACCGTTTTTTTTTCTTGTTCTTTGCTCAATAGGATGTTGCAAATAATAATATATTCAGAAAGCGTAAAGCTGGACGAGTTAATTCCAATGCGCAAAAATATCCTAATCGTTTCTATGAATAATATAAAATATTTTAATTACAAAAGTATGCCGTCTCAGGCCTATTTCCCCTATATTTTCAACTGCCTGGTTAATGGTCTACCACTACCTGGTTTTCGACTCTTTTAAGACTCTGTTTCACGGAATTTTGCCACTGATTCTTGTATCAATTGCCGCAAACTATCATATGTTACTGGAGAATTTGGAAATTCTGCCCAAAATTTTCTACACATGGCTGCAAATAGTACAACCATCTCTCAATTTTCTAACTTTATGATTTGATAAAAAAAAAACTTTACGATTTATTGCAAACATTTTTGTGTATCAATAAACTAATACAGTACACATATGATAGTTGTGTTTTATTTGCCACTACCAACATGATATTCTGAATAAATAACATGGCTTGGTAAAATGTAAATTTATTATATAACAAATTTATTTTTTCCGCCAAAACTACACCTTCTTTAAGGTTGATATTTTGGGGAGAGTAAACAGGAATGAAATGAAGCTAAAGGGCATTTCTATGCTACGACTTTTCGAATAAACTTGCCGACCTTAGCTTATTAGATTTTAAAATATTATTTAATATTTGTGTTACTTACTCTTTCTTACTAATTAAACAATGGCCAGCTGTCAGAACAAATTTCTCGCTAATAAGACTTCCACCACAGCCCCAGACATAATTACTGGGCCACGTACCATAACCTATTAAAGCCTAAAAAGCGAACAAAATGTTTATTGTGACAAGCAAACAACGAATTTTATACAGTAGTTACAAAAAAGTTTACACAAAGTGGTAATATTTACGCTTTTTGTAAAAAAGGACCCTGCTGAAAGCTTTCGATTAAGGCGGCGTAGTTTGTATATGCTTTTGTTTTAGATACTCATATTTTAAATACAATACATACACGCTTAACTTTATATAACGGTGAAATTAAAATATATGAAAACTTATTTTACAATATGTCTGTTAGAAAATATAAAAGTGCAGCTGAAAAATTTTTGAGAAATTGGACAGATCACATAAGATGCCATTGATCATCTCATTCAGAGCGTGCCTCGTAGAGTTAGACAGTGCATAAATAATCGTGGAGATGTGACATTTTATTGATAAATTTTTTGCTGATTGTTGGTATTTTTTGACAATTGTTATGATTTACTAACTGAAACTTGCCAAAATTTCTGATTTATGACTTATCTATAAAGAAACTATACATAATTGTTTAATTTAGTGTTAAGAAGCAAAAGAACAACCAAAAATAAATCATATCAATAGAGAAATATTTATGTCCTGTTATATCATTAAAATGTCACACTGTGCGGCGGTGTTATAAGAACAAAATCTTATGCTTATGTGCAACGTCGTTCCGATTCTACTGCGTCTTGTATCAATTTTTCATCTAGATTAATTTGGATGTGAAAGACCTTTTATGTAAAAAACTCAAGACACGAGTTATTTTATGCTTACCATGTGCGGAAACTCTCCTTTAGTGGCGTTATCTCCCTCGGCAATAACTATTTGAGCATCTGGCTCCCACGGACAAATTGGTTCTTCTTCAGGGCCGTCAGAAATTGGTAGGGGAGAAAAAGACAACTTATAAGCAAGCTTCTTGTAGGTTTGACATGCTGCAAAATAATAGGAAGCAAAGTGAAAATTATGCGTCTGAGGTAACTATGATACGAAGAGTATAACAAAAGTAGCACAAACGCTAAGGACGGTGATACAGTGTTGGGCAAAAAGTAATTAATTACTTCAATAATTACAATTATACTGTAAATAATTACTGATAATTACAAAGTAATGCAATTACAAAATAATTTAGTTACAAAATAATTGAATAGCTTGAAGTAGAATGTAATTAATTATAATATAATTAATATTTGGCCGCGGCCTAGAGCACTTTCTTCCCTTGGTTTGAAATATACTACTTCTCCTACTGATGCACAAAATTCAATATACTCTTCGATAGGTTTTAATCCTCTTTAAATTGCACTGACTGTTTTTAATAAAATTTGCAACACCACCACGCTTGTAATTGAACCTTGAAAACATTTATCATACATATTATAACTATCAATTTGAAAAAAAGTGAATTTCATCTTCAGTGAACCAATGCCCACCAACGCAAAAAATGTCGAGAAAATATTGATGCAGAAATATATTCATTTTGTCGATTTTATTTCTAATTCTGAACGTTTAAATCAATGGATTTCACTTAATTTTCATTGTCTTCGTTGTGGGGTTCAAGAATTAATAAATAAGGCATAAATACGTCTGCTTACTAGCGGCAACCCATAGCCGCCTTGACTATTGCTTATATAGTTCATTCATTCATTAAAGTTAGGGTGGGCACTTAATGTCCGGGCAACTGAGCTAGGTGCTCTTTGTACCATCTCTATTAATTTTCTTATTTCCACTCGAGCAGCTTGGTGTTTTCTATAAAGCCCAGTGTCTTGCCCAGTGCGAACTTGAGAACCTTCGAGGGCTCCAATAGATCTCTCCCGAAATATTTCTGCCTGATTACCTTCAGTTCTTCACATGTGCAGATTACATGTAAACTCGTTTCCTCCTGTAGTTCGCATTTTCTACACCACGGTTCGTTTACCCGGCCTATGTTGTAGAGATGCTTTTTCAGGGGGCAGTGTCCAGTTACTAACCCAGTAATGGTTTTGAACTTCTTTCTTGCTGCGCCTGAGTAGGTTATCAGCGAAACTAACATCTCCATCCCCTATCAGCGCTTTGGTATAGAATTGACCTTCAGTCGACCTCCAATTCTTTGTACTTTCTTTATTTAACCAGGTCCAGATCTCCCTTCTTGCGGAATCCTTAGTAATCCCACATACGGGGTCTGGACCCATGAAGTGTCTCTTAGAGCCCTCCTTGGCTAGTTCGTTGGCTATTACATTGCCCTTTATATCCTCATGTCCCGACACTCAAATCAGAGACACCGTGTGGTCTCGTGCCAGTACATTGAAGGATTGTTTACAGTCTCTAACTAGTTTTGACCTAGTTACGGGGTTCGAGACTGCCTTAATGACAGCCTGACTGTCAGTCATTATATAAACTTTCCTCCTGATGTAGCCTCCTTTTGCAATCATTTCTGCACAGGCTGCAAGGGCGGATACCTCTGCCTGGAAGACCGTTGTATGTTTCCCCAGGCTTATGGATATCCTTTGATTAGGACTTGGCCCATAAATACCGGCTCCTGTGCCCTAGCTGGATTTGGATCCGTCCGTGAACCAGTTATCATTAGCAGTGATCTCACTACGTACCTGGTCTCTGTTCGATATGGAGATTTCCACCTTTTCAGTGAAGATAATTTCGGGTGCCATGTTGTCCGTGGACATTTGCAGCAATTGGCCGTCCAGCATCATGCCCGTAGTATAAGTGTGCCCTCCCACCCTAAAGTTGGGATGCCACAGGTTGTGGGCTTTCAGCCTAAGGAGCGCATTCATTGCCTCCGCTCTCATATAAAGCTCCAACGGGGAGAGGCCCACAATGGTCTCAAAGGGGCGGTCCCTGTAGTGTTAATTGCACCAGTGATACCCAGCAATGCTTATGCAATGCTTATACAGTTATACAGCTACTCGAGCGATCTAGTGTTTGGGCTAGACTCAGTTTCAACTGGAGATGATGTCAACGTTTTGACACCAACAATAGATAAACGAACAAGAAACACGATTTCTGTTAGCAAAGTTCTAATAATATGAGCCTACACGGAATATAAAGTTTCCTTTGTAATATGTTAATGGTACTTGCCTCTTTTACTTTTCTCGCCAACCGGTAAAGGCCTATCAGGCACATTTGTTACTGGTTTCCTGGTGGTAGTAGTAGTGCTCGTTGTTGTAGCTTTTTCTACACAGCAAACAATGGCAGCACTTCCTTGAAATCCGCATGGTTGCGGATTTCTTCTGTTTCTTAAATCGTCTTCTGCAGATTTACATTCGTGTACTGGTTTGCATATACCGTTTAGGCGATGGACTTGGTGGTAACACTCATCACCTGAAATCAGAAAATACAATTATATAAGGAGTGCTTTTTGTTAATGTAAAGAAAAAATAAGATCATTAAAAAGCAATCCAAGTATCTTCAAGCGAAAAAGCTCCAACAATTAAGAGAATCAAGATGTGAAATTACCATTCGATATTGTTTCTGTTTGTTCTGGTATTCCAGGCCGATCTCCCTTTGTTTATGAAATAGCAAGACAATACTTCTGTATTGCTGCACAAACAAAAGCATCATTTTTTTTACGTTTTAAATACGTACTTTAATACATTTAATTCGAATACCAAAGCAATGGTGTTTAGTAGGCACTTAAGGCCCAAAAAACAAAGTCCGCATTTGCGATTTCATATTCGTAATGGTTCTCTATATTATCTGGCTTAAATACAGTTTTTGGCTTTTTGAGTTTTGAGTGTCGTATTCTTCTTGCCCTATAAACAAAGCATCATTTTTTTATTTTAAACGCTTTAATGTATATAATTCGAATACGGGTACAGGTAAATATCCTCCCGAGATAAAGAGCAAGTATTAATAACACTGTCCAACACATTTTTTTTTCTCATACACCACTACTTGTAGTTTATATCGTTTTTCATGCTGATTCTAAAATTAATTTTAAATTTGCCTCATTACGTCAGGATTTCGATAAATTATTTTAAACAGCTGTTTCGAAAAATACATTAAATTTTACAGAAGTTCAAAGTGACTTTCATATAAGAAAGATATTACAAAATATATTGTACTGCCGAGCGTTGAGTAAGCATGTCTGAACAAGTCCTTGCCTGTTTCCTATGTCACAGCATTCAAACCACCTCCATTTGTGCTCTGGAGCCAATGAAATTAGGTATTTGTAGATATCTGGCTGTGTGAGTATATAAGAAGCTGCACACGGCTCGTTAGATTCATTTTAAGTCTGTTTGTCATAGCTGAACGTTTTGTCATTTCATAATGTCCCACGCGTGTACAAATAATCCCAGCAGCTTCTGTTATGTATGTGGAGAATTCATTACCCAACGACATCAACCGAATATAACGCCTTAAATTTATATTTCCACTAGTGTTATGAGCAGCCGAATTAAAATATAGCAATGCTGTACCTACAAAGCAGTATTTTTGTGTTGCATCGCCAATTCTTCCCTGCAAAGTTTTTGCACACCATCAGGACTTTTTTGGCCTTGTTGATTACTTCAAATTCATGTTTGTTCTATAGAAGTTTATTGTCCAGGCTACAGCCTAGATATTTGATCTCCGTTCTCAAATCTATATTTTTTCCATCCATTTTTATAGTTTTGCGATTGAATTTTCTTTTTCTAGTAAATGCTGCTAAGGTGGGGGTTAACATTGGGTCCCATCGATTGACACCATCTTCTCGTGAAGTTCAATCCTCTTTGAACTATATCACAGAGGGTATTCTCAAATTTGCCTCTTGCGTATATGACAATATCATTAGCATATCCTAGACAAGGTATTCCTAGATCAGTAAAAGTTCGTCTGCTATTAGGCTCCTTATAAGTGGGGATGTAACTTCCCCCTGTGGGCATCCTCTGGTCGTACTAACCGAGATGGTCTTTTGTACCAACTCCGACTCCACCAACCTCTTCGTAGACAGTAGCTGCGACATCCATCTAGATGTCACGCCGTCCACTCCCTGCTAATTAATGCTTTTTTGACAGACTCGTGTGGGGTGTTGTCAAAAGCGCCCTCTATGTCTATGAAGGCACACACTACAGTTTCTTTATTCGTCAGTGCATCTTGGATTCGATGCGTCAGCTCCACTAATGCAGTCTCAGCGGATTTTTCAGTTTGATAGGCGTGCTGACAGGGGTGCAACGGCACCCGCTCCGAGATATCTGTTCTGATGCAATTATCTGCAGCTTTAGGGTGCGTAATGTCCTTTTTACCTGCTTTTGGTATGACGAATCCTTGCGTTAGAAACAATCATCTGAAGCATCACAAGGAAGGACAAGAGCTCAAGCAAATCAAACGAAAAGGACACGGCAAAGGAAAGGGAAACGAAACAGAATTATTGGATAGGAGCAAATAAGAACGAAAATCAAGAGATACCAAGAGAGATGACGGTAGAGACATGGAATGAACGAGTTGGATATGAAGAGACAGTAACGAGAAAAATGGTAAAAACAAGAAGAATATCGCGAAACCACACATAACAGAACTCAATGATGGAAAATGGTGACGAAAATTGAGCAAAAGCATAGTGATAAAATAACTTTTAAGCTATGGACCTTAGTAGCCCATAGAGCTATGCAGGATGTGCCCTATTATCTGGCATCGGTCGACCATGCTACTCATTCAGTTAATCGAAAAATGTTTTAAGTAAAAGTTAACTTAAGATTAAGTGCTGTATAATTCAAAATTATTTTAACATATATGGGGTGTTCGGTTTTGTCGGTACGTTATGCAATTCTATTTTTTCAAATTGAACGTACTGTGTATTATTGCATTTTTTAATTTCTTGACTGAAAATAAATCACAATTATTTAACATACAACATACTCTAGGACAAAACGTAGTACTTTTTTATGATACTCGAACTTTTAAATATTAAAAAATATAGTTCGCATAATGTTATTAGAATATTAATAGCTCTCTTATTAATTGTTATTTTCTAATATTTTTTTTTTATTCGAATTTCAAAAACTTCAAACTTTTCAATACAATTGAAAGAATCTTTCGAACATACTGCTGTAGTTTAGCCCACCCACATTTTCGCGAGTGTATTTGAAGTTGCCTTATTTGTCATGATTTTTGCTGGATCATTGTTTCGAGAAATTTCCACAATTAATGTTTATTTTTATAAGATTAAGTTAATGAGTTGATTGCATTGATTGAATTTATTTCACTCTTTAAAATATCTTTTATTGATGTGGCTACCCAAAAAGTGGTACATTTTGTTTTTGTTGTATTTATTTCCGGCGAACCATTCATTCAATAAATTGAGCAAATTGTTCGTTTCATTTTAAATATTTTCATGTGTCCCACTCACCAGGGCAGTGGTATCGTCAGCATAAATAGTTAAAAAGAAGTGTTCTATGAACACACTAATACCGTTAATAAAAATTGAAAACAATAAAGGTGATAAAACAGCACCCTGCAGTACCCCTATTGTAATTGGTAACGGGCCAGATTCGTACATATGTTTTCCAGTATAATTCGATACACAGATCTTGACAATTTGCGCCCTATGAGGTAGATATGATGCAAACCATTTTAAAGCTACTCCGCGTACTCCAATTCTTTCTAATTTATTTAGCAGGAGACTGTGTTGGACGCAGTCGAACGCCTTGCTTAAGTCGCAGAAAACACCAATCGGGATTTGTCTATTTTCTATGTGCTTTATGATGTATGTGTATATATCCAATATTGCAGTAACTGTAAATTTCCCCTGCCTGAAGCCATGCTGATGAGAGGTAATATTGTATTTATGTAAAAATCTATTGAATCTATCTAGCATATTCTATAAGTTAACTTAAGCAAGAGGTAAGTGAAATAGGCCTATAATTAGACGTTAAGGTAGCATTGCCTTTCTTGTGCAATGGAATAACTACAGAAACTTTCAAACAAAGCGGGAAATACACCCTCCATAAAGGACATATTAATCAAGTGGGTTAGAGGTTTCACTATTAAATATTTAACTTCCTGAAAAATGGCAGTTGAAACGCGGTCTAAACCAGGCGAACTATCACTGTTAAGTTTATTAAAAAGTGACAATACTTCTGCTTCTGTAAAAGGAAAGAACAAAATTTGATTGAGGAATTAATTGAATAGGGTCATTACTAAAAGGCCTATTTGCGATATTTTTGTTTAATATATATGGAAGATTATAAAAATATTGATTATGAAATGTCTGTTACATGTTAATTATTACTTACCAGCGTATAATTGTGATGTTACACACACTATACAACTTAAACAAACAATAACGAAATGAAATTGATAGTCGTAAAGTATTTTCATCTTTAACATTTCACATTCACAACCGGATCCAAAAGAAAATGATCCGCTGGCATATCATTTATTTATACCGAAAACAAGCGAGGCAAGTGATGTGCTTCTTTTTTTTAAATTCCAAGAACACCTTTCGATAACTTGACTACACTCTAAGCAAAATTGAGATAAACTCTGTTTTGAACTTCACACTGGACGGTTCTATCGCGGTTCTAAGCAGGCGCTCGAAAACGTAAAAGAAATGTCAGCCTTTGTCTTGATCTACGGCTTTATATGTTGTACCTACTTGCACTGACCGACCCGTTCAGTTTCGAATAATTTCAAGAATATGATATTCGCTGTGCATATTATTATCATAGTGCTATTTAAAACCAAATCAAGGTTAACGTGTCCATACTAATGAGCATGAGTGAGACAACCGTCTTAAATGAGAAGCTTATAACAGACCTTCCACAATAATTAATACACAAGTCGACTTTGAAGACATTGAGAATCCCCGTACTTCTTCGTATGATGTCGTGTTAAGTGCTATAGTTACGAAACCATACGAAAAGTATCGATCATTGTCGGGGTTTACTCAGCGAAGCATACATGAGCTGAAATACTTTCTAAGTAGAATGATATAATTTTATAATAAGATAAACGTTTATAACAGAAGGTATTTATATTATTTTTATTTAATACTACGTCTTAAATGATACATTATTTAAGTACTCAGCCGTATGTACACCAACGATCATCGAAAACTACATCTCCGTAAGGAAACGTCGACTTTATGTATCTAAAATAACTGATAATACCCATACAAATAATAGGTACTATATTGGAAGATATACAAATGAGAAAATATGAAAATTAACAAAAAATTAACCGTCAGCACTGATACAAATGAAAATAGTATCCCTTCAACCCTACAGAGAAGCGTAGTAAAACATGTTATACAGGCTGATTCAAATTAAGTGGGCACCATCACTATTTTTGTTATTATTGGTTCTAGAAAGTAGGTTAAGCCAAAGTAGCAAAGTATTAGTGTTTTTAACGCTGATTAATATGCAATATACGAAAAAAACAATTGCATGACGCATTTCCGAGAAATTTTGAAATTTATGTTTTTTTTTAATTGAACACCCTGTATATTATTTAAAAAAAAAAGACTGCAGTAATTTTCGTCTGTATCGTTCTCATGAAATACGTCGTCCAAATTTTCTTCAAAATTATGTGTTGGCCTTATATTATTTAAATTATAAGAAAGTTTCCGGGCAAAATGAAAATCTAGACTCAATAAGTTCGTTCGAACTTATAGTTCTAGAACCGTTCTCGAATTTGAAATTTTGGATCTAGTACGCATGACAGTTCAAGTTTACCAAAATAGTTTTGAAATGAGCAGTGCGAACAGATTTAACCCTACCTAAAATGTCAAATTCGCGCCATGTTTATAGTGGATAAATAACAAAATAACCACACTCATACAACATAAACCTGTATATCTAAGTTAAGTGTTGAATTGCGTTGTTTCGTCCTTATTACATTTTGCTTGTTGTTATATCATACATTTTATATTTATTTGTCTATCATAATGGAAATTAGAGGAAATGAAAGTGTAGAAGGTAAGTTTTAAAGAAATAATTATTAGAAGATGAAATAAATTAAATTTTGTTGCAGAAATAATGTTGGTGGTCAATGAGAAAAAGGAAAATGTGAAATGGAACATCAATAATACAAAAGCACCAATAGAATTGTACAAACAAAATAGGGATAAAGTTGGGACGAAAGAAATTCGGAGTATGAGGAAATTGTGGGATGAAATTGAATTATATATGGAAAACTGCTATGACCAATTATTTACACCACAGAATTGTGAAAATGAGTGGAAAGTTTTAGGACGAAGTTATAACAAAATTGTGAATGATCATAATAAAACTGAAGGGGATGAAAGATGTTCAAATTCTACAAAGAAACAGTTAGAAATATACGAAGCTAAGAGAAAGGTGTATCCACAGCTGCTGTTGACTCCTGATGAAGGAATACAGCCAAAAGTTATTGTAATTCTCAGGTGCAGTAATATATTTTCTTTTATATGATATCTTTGTGATATAACAAATAAATGTACAGAAAATATAAAAGTCTTTATTTTGTATTTATGCATCAATAACCATATATTAATAATGAAATAAAAATAGAATAGATAATAGATGTACATATATTTACCTAGAGCTACTTCATTTAGACATTTAGACTTATATCGAAACGGTCCTTAACGTCATAGAACGATGCACTCTGATGGCTAGCAAATCACAAATTTCCTTTTCATAGCGTCCATCACTACCACCTTTGTAAAAGTGTCCATCTTCGTACTGTGATGCAACATGGTTTGCATTTTTTTTAAGCAGTGAAGAGTCCATCCTACTGGCCACTATTGACAAACTATAAAATATTTGCGTATTGTAATGTAAAATAAAAAAAAACCTTATGCTTACATCCGTGACAAAAGTAAACAACTCTTAATCTAAAACAATGATCTAAAGTAATTGACACTCTAATAAATGCCTTGAACTACAATGCGCAGGTCTAGATTTACTTCAGAATTTCAAATACTTTCTCCTTAGCAGGAACTGATTGAACGGTTCTGGTATCGTTCTGAATTGGGAGTTCTGACAGTCCGAACGTTGAATTTAAAATTCTAAGAATTCCAAATTCGAGAACTACAAGGTCCGAAGGGTGAAAATATCATTGCGCACGCGTAGCAATCAGAGAACGGTTCTGAACTGTACGTTCGAACGAACCTAATAATAGTCACACTACATGAATCCCTATCTACATTACCCGCTATATTATCAATTACTGTTTTAAACCAATCGGTCACTCTTGTATAGTCATTAACTAATAATACCATATTATAAGAACAGACGGTGTCATACAGCCTTTGCGACAGCGGAGTGCTTTTACAGGTGTCAATATTAAAGTTTCCGCATACAAAAACAATTTTCCCAATTAATACCAAATTCATTATAACGGAACATCCCAAATTAAAAGCGTAAAGCGTCAATGCCAAAAGTGTCCTTGTCGGCTTGACGCCATCTAGTTTTCTTGCCAGCATAACGCCATCTGGCCTTTTTGCCGGCTTAGCGCTGTCTGGCGTTTTTGTCGGCTTGACGCCGTCTGATGTTCTTGCTGACTTGACGCCGTCTGGCGTTCTTGCCGGTTTGACGCAGTCAGCGCCGTTGGTAACTTTGCACCGTTGACGCTGGACGCTTCTATTCCTTTCTGGGCAGCGCTATTGTCCAATTTTTTTTGGTTAGAATATTTCTACTAGGGATGTAGTATTTTGTTGAAAGTTTCTGTTATCCTTTTTTTGCTTTGGACTTACAAATCATACCTTTTTTGTGCAGTTAGTTAGATTATTGTGTGTATTTTTTTAGCGATTATCTGTCTTCTATCGACAGGGCACCTTTATATGGTCAAAAAAAATATTATTTTTTTGAAACACCTATATGTGTACCTATTTGTAAGGTATTTTAGATTTTTTTAGGATGCTGTTACCTCTAAAATGTTTATTTAAGTTTGAGAGATACACATATTTTAATAGCTCTTTTTTATTAGAATTTAGTATGGAATATTGAATGTAGTCTTTTTTTTTGTTGTCCATGGGCAGGTATAAACCCGAGTAAGGCCAGAAAGACCTATTGTGCCCCCATGGCCATTTTAGCCCTTTGACTCAGGTTGTACCCTATCATAAAAGTTCACAATCTGACTAAGAGTTAATTTACTGATTCTGGGTTCGTCCAACCGATGAACCGCAAACTGCTTCTCCCTCTCCCCGTCAACTGCCGGGCAGTTGACAAGAAAGTGAACTGGAGTTCCCTCCGCACTCCCGAAATTCCTGCACAGGGGAGAGTTCATTAGGCCCATGCAACCTCTGTTTATTTAGTGCGCAGTGTCCAGCTTAAGATTCCTGCGAATAATCTCAATATGTCCCTGCTCATAAAGACTGCCTTACGGAATCTTCCCTCGTACGTTTGACTGCCCTAGGGTTTTACAGTTTCTAGCGCCGGCGAGTCTATTCCAAAAGGAGCAGTACCTAACAGCAAGTTGGGACCTGACAAACGTTTTAATGCTGCCGAATGAGCTACCACACGTGGGTTCTGGACTCACAAACGGCAGCTCGTTCGCGCCTCTTGCTAACGTGTCAGCTATTTCATTGCCTATGATCACAGAGTGACCTGGCGCCCGTCTCGATGTAACATTTAAATGTTCCACCAGCTGTTTAAGTTTTCCGTAGACCGCAGTACCACCTCAGAGTCAAATCTGACAGCCCGCAAAGCTTTGAGAGCAGCCTGGCTGTCGGAGATTATTTCTACCCTTCCATTCTTGCGTTGGCAGTTTGAGATACCTTCAGCACAAGTCTGGATGGCAATAATTTCGACCTGAAAAATGGTGGGGCGGGGGGCTAGGCTAAAAGCTACTCCATCCTTGGGGACTGTAATATTGATTTACTAGTTGATAATCACTATTCTCTTAATTTAAGTCTATTTTATATTCTTATTCTTTGGAACAGTTAATTACTGAGCCTACCCGTATAACGCCTAATTCTGCACACTACTTGACGTAATTATAGCGTCCGAGTCACTTACTGTGGTTGACTGCTCAACTGATGATGCACTGGCTCTGTCTGATCATAGCTTGGTCAGTTGTTGTATTGTTATTGAACATAAAGTTTCTTCTGTGGTTGCCAAACGCACTCTTCGTGCATTTCGGAACTTCGATTATGATTTATTTAGTGAACATCTACAAAGTATACCCTGGTATTCTATCGCCGAGATGGATTATATGGATGAAAAGGTGAGATTTTTAAACGAATTCATTTTATTGCTATTTGATGTTCATGCACCTTTTGTCACTATTACTGTGGGAACACGTAAACCGGCACCTTGGATCACGGATAATATCAAGTTATTGATGTCATTTAGGGATAAAGCACTTAAAAGGTTTAGGTCGAGTGAGTTGACTGCTCACTAGGATGAATATAAATCTTTCAGAAATCTAACAACTGCTACAATTAAGCGAGAAAAGAAAGCCTGTTTGCAATATAGACTTAAAAATTCGAACAGTAAATCACTTTGGAATGACTTACATGATCTGAATATTCACAAAAAAAGCTCTCCTGTTGTGCCGTCTCACCTTTTAGATGTAAGCGGTCTAAATAATCATTTTATTTCGACATCGTATTCCTCCTTGTTGCCCGATCCCAACGCATTTAACTTCTACAATTTCAATGTGAGGCCGGGCGTTGACTCTTTCTCTTTCTGTGATACCAGTGAGTCAGAAGTTGCTTCCATAATTTTCAGTATCCAGTCGAATTCAGTTGGAGCGGATGGTATTTCCTTAAAAATGTTGTCATTATGTTACCCCACCATTCTGCCAGTCTTAACACACATTTTTAATTTTTGTCTTCAAACTGGGGTTTTCCCTACTGATTGGAAGAGAGCTCATATTATCCCTGTGCCAAAGAATACTAACCCTGTTAGTAATACTGATCTTCGTCCAATCAGCATCTTGTCCGTTTTGTCAAAGGTCTTGGAGAAGATTGGGTGACAAGCAATTGCGTAATCATCTTTCGAAATTTCATTTATTGCCTACTTTCCAGTCTGGATTTCGTCCAGGTTACAGTTGCATCTCTGCTCTTACTTGTATTGTTGATGACATCATATCTGCGAGTGACATCGGTAAATTAACATTATTGGTGCTATTGGATTTCTCCAAGTCCTTTGACAGAATTGATCATGATCTTTTGATAGCTATTCTTCACTACGTTGGTTTGGAGAGGTTGCTCTCCGTTTTTTCCCATGCTACTTGTTTGGCAGGAGGCAGGCTGTAGTGGCTGGTGGTAATGTGTCTGATTGGGCTATGATACGATCTGGAGTTCCGCAAGGATCTATATTGGGTCCGCTACTGTTTTCGGTTTATACAGCACATATGTTTTTTTTTTATAGTTTCACATGTAACCTTCAACTCTATGCCGATGGCTCACAACTATATAAGTCCTTTTTTGCTGATGACATGTGTAGAGCTGTTGACGATATCAATCGTGATCTCAACAATCTTTGTACTATTGCAGAAAAACATTGCCTGCTTATAAATGAAAGTAAATCTTCTTACATAGTGTTTGGTGGCAACAGAATCAGGTCTAGCATTCCTTCTAATATCGTATTAACAATTAACAATATACCGCGCAATATCAAAAACATGTGAGAGATCTAGGATTATTTATCGATAATAATCTTAAGTTCAAACATCATATTAGTATATGTATTAGACGAGCTCACTGTAGCTTAAAAATGTTATATCCCCATCGGCATTCCTTGGATATTGCCATTAAAAAAAATTATGTGACTCCTTAGATTTATCACATTCCAATTTGTGAGATGTGTTTAGCGGAAGTTGCTTGGACCAAATTGATTCAACGTAGAATTCAGGTGAATGCAAAACGCCTGCCTCAGATTTATTTAATGGAATAAGGAGACGCAGAGAGTATCTTTTAAATTTGCGGAGGCTGGATGGCTGAGCATGGCTCGTCGTAGACAAATTTCATTTTGTACTGTATCGTTTATAAAATTTTAAATACTGGTGTTCCGTCTTACTTATCAATCAAAATAAGGTATCGCACTGACATATATAATATCAATATCCGCAGAGAAGATATAATAGATATACCTAGACATCATTCACAGCTGTTCAAGAGGAGGTTTAGTTATATTTCAGCATGGTTGTTTAACTAACTTACCCCTGGCGATAAACAATTGCCTTTTCGTGCATTTAGACGAGTCGTTTTCAATAATTTAATGAGTGAGCAACTTTCTCGCATATGTTTGCTATATATTTTATGTAAGTCTGTATCTGTAAATCCTGTTCTTGTGGTTCTGTAATTGTTAGGGTCATCATTAACAACAGGAAACCTATCGAGGTTGTACTGAAAGATGATCCTCTTGGCCATTTTTCTTATTATTTGGATACTTTTTGTCATTGTATTTTGCTGCTGCCTATAAAAATATTATTGTTATCCCGCTCTCCGTGCCTCCAGATTCCAATGCCTGTGCGTTTTCGAGGTACCGACGAACCAACGGCATAGGCACCGATTTGATCTGTGGATGTACGCTATTGTAGTTTCCCTACTGGAAGTATCCACGCTGTATCCCCCAGAGAAGCTGAAAGCGGGCGAGATGTTATCTGCCTTTACGGACAGAGAAGCCCTTGCATCTACTACATTTTGCTCTGTAAGCCTCTAGGGTTGCTTCAGACCGTAACACCAACTGCAGAGAAGGAAGCCCAAGAATAGTTTCCAGCCGTCGGCGAAATGTGCTGTGAATGTGTGAAGACTAGACTATTGTAGGTGGTTGCAACAAAAATTGAAGCACGAACCTAATTTTTCCACACGCATTCTTTTCACCGATGAATGTTGTTCTACACGTGCTGAGATGGAACTCTCAGTTATCATAATACAGATTATTGGTGTGATTTAAATCACCATGTTGTACAACAAACACGATTCCAGTGACGATTTTCGGTGAATGTGTGGGCGGGACACACTTTTAGGTCCGATTGTACTACCAGCGCGTTTAACTGGTGCAAATTACTTGGACTTTAGGCGTGACGGACGCTTCTGATTGATGTTGGTCAGAGAGTGTTCTGTTTGTGATGCGAGCACGCAACACCGTGTACCAGATCTTGTTTAAAGTACGTGCTTCTTCTTGCCGGTAGGTCCTATTTTTCCTGTTTGTACATTCTATGGATTTTCGGTATAGCCTTGTGTGATAGTGCGACGTGGTGTCATCAAACAGGATGTTATGGTCGGCGTTTGTAAGATGTTCCGCGACGCCGATTCTACACCGACAACATTGCCAATCTGGAAACAACCACAGAAGCCATGGTAAACGAAACACCCGCATGCCATATCCATGCACCAGAAGGTCTCGGGTCTTTCATCCTTTGAATTTCAATTTCTGCGCGACTCACAACAGCTGTTTACACTAATAATAATAATATAATAAACTTTATTCTGAATAGAGTATAACATAACATAACATTGCATAAAACCAATAGTATAATTCGGAATTTGGGGCAAAGTTCAGGTCATGGCATGCTATGACCGTTCTACCATCTAACCCCCAATCAAAAGAAATAATCTATGAAATTATGTGCCTAAAAGAAAAAAAAAGAAAACCTAACACTAATAATTCTGCGATATGCGAAACAAAGAAGGAAACAAAAGATTGCATTTCAATTTTAAAAACTTTAAATCTGACCATTATATTAATATTGATTCCTTTTTCTTGGTTTTTAGGTCTTTAATATGAAAACATGAATATACGAGACGACGTTTCGCCTTATTAAAAAGCTTTTTCAAGTAGATCTATAAATAAATGTAGAAATTGTAAATTATAAATAAATGTTTTTGTTTAATAATGACAAAAATTGTTGTGTTTACTATGATTTTGAATATTATTATGTTTTAATTTAAAGATTGCATTTTAAAATAGGATGTTTTGATATTTGTTTTTTAAAATTTGTAATTAATAGTTCTTCTTTTACAAATATTTTTTTAGATATAAAATTATTATATTAATTTTGTGAAATATTGTATATGGTTTTATCATGACTGCTTTTATGTTATAAATTTGAATTTTCAAGTATATTACGTGCTTTAATTTGTTCTTTGTTTAAAATTGTACGTTGTTGAAATCAAAAGGTGTGATTTGAGTTATTTATGTTTTTTTAAAGCGTAAGATTTTTATTGATGTGTCCTTTATTCTATTTTAAATGGATACAATATTCAAGTGAACTTCAGAAGATGAAAAACATTAGGACTACAAATATATGAAGATTTCAAAATATTCATCAAAATTATATGAAAATATGCGGTTTGAAGAACAGAAGAATATTCTACTACGTGCAAGAGACTGAAACATCTCTCCAACAAAATTCCTTATTTAATCTAAGCATATACAGTAAAACATTCTAAATGACAAAATCGAAAAACCGTAGTATTCAAATAAATATAAATTTTTAAAATGCACACAACCAGATAAATTACATTTCAAAAAAAATATGCTGACATTATAAACAAAATTGACAGTTTGACAAGCAACACATCAAAACAACATTTTAGAATATTGAATTTAATATGAAGAACGTTTTACAACCATAAACTCAAACATCAAAAGAAATAACACAAAATACAAGCCAACACACCAAAACACCAAAACATACAAAACAATAATGGGTAACCAAATTTCAATAAAACACTAATAATTATAATACACTATCATTAGACAAATTTTGCTTTAGATTATACACAAACAAATCCTATTAATAATAATGCTAATATTGATCTTCAATTTCTGAATACAAATAAAATAAAACATATAAGAACAAAAAACAACACAATAATAACTTAAAAATAAAAAACATCACATACACAAGAAATAAAACATTAAAACAAAATCGACAAAAAAAATTATTAAAAAAAACCACAAATATAATATTAAACAAAATAAAAGAACAGCACAGTAATAATGAATACAAACAGATATACCAAATAACGAATAGTAATACAAGAAATAAAAGAATAAAAGTAACCACTAAACTTTCAAAAAAAAAAATAATTAAAAAAAAAAATGGAACTAAATTATAAAAACGAATCTAAATCAACAAATTCACAAGCAAACTCCAAAATGATGATACCAAAATACATAAAATAATAACCTTACGACCACATATCTTATAAAATTCCTTTATAATTATCAAAATTTTAACAAATTGCTTAAAAAAGCGTTCAAATGATTACTAATAAAATCCTGGCAATGCAAAAATTATAGACACATTAAATAAAACAAATTTTAAAATGAATATCCTTAGATGTCAGTATCACTATACACAAATACACCATTAGACCTAGCAAAACAATATCATACAAAAAATGGCAATTAATTGAAAATATTTAACACACATACCTATCACGAATTCATTAATGCAGTAGAATTAACACTCACACAAACAATTTCCAAAACAAAAATAAATTTAATAAACAAATTTTTGGATGTGCAATGTTCACAATTCTAGTATCATTCACAAATTGTTTTAGAATTATAAGAAGAAAAAATTTTAAATAAAATAAATTTCGAAATATATTTTTTCAAAAGAAATAGTAGATGATTGCATAACCGCGTTAGAAAAAAAATATACCAGTTTTACTTAAAATTTTAATTCCTTTCATCCAAGATTAAAATATTACAATTGAAATCGAAGAAAACAATAGCATACCTTTTAGACCTCAAACTCCATCAACAATGATAACAAAATTTTAACTCAATGGTATACTAAACCAACAATGGTCTGGACGTTATCTAATTTTAAGTCTTCACAACCTTTATCTCAAAAAAGTTAGTTTATTATAAGTTTAGCTGACAGAGCAATAAAATAACAAGTCCAGTGTTTCGATGCAGATACTATTACAAAGCAAAAAATATTCTAGAACAAAATAATTATCCAAATTCTCATATAAACAAAAATTACAAAAAAGAATTTGTCTTTTTATAATAAATCAACAAAAAAAAATAAATAATACTCAAACAATTACAAAATTCATAAAAATCCTATGTTAAACATTTATCCGAAAAAATAAATCAAATTTTCAAACCATATAATTACAAAAGTCCTATCAAAACACAAACAAACTAAAAACCAAATCTATTCAAAATTAAAATCAAAAATTGAAAAAAGTAAAACATCACACATAGTTTATAAAATAGACTGTCAAAATTGTAATGGTATATATATAGGTGAAACCATGCAATATTTGGAAAATAGAATAAAAGGACACAAATACAATAAAAATCTTACAGCTTAAAAAAACATTGAAATAACTCAAAATCAACACCTTGATTTCAACAACGTAACATTTTAAACAAAGAACAAAATTTAAAAAACACGTAATATACTTGAAATAATTCAAATTTATAAACATAAAATGCAGTCAATATAAAACCGATATACAATATTTCACAAAATTATATAATTTAATTTTATAAATAAATAAAATATTTGTAAAGAACTATTTAATTAAAATTTTAAAAACAAATAATCAAAACATCCTATTTTTAAAATGCAATCTTTAAATAAAAATAATAATTATATCAAAATCATAGTAAACACAACATTTTGTCATTTATTAAACAAAAACATTTTTTAATAATTTACAATTTCTACATTTATTATATATCTACTTGAAAAAGCTTTTTAATAAAGCGAAACTCGTCGTCGTATTCATTCATGTTTTAATATTAAAGACCTAAAAACCAAGAAAAAGGAAATCAAATAAGATTGCATTTCTACAATATTATACACTAACTTAAACAGAAATTACATTTTTTCGTCACAAGCTGAAGATGAAAGCACGGCTTTGATTGCTTAAAGGCGAAGCCACGGTAAACACAACAGCCAAACTAAAACACAACTACTGCTGTTCCACCAGACTTAAAAAAATAGCAAGCGCCTAAAAGCTGCTTCACCCAGGGCGAAGAACTGCCGGTATTTATTATACTTTTTGTAGATGTCGTAGGTGAAGCACCTTTCATAGAGTGAAGTCTTATGTTTAGGTGGAGAAATCAAGCCCCTGTGCCTTACATTGACATTATGAACGTCGGTACGGAACGTTATCCTATTATATAAGTAAGGAGGACTTCTATTTACCACAATAGAATTATATAAACAGAGAAATTGTAATAAAAGACGATCTTGCATCCTTAACCAGCCAAGTTCTTTAAGTTTATGTGACACGCGTTGGAATTTACGAATGCTAAAGATATAGCGAATACAGTTGTTTTGTACTCTGCAATCTCATCTTATCGTAGCAATCCAAAGAAATACTATATACGGGTGCGCAATAGGTAAAATGTGACAAAACTAAAGGCTTACAAAGAGGAGTCTTAGTTTGAATGCTCAGACAATTTTTATGAGGATATAGCATTCTCAAGTTTACATAAGCTTTTTTAATGATATTATTAATGTATTTCCTATAACGTATTATCTAAAGTGAGACTTAGACTGGTAGCCTCCGACACCACCGGTATTACAGCACCTCCAATAATTAATGAAAGGGATCTCCCCACTGTGTCACAGTCAGCACCCTTCCCGAATAGCAGGACCTTCGACTTAGCGGGATTAATAATAGACATGCCCACCACAGTAATCATAAATTCTATTTAAATCATCATTGATCAGAAACATGGACGCGGTCACGCTCCTGCACGGGAAATGAACAGTACAGCTGGGTCATCTGCAGATTACAATGTCTCACCTCGGCGTGCAGCATACAAGTGTAGATACAAAAAAGTAATGGGCCCAAAAATGCACCCTGCGGGACCTCCGCAAGGAACGTGTACTAATTGGATTAAAACTCCACCCAACTTAACCTGCTAAACATGTCCCGCAGATAACACCCAAGAAAATTTACAGCATCAGTCGAAAATCCAATGAAAATCGACAGTACCGCAAGCACGGTTTCGAAGGCATGCTAAAATCAAGCAACACCAGGCGCAGTCACTCGGCCGCATCCCTCAAACGTATCACGTCGTTCGTATACCAAGAGAGACGTAACGCAACTATAACCCGAACGGAAGCCCGACTGGATGACGGAATAATGTCGTACTTCTCAGATGTTGTTGATTTGAGCACGCAATTTTTTTGAAAACCTTACTTAAACATTTCAAAATACTGATAGCCGCAAATGACTTGGCCGCTTTCAAAGTTCTTTAACATATTTGTACTGAAAATCTAAGGTTATCGACAGCAGTCAAAATTACCACCTTAGGAATAGAATTAATGAAATAATTATTCAACATATTTGGATTATTTAAGCAAATTGGCAAGGTAGCCCCTTTTTTTAAAATAATATTTAAGGTTTTTAGTGCAGACCACAATTGCTTACCACTCGTGAGCGACTTACGTAATTAAAAATAAGCCCGTTTTTCACGCTCAATGGCACCCTTCGTATAAATCCGAAGTTACTTATAGTAACCAATGTGCAGGTAGACCAGACCTGTAAACCCTTTCTGCTTTGTTCCGTATCTTCATAAGTAATAAGATAGTGTCGGTGATCCAAGGACACTTAGGTTTAACAAATCTGGCTGTACGAACAGGAGCATGAGCATCAAACAAGTTGATAAAGTAACTCGTTAAAGCAGTTAAAGTTTATCATTTAGATTGTCCAAATAAAAAATTCTATTGAAAGGAACATTATTCAAATCATGTATAAATTCATTCAAATTGATATGTTGTAATCCCTAAATGTTCTATAATCTGAAAATTGCTTGCCAAAATACTTCAAGAGCAAAAGTACACAACATCATGATCAGATATATCACAGGGAATAATCCCATAACCAATACCCAGCTAAACAGCGCATATGTCGAACAGCAAGGTAGCTGTATTCTCGGTAACTCCTGGTGGGCCCCGTAACCAGCAGTTCCATGCCCAATGAAGCAAATAAATCCACCAATGCGACGGCAAAGGCAGCAGTAGTAGACCTCAGCATATCTATATTAATGTCACCCAAACAATAAACATTTCCCGAATCTAGTGACATTTCTACTAGTGTAGGGTAAACTACACTAAAAACAAAAGACCTATTAAGTAGTTACCAACAACAAATTTTACGGAAAATTTAAACTACTTAAACGCAATCCAATTCATAATTTATGAAATAAATATTGAAGATTTGAGGAAAAGGACGAACAAAGACGGACACTATTAATGTTGAAATAAGTTTGATATCCCTTTCTTATTGTTCCATTTATTTGCAAAGGTAATTTTATGCAGGCATCTGTCCGCGTTCAATTCTTAAAATTGCTTCTCTGGCAGACACAAACACATTATTATTATAACGATGAATAAAAAAAAAACGAGTTATTTTAGCAAGTTGTATTAGTCACTGGTTTATATCATTTTACTTAAAGCGACGTTTCGACAAACATACGTCTTTTTCAAGCTTTACAATTCATAAGGAAAACAATGTGTAGTTCCGTCTTCATTAATTTCATTTCGATGGCCTTGTGCAATAACTGGTCCAATATACCGATATAATCTCAATTGACCAAACGATATATCCCCGGCCCGGTTTTCCTTCCTTGCATAGCAGAATGATTCAGGCGTTAAACATGTAATGAATATTACAATGTATTTGCAGCAAATACATAGTAAAATATTCATAATTTATGGAAAATTCTATTTCGCAGTATTTATTCTAAACTGTAATGCATGTGATATCCTTGACCAAAGTCATTATAAGTGCAAGACTCATAAAATAACTCCGTATCTTTACAACTATTGGTTTTCATAAGATATATATTCCTCTTCGCAAAAACAAAATGTTCGCGTTGCGTCTTTTTTTAGGGCTAGTTTCAACCATCCTCTTCTTCCTTATATCCCTGCCTTAAATCTTAATACAATCAGAATCGCTAATAAGAACTTATTCTTAGTTCACGGAATTCAAAATAATTTTATCTATAAAACTATTTCAATCAGAACAATCGAATTATTTATCTTGTCAGATTTTACCTAAAGCCTTAGCCGACAAATTTAATAGCTACTTTTACACACAGCCGACCATAACGCCACAAAAAAAAAAACAATATTACAACAAATATCGATACCAATGTCCATACGCTTTGTTTTAGTCCAATAGCACCTATTGATCTATGTAACTATATTTACAAATTCAAAAACAAAACCACCTTTGGAATAGATGAAATTTAGTTATTTATTTTTCCCCTGTTGTACACCATATACAGGGTGTAACAGCGGTAACGCCGTGGTTTCTGGTAGTCAAATGGCAAGAATTTTTGAAATGTTTTATATTGGGATACTACATGTATCCGGAGTAGATCTACAATTTAAAAATAATGTGCAATATACAGGGTGTTCCAAAATTTAGCAGTGGATCAAAGTTATGTTTTTCTTAATGGAACGCACTGTATTTTATGGCATTTTTTAAATTTACACTAAAAACTAGAACAATTTTATTTAAGGTCCCTAATACCTATTTTTTATAGTTTATGAGATATTTTCATTTGTTTAAAAATGCAATGTTGCAAAGAAAGTTTAGTATCTCGGAAACGAATTAATTTAGAGAAGTGAAATGAAAACCGTAAATATCTAATCCTTTGGCTGATTGAATGCGACATTCAACGTTGTCCAGTAGTCTACAGGAATGCTCAAGTCTAAATCAAACTTTGTAAATTTACTCGTGGTAACTTTGTTATTTTAAATGGAACACCCAGTATAATTTTACGTTGATAGATAGAAATTTTTATTTTCTTTAAACCAGTATTAGAAGTCCCTACAGCTATCTCCACTAGTTTTTTTTTAGGTGGTCTAAGTAAATTGTCATAACATAACTTACAATCTAGTAGCTGGTGTTTTTTTTTGAATGTGTCAATTTGCCGTGCATTCCGTCAGTACCATGAAAGCATACTCGTTGCAAGAAAGAAACTCTTCTAAATTAATTCGTTTCCGAGATACTAGACTTTTTTTGCAACATGCATTTTTAAACAAATTGAAAATTCATAACACAATAAAAATTAGGTATAAGGAACCTTAAATAAAATTGTTCTAGTTTTTAGTGTACGCTTAAAAAATGCCATAAAATACAGTGCGTTACATTAAGAAAAACATAACTTTGATGTACTGCTAAGTTTTGGAACACCCTGTATATTGCATATTATTTTTAAAATGTAGATCTAATCCACCTACATATATCCTAATATACAATATTTCAAAAATTGTTACCATTTGACCACTAGAGACCACGGCGTTACCGCTGTTACACCCTATATACATCTGAGATGAGTTCATATATTTTGAATTGCAATTCTCTCTGAGTCATCGACGTAGAGTTGTAAGTTATGAAAAAATGTGAAATTATGGAAAAAAGAACATATGTGCAGGATAAATCAAAAACAGTAGCGGACCCAATATAGATGCTTGCGGAACTCCACACACGTTAAGTGAATTTATTTCTTTAAAAAGTTTTACTTCTTCCAAATATATCTGTATTTGAAATAAAAAAAAATATTCTTGTGTGGAGACAAATATTTTACTTGGTCATCGTCGATAATATTTTTGACAGTAAGTCCTATTTTAAGAAAAATGTATTTTCCCCAAAGCAAAAAAATTTGTGATGCAAGAAATAAAAGAAGCAAAGAAAGGGAAAAAGAAAATAGATTATTTTATTAAAGGATTTAATATTTAACATAATCCATAGGAATACTCATTTTAAGGTAAATTTGTCTTAAAAAATTATAACAGGCGCGTATACAGCTTGAGTTTATAACGGGGGGAAGGGGAAAGGGAAATGAAGGGAAGTGGTAGGTTTATTTTAACTAAAAAAAGAGAGATATAATTTGAATAGTGTCATCATGGAAAGAGTAACTACATAAAAACAAAAGAAAAAAAAGATGAATGCAAAATTTTAATTTACAACTATGTTTCGCTAGCTCATGGGGACGGGGGGGATTCGATCGAAAAGGGAGACTTACCTATCCTGGGGCCTTCTGACATCCTACACTTTCTGAAAAGGATAGAATTGGAAGGCCAGCTATAAAATAGCAAGAATAGGGGACACAATAGATCTTTTAGGTCGCAGTGTAACATCACCTTTCTATTTACATACATACATACATAGAAATGTCATGACGATGGTAACTAAACGTAAAACTGTATACTGAGAAAAAAAATTAATAATCATAAATAAAAATACAATTATCGTAAGTAAAAAGTCAGCTGGATAGGGGACAAAAGCACAGATTACTTAGCATAGTAAAAAGAGATCCTAAACACTGATACTAAACAACAAGCAATCTAATTACTACGTCTGCTTCATACCGGTAACTTATGAAGTTACTTATGATAATTAAACTGAGTAGTTAAGCCAGAGAATATATGAGTTGTAGTAAGCAAAGATTTGCCCTTGTCAAGTAGTAGGTGTATTGCTGTGAGTGAAGAATTCTATAACAGCTATCACACCTTCATAATTAATACAAGCTATTTGATTACTTGTGATAAGGAAGAGTCCATAATGCACGTTCACTAAATACCTGATATATTAGAAGGTAATGGTTTGCTATAAATATACAATATACTTACCTTAAATTTGTTGTTCAACTATAGGTAGTGTAGGAAACGAGGAAGTTTAGTGAATATTTATTAAGTAGCTTACTCTGTACTCTGTGTGACTAACTGATAAAGTCCAAAAAAAAAGTTCCGCAAATCTTCGATTATTTATGCAACCGCAACTATAAGTACTGCGTACCGAGCAATGCGTAATTCAAAATTGTTTGCAAATAATTTTAATTACTATTCAGTGTCCTATACAGCTTCGATTGCATTAATAATGAAGATAAATTCGCATTTATTTTGCTAAAGATGGTACATAATACTTATTAAGAAAAAAAAGCAGTATTATTAGTAATAGTTTTATTTTGTATAGGACAAACACAGTGACTACCTTATATGAATAAAAGTTATTGGCTTCACTTTAACAACAGCTTTTTTTTTAAAGAATTTACAACGTAATGAATCATAAAATATATTCCTTAATAATGAAAAAATGAACAAAGCAATAATAAAAGATAAGGAAATGGGCCCCCTTGAAACGTTATTTAGTTATTGAAATTATTGAAATCTAAACAAAGGAAAAAGAGAAATATGGCTTTAAAGTACAACTAATAACAAACAAAGCAATAATATACCTAGCGGTAAATTTGCGGTTTCTGTTGGTTCTTTGCACTGGGCTTGTCTCGGCGGGTGATCCTCTGTCGGCGTACGTGGTGGTTATGTCCAGTGATCGCCTCGAAAACGGCTACTTCGTCGGGGTGTCCCTAACTGCAGGTGGCACTTGGACTGTCACTCACCTAGCAACGGCATCCACGCTTTAACATTACAATGATGGGGAATTGAAATATCCCACCATGTGGTTTAAAACTGCAATCTTGAAACATCCGATTGCTTATAGGCTCGGTACTTCTTTCGCTGGGATTCTTTATACGGATGGGGCCTTGAGCTAATCCACCCGGTATTTTTAATATATTTGCGTTTCAACTGGCCTACAATGGCCATACTCCTTGGCCACCCTTTTTCGACGACCTTTTCCAACGTCCGTAACTCTTATTTGACGCTAGCACACGCCTGCGCGTGTAGCTGTCTCGGGAACTATTTCATTACTCCGCCGCATTAGCCAATCAGGAATAGTAAAACAATCACGAGGTGGCAGCAAAACTCAAATAATCATAGTTGTGGCAAGTTGTTACCTATTTAAGAAAATACATGAGTTTAATAGCGATCAGCATTGTTGTTACTTCTACGAACCATATGCTGTAGTTAGATACAGTGCCAGTAGTCATAAGTAATACGTTACTTACCACAAATTTGTCAGGTACGCTGTGTAAGAGTCGTTAATAAAACTACTATTTACAGTAACAACTTGCATTCAGGAAACTGGGTTTAGTTGCAGGTATTAATTAACGAGAATAGTTCCAAGTAAAACTTTATCTATTGTAAATAATTTTTTATCAAGTAAACACTTTACTTAGCCCATTTTTCTCAGTGTATAATCGTAGGAAGTCAATAATTTAAAGTTTATTAACTGCTTCTTTTTTACACTGCAGAACTTGATAATGTAAGTTTTCGGAAGGTAATTATCTTTTGCTAATTTATAGAATTACTTAACCTATATTTAATTACAGATTTATAATTTGCGTACCAATTCTTAATTCCTCTGCATTTACTACGTCCAAAGGGCCTGCAAAATGTCGAAAAAGAAGCATGGAAACACCCAATTTTGGGAGCTATAAACAGCATTTTTATCCATACGAAGTATCTTTTGCATTTGGAAATCAACATATCTAATTTTTTAATTTCTCTGATTTAAGTAATCTTATGCTTTCTTGGTCTGTAACAAACCTTTGAAAAAATAATAATTAGAAGAGTTTCCAATGTTTGCTAACCATAAGCTGTATAAATCAAAAAAATTAATAGTCATACCTATGCTGTATAATTGCAGTAAAAAAAAACTAGAAACAGCACGGCAATATATTCAGATGCTTAAATTGCATTAAATAAAAAATATACCAACTATTATACCACAACTTTATGAAATATTTGTATTCATTGTAAAATAGTGTAAGTATCTCTTCAGATTGAATGATTTTGAAATGTTAATGAAGAAACAACAACAGACTGCCGCTAATGGTAAGAACAGCTGAAGATTAAAATCTGATTAAAAGATCCAGATTATTCATCTGCAAGCGGAAAATGTATACTCTCTTTGTGAAGTGTGTGTTATAGTGCTGTAATTACATTTACCTTATTTCAAAATTGTATGCGTCTTGAATTTTAAGACAATGATGCGTTTTCCTTTGAGGATGCTTTCCACCCATTTGTGTCACTAACTCTAAACGGTGCCTAAATCTGAACAACACTTGCTAGTTCGATATACTGAAAAGTTTTATTTTGGTAGATGTGAAATTCAATGTCGAATAGAATAATGCTGTTTGATTATAAAAAAAAAAAATATGTTCCAAATGACTTTCTTAGTTTTTTTTTTTTGAAATATAAATGATGTCATAATAGTAGTAATATTATTATTATTGGTAAGTAAAAAAATATAAAAACAATCTGGAAAGAAAACTTTTACTTGAACTAATATTTGTTATTTTGAAAGACGATTGTTGTTTTATTTACAAGACTGCCATATTTTATATAGTGTAAGTATAGTAAACTATAGTATTTAATTTATTTTTCTCTTGGGTTTTAGGTCGTAAATATTGGAAACATGAATGAGTACTACGACGTTTTGCTTTATTCAAAGCTTTCAAGTATATAATATGTAAACAATGTAATTATAAGTAAATTGTTTTGTTTAATAAATGACAAATTATTTTGTCTACTATGATTTTTAATATATTATTATGTTTTATTTAAAGATTGCGTTTTAAAATAGGCTGTTTTGATTATTTGTTTTTGAATTTTGTAATTAAATAGTTCTTTAAAAATATTGTATGTAGTTATAAAATTAAATTATATAATTTAATATATCGATATTCGGTTTTATCATTACGCATTTTATGGTCCACTAATTGAATATTTCAAGTATATTACCTACATGTTCTTAAATTTTGTTCTTTGTTTAAAATTACGTTATTGGAATCAAAGGTATGATTTTGAGTTATTTCATGTTTTTTTAAGGCTGTAAGATTTTTATTATATTTGTGTCCTTTTATTCTATTTTCAAATATTGCAACGGTTTACACCTATTATATACATATTATAATTTTGACAGTCTATTTTCATAACTATGTGTAATGTTTTACTTTTTCAAGTTTTGATTTTGAATAGATTACGTTTTGTAATTATGATTGTGTTTGAAAATTTTGAATTTATATTTTTCGGATAATGTTGTTAACATAAGAAATTTTTGTAAATTTTGTAATTGTTTGACTATTATTTATATTGTTTGTTGATTTATTATAAAAAATTCTTTGTTTGAATATTTTGTTTATAAGAGAATTTGGATATTATTTTGTTCTAAAATATTTTTTGCTTTGTTAATAGTATCTGATCGAAAATTTTAATTCCTTTCATCCAAGATTAAAATTTACAATTGAAATCGAAGAAAACAATAGCATTACCTTTTTCGACCTCAAAACTCATCACACATAATAACAAATTCTAACTAAATGGTATACTAAATCAACATGGTCAGGACGTTATCTAAATTGTCAGTCTTCACAACCTTTATCTCAAAAAGTTAGTGTTATTATTAGTTTAGCTGACAGAGCAATAAAATTAACAAGTCCAAAACAATTTGTCATTTATTAAACAAAATATTTTATTTATAATTTACACTTTTACATTTATTTATATACTTGAACAAGCTTTGCAATAAAGCGAAACGTCGTAGTGCCCATTCATGTTTTCAATATTTACGACCTAAAAACCAAGAGAAAAAGAAATTAAATATTATATACATGGTCAAGAATTGAAGCTTTAAAAATAAAAGTAAACTATAGTATTTATAGTAAAATTAAAATTTCTTTGCAAGACCATAAAGCTTCATATAATTAAAAATATTCTTGTACTAAGAATATCTACGTATGTACTTGGGTTGAGAGTGCAATCCTTTAACTAATAGTAGGTTTTATTTAATTTAATGAACGATTTTCTTAGAGTAAGACATTTTTTTCTTGAAAATTAAATAAATATTATTTTTGATCCAAAAATATATTTATTTGCGAATATTTGAAACAATGATATTCTTAACTCAAGTAAAATTTCTTTGAATTGAACATTTTTTATGTATGCAGCTATGTACCAGCCACTACAAGCCTGCCTCCTGCCAAACAAATTGAGACATCGATGATGAAATATCGATGTTAATTATCGATGTAAATTTTAAGCATTAATATCGATACTTGGAAATAATTATCGAACTGCAATTATCGTGGGTTTTCAAATATCGATATTTTTTATGTAACTAGTTTGTATTTAATACGTTGGTATTCCCGTTAAATACTTTTCCTAATCTTCCAAAAATGCAAGAACTTTTGTAACAATAAATATTATGATGAATGAGCGTTTTAAGATATCTCATAATAACATCTCTACTATCTAAGTATACACATTATAATGGGGTTAGACAATTGCTTTATAGGACCGTGAATTGGGTTGCGGACGCCCACAATCATTCAAACATAAATTAAAACAAACATTTTACTTAACAATAAAACATAAACAATACTTTTATTTTCTTTAAAAAAATAATATAAACATGCAGTAATGTTTAATAAATAATTTTTATAATAAACTAAAGAATAAATTCTGATTTTTACAGTTTTCTGTATCTAACGGGTTATGATCATAACTTTAACTATTCTAAGCTCTAAATATCTTATTTACTATTTCGAGAAAACTGGTTGGCAGTTATTCGATCCTTAAATACATAAAAACGCTAAATTTATTAATACTACTGTAGCGGGGTAAAAAGTAAAAGGATTATAAGACAGTGATAATACTCACCTGGTATTTTATAGTAGAAGTTAGTTCAGTTCAGAAGTTAATAAGAAGCACATTGTTTTATTTTTCATGGTCTTATTTAACATTTTATTCAAAGGAAAGGAAATATATTTTGTTTTGTTTACAAATTCTTAGCATACACACAAAAGAATAAGAATAAGCAGATAAACAACCACTTCGAATACCAAGTAAGATGGGTTGCCCAACATACGAAGCGTGACCGAGATACTGGAATTTTAATGAACAAAAGAGTCTCATCGCTCGGTCACAGTCTATATTGTTAGGTTTAAGTAAAATAACCATGAAAAAAAAAACACCAGTGGGCATCATGCTATTGTGCCATTCGCTCTTGCAAGATAAATTCTGATGTTAACGAAGGTCGCAGTTTCTTTGGATTTCCGAATGAATCTATTATATACAACAGGACAAGAATTAAGAAAGTGCATGGATAAGAAGGACTATTGTGGTTGTGCAGTGGTTCCTATTTCCTAGGTCACATTGAATCAATTTAGAGTGGCCGTTTAGAACTGAATCTTACATTTATTTGTTAGATACTCATTTTAAACTGTATCGCTATTTATCGCAATAACTAGCTTAATTTATTTTATGTTCGCTTTTTAAAATACTGTGATTTTGGTCTAAACTGTATTATAGTGGTATAAATTTTAATCCTCACATTTCACATTTATTTACATTATAGAGAACTCGATATTATTTAATCTACGTCTGAAACTCTATTTACTTATGCACCCCCGGACATCATTGTTGACAAACCACTGCAGGGTCGGATGTTATAAGTAAATTAGTCGAATAAAAAGGAACAGCCTTTATATTAGACAGAACGATATAGTCATAACTAGAGACCGGATTATATGCAAAGAAAAACTGGAATATATGCGCATATACATACATCGATTTTTGAGAAAATATGCATAAACCTGGGGCATATATGCAAAAAAATTGCGACAATATGCAAAATTTTTACATAAAATAAATAAGAGCAGAAATTTAAACATTAACTTTATTGTACAAAATTTTTTCACAACATATTTCTAAAACAATTTATAGTTAATGTTTTTCAAAATTGTGTAAAAAAAAAGTTTGTCTTCTATCAGAATACATATGTTTCGAAATAGAAAAGCTTTTTTCAACATCCACAGATCGGTGCATTTTTTTTAACTTTGCAATACGTTCTAAACTAAAATTAAAGTAGAAATCCAAAATTTTCTTAACTTTCTTCAATTTCAAATACCCCGCATTTTTATTTATCACTTTTTTTAATTTATCGTATATAGAATTACCTATTGTACCCTTAACCTTCTTGCATAGCATATCAAATTCGTCTACTATTTCGACTAATTCCGAGAGCGACATCCCTTGCGTTTGTAGTTTACGAATGGAACTTGAAACAAAGCTATAATTTGACTTAATATACAAAAGGTATTGTAGCAATTCTGTTGATGTTACTATTTTATTTACAGTTTTCTAGAGCAACGCAGCCAGCAGTGATTTCAAGAATTACAATTTTTATTTCTTCAAAATTATCGGCCAAAAAATTGCAGCCTCTAACCATGTACCCCATCTCGTAATAATCGGTTCAGGAGGGAACTTAACACCGGGAAGTCGCTCTGTCTGCTGGTAACAAGATGTGACATAATTTTTTCGTAAGGTACTTTCGTCAGGTATATTATGTTTGCAATATTTTTGCAGAAATGATTTCAAATTAACATTGTTTAATCTTGCTGGTGGTATGTTAGACGAAATTAAAGCGTTACACAGTTCCGTATTATATTCTTCTCGTTCTGAGTTTCGTGAAGTTAATGCTACACCTTGACATATAGATTGCTGCACACATGCGAATCGCTTTAGTTTTTCACATTTACCAATATGTGATGGAATTTTAGCGTGTTGATCAATCAAGTATTTTCTCTCAGAAGACAACCTACAACAACGATTGTCATTTTATATCAAAAGTTAAAGAATTTAAAAACAATTGTAACGCTTTTAGTAAAATTAAACTTACCATCAGTTTACTGCAGGCTCGACAAAATATTTTGTCGCCATCCTTTACAAGTTCAGGATATGGCTTAATCCTTAAAGAAATTTTGTTCGCTATACTCATTGTATGTACGCACAGTATTTAAAAAACGTAACACAATTACATGCTGTTTCGCTGAAAGATATTCAATGAATGAATAGTTTATTTGGGAATTAATAATAATAAAACCTATTTACCACATCCCTTCTGCTAGGCGTGCAGTTCTTGGAAAAAAGTATTAGAGAAACCAACGTAAAAGATTTATCGTTCTGAGAATTGTCGGTTGTCGATCTACATTAGGAATTACTAGGAATTTTTACTAATAGAAAGGATAAGAAAAAGCTTAAATATGCAATATATGCAATCACTAATTAGCGCTAATTAACTTCAATTAGTGTAATACGTCTAAATATAGACTATAATTAAAGATATGCAAAAACTAAAATATATGCACTTTGTATACAATCCGTTCTCTAGTCATAACTCTTGAACCCTAATTATAAGTTGGTATGTGTTCGTGTCAGAAATTTGAAAGTCTGCAATAAAACCCTTCCACCGAAGTCGATGTATTTGAAAAAGAATAACCACACAATTTATTCCTAGAAGAATATTTTATACTATAAAATATACAAATAAAGATTTAGTTTCACAAAAAGGAAAGAATGTAAACTCAATTATTTTAAAACACTGGCAAATATGTGTATCACTTAATCAAATTATTTTACTAGAATCATGTTTTTTATTGCAATAAGCTGTACAGAAATATTTGCAATAAAATCACAATAAAAAACGAAGAAGTTTGTGATTTTTTCTGATATATTTTTATTTTATTAATTTATAATATAAATTACTTCACACGTTTGAAAATTCCCGGTGTAAGAATTCGAAATCCCATCTGGTATAATACGACGGATTTAAATTCATTTTATTAATGCTGCTGTGTACTGATTGAATTACATGAAAAGGCAAAATGAATTTAACAAAGAAAAAGAAAATAAAATTAGCTAGCTCAACGGATAAAATTTTAAAGGGCGCAAAAGAACAATTAACCTCAGAGTTACCCTCGCGAATTAAAACTTGAATCTAATCACGAAAAGTAAATGGTGAGTGAATGAAATCAGACTTTCTTAAAAAAACCGAAAAATTGAAAAGGTTTAAAATAAAAATAAAACAACAAAGTTTTTAACCCAACGACGTTAATTAACAATCAATGTATTTCAACAGCGGGTTAAATTACAGATTGTGCAGAAAAAAAAAACCGTGAACTGAAAATTCTGGCCTAAAATAAAAACTGCACTTGACTCTAAATTAAAATAGGACAATGCTATTTCCTATGCAAAGCAAAAGGTTTGTTTGTTCAGGAAGATAATCCAAAATACACGAACTTTGAATTTCTATCCACGTGGTTTCACAAATTAAAATAAACTAAGCGTGAACAATTTCTAGAAATTTACAAAATTGTAAAACTAAAATCAAGAACAAAGCTTCTACTCACCCAACCGAGATAATTGAAAATTAAAAATGAAACAGCGAAATTAATGAGAAAAAATAAACTAAAATGTATCTTCCCAAACAAAAATAATAATTGATCTTATATCTATAATGTACACACTTCAATATATTAACAATTATCACGAATTATCAAGAATTCCTTGATTGGCTATATAAAAGACAATAAATGCGAAATTTCCAATATCAAAATGAAATACAAAATGGCAACAAAGATATACAAAAATACGTCTACTCACGTCAATAGTAGAACAAGGAAGTCCTTAACAAAACTCTACAACTGTTTTTCTTACAAAAAAAAATCCCTCTCTCAAAATCCTACAACGCAGTCGTATAACAATTCAACGACAACATTCAATAGAATCCGCATTAAACAACACAAGCAAACACTAGACAAATAAATGAATGGAATTAATTTAAAAAAACTTAACACTTAATTAATTTAATCATACAATAAACTCTTTAACTAAATTTATACAAAATAAACATAAAAATAGTGAAAACCGAACAACAGCTCGGAAGAAAGTAAACAAATCAAAATATGCAACTCAAAATACACTTGGGTTGTCTATACCACAGCATAATGATAAGTACTGTGACATTTGCTGAAGCAGCGTCTACTCTACAGGAAATAATAGTCTATTTTGTTTAAAGTCTCGCCTAATTAAAATAATACGGTATTTATTTTAAATTTTATCTACTTCTTTGTCTATTGTGTTACAATTGCTGATTAGCGAATCCCACATTACTCTCCAGAAGGGCGTTTGAAGTTCAGGAAAATAACGCCAACTATCATTCTTGCGCCCTCCTTGTAAAGAGAAGCGGAACTAGTAATCGGTGCGGAATGACGTCACAACTAAAGTTTATAGAATTCTTTACATTGCTGTTTTGAATTAATTAGTTCTCGGAGTCCGTTTCAGCTTCAGAAGAAGCACGCGTTATCCCTTCGTTACCGGGCGTTCCCATATCTTAAAATTAAAAATTAAACTTCTCTTGTTAAATTTTAGTAATTAAAATAAGCTTGAAAAATCAAGAACAGGAAGCAAACGCTTTCCTCGAGAGGTGTTTCTGATTTTGTGCTAAAACCGTTCGGAAAATCCCCTTTTCTTTTTAAATTTTTGTGAGTGTTGTGTAAAGTTTTTGTGCCTTACATATTTTGGATTACGGGAAGATTTAATTACCCACATCAGTTGGTAAGATTTTCAAAAATTCTGCTTAACACTAACCATTGCAAATATGTAGAAACCGTAACTCGTTCGCTCTCTCTCTCTCTCTCCTTAAATAAATAAATTTGTAAGTAAAAATTACTCAGTACTTATGTTAAACAACTTTATAAAAGTTTACAATATTCATCCAATTATTTGTGTTTTATTTTTTTTACTTGTTATTTTATTTACTTTTTAGCTTGTTAGTTTAATTCTATTGTCTCAATTTATTCAATATATTACTGTAAAAAATAGACATTCTATTATTTCGCTATAAAAAATAGAAGTTCAATTTGTACCCTTTAGTAAAGCTTTGGGGAGGAAATCTCATTTCGTAAAGAGAAAGCCGACGAGGTGGGTAAGTCGACAATATTCAGGCTAGCTAACGGCCCTGCTTCGGCTGACTGAGGACAACACCGTTGGAAGACGTCTTTGGCTAAATCTTCTAAAACCAAAACCAAAATCTACCGAATAAAAAGATTGTTTTCCAGCGGTGGCTTGTCGGTCAAAAGAGCAGGTGGGGTTACCTGTGAAACGGGGTTTGGTTCAGTTTGAATGAATTTGTACCGTTACACCGGCAACAGCTTTACAAGATAGCAGCTAGGCTTGAAGGTCATTGGAAACGGACCGCGAAAGAACAAATTATTTTGCGAGCTCGTTATTACTGATTGTATACTGTGACTCATGTTTTGTTAGTTCGAGATTCACTAAATTTTATTGCTTTTCGTTTCAATACTTTATTTTTAGACAGTACATACTTTTCTGTGAATAAATATAATATCTAGAAAAAGAAAATACCGGAATGAACCTCCCTCTATAGTCCGCCTTTGACCTAAGTCGTGATAAGATCCTATAAATAAGTGTAGGTCAAAGGTCACATCAACAAGCTAACATTTTTGTTGATGGCGCAATGCTAGGTCACATTTTTTGTGTTAATGACGCAATTTTTTTGATATTATAAATAGGTTTGGGTCAGAGGTCACGTGTTTGTTTTTAGCGTCAACAAGATAACATCGGGGATTGTTTTTTGTGTGGCCTATTGTTGATGACGCATTTTTTGTGTGATCTGCAGTAGCGTCGACACATTTTGATGACGTAATCAATAGAATTTGAATATGTGTTAACCTGTTCAAAAAAAAAAAAAGAAGTCCTGCATACGCTGGGACTCGAACCAGGGAATTTGTTTGCAAAGTCGGTTAAGCGGCAGATCAGTTTTCTTACTTTATATACTTACTCCTTTTTAAATTAAATTGAATTTTAAACCTTGTGCCGCCATCTAGTAGTGTGAACGTCATTCACCCGAACTTCGTTTTGTCAGTAATTTTGATTACGAGCATTTTTCTTTTCATCTAAAAGTAACTTTTATAGTATTTCGTTTTACTAGAATATTATATATTTGGATTTTTAACGTTCATTTGACTCATTAGTGATTACGTATTTCCGACTTCCTGCCGCATGAGGTAAACCAACGATTAACTATAATAAGGATTGGAAACTTGACAAACTATACGATCTAGATTGCATCATCTATTGCCGCCGCATAAAACTAGCATTACCTAACCACTCATAGGGGAAATTCGATTATAGGGCTGGTAGTGTTACCTGGTGTTACTCATTTTGAAATTCTTTTTTAAATAAAGTAACTTCATTGTTTAAAGGCTGTTTTTTGCACACATTCGAAATACACAAAAATAAACTAAAAGCTAACACTACACACATAATATAAACAAAACATATAAACGATATTTAACTAAACAAAATAGCACAAAAGTGTCCAATAGGTACTGTAAAACTATATACACAAAACTTATATAAAATGAAAAACGGAATGAAATTGTTCAGAGAACGCTTACATAAAACACACGTTAAATAGGGTAAATACACCATAAACAAAGTTCGGGAATTCAAAGGAAAACAGAATAAGTAGCTTACAACAATCGTCAACAACTATACGTCATGTCCTGGGGGAGGACACTTAATGCTCTACTTTTCAGACAAGGCTGCGCGCCACCGAGCGCAGCACACCGAACTACAACTAATTCAAATGGGTGGTTTTATATACTTTTGGTATTTTAGAGTTCTCTTTGTGTATATACCAAATATTTCATGACTATAATAGTACAGTTTTGTAATAATTATACTATTATAGTAATGAAATATTTGGTATATACACATATATATGATAAAATGTAGATACTACACTAAAATAATATATAAAGATATTTTATTTATAAAAGTTATAGTATCTGAACAAAGTTATACACAACGACATGTCTTTCACACTGTTAGGGCAGTTGAATACAGCAGAATTAATGGATCTTTGACATAGAGTGTGGAAATATTATTTTTCTAAATTCAAGAGTTCGCCATTTTACAGCACTGACCTTTGTTCACAATAAATCGTTAATCACTTTAATACAACAAAAACAAATGCCACTGAGTTTCTATAATAGTCGTAATGAGAATAAAATAACGCACAAAGTTAAACTAAAAACGAACTATAACCACAATAATAACTATAAGACTTGCACTATAACAACAAAATAATCTTCAACGTAAAACATGGACGGCATGACTGCATGGACACGCCTACTACAACTATCATCACGCACTGCATTAAGCTTTGTCCACATGAGCATAAACATGCGTAAAATAAATATGAGCACGTCAAGTTCCGGGGATATTTAAAATATTTGAGACTTTAAAATATTCTGTATGTTGGTCTACCCATATCCTTTCGACCGTTTATGATAAGAAACACATCGAAATTCCTCAACAACATTAGATTTTGTTGTTGTTGGTTTGACTCAACGCAGTTTAAGCACAGATAAATGAGGTGTTATAAGTTATTTACAATTCAGAGCTACATCGATAATGTAGCTTTTTAATTGCATACAGCGCACCATCGGCAGCAATATATTAAAATTTATCACGTAATTACAATAACCAATGGGAAATTTGACAAAGTTTCTCCTATTAAGTTTCTACCCCCAGGTCATGTCAAACGATCACGGATCCACACCAAGATAAGATATAGATTTCTACTATGACACACACTGATTATTTTTAATGCGGCAGCAATAGAGGGCGCGCAATGTCAAGTTTCTATCCCCTGAGGTAGACGACGCTAACTATCCGAACCATAGAGAAAATAATATAGAGGTATTTCTCTCGTGGTGGGGGTAGGTCGTTCTAAACAGCGCCGCAGTGGCAAGTGTCCTAAGCGAAAATTGAAATGGCGGTATTTTCAAATTTAAAATATATTGTATATAGGATTTATGGAATTATATATAATCAACAAAAAGCACTATTTAATCTAGAAGAGTGTTAATAATTGACTCCCCTTGATAAAATAGTGCTTTTATATGATTATAAAAGTTAAAAAGGTAGCAGTATTCAGATTTATACATTTATTAACAGTAAACCGAAAACATTATATATATATATATATATATATATATCAACACATTATCAACATAATGTAACAGTATAACATGGACAAGTCAGTAAATTTATATTTCCTCCATCCAAATTAATATGTATAAAAGTATGGACAATATAGAATAAAAAAAAAAGTACATAGAAAGCAATAAATTGTGAAACTAGACAAATTCTACAAAACATAAATAATAATGATGTATAAATACAAAAACTGTACTCTAACACCTTGATAAGATATATTTACAAGCATAACTACACATAATAATAAAACACATAATTGTTTTACGTTATTTCTTTTTCTTGATTTTCAAGTATTTTTCATACGCTACGGATTTATTTTATCAGAACAATTTGTGGATTTTCCTTTAAGGATATTATTAATACTCTTAACCCAATGATAAATAAATAATTCCATTGTGTGTTTTAAAAACAGAGTTTGCAAATCATGTTCCTCACAACTGAAAAAAGTCAAATCTATATGTTGACGTAAATAGGTTAAAATGTGTTTTCTGATGCCTATTTTATGTTTGGTTTGGCGCGAACGCGAGAGCTAAAAACGAATATGAACGAGTGTTTGCGATGTTTACCGAACTTAATTTAAAAATATTTGGCGGGACTGATGGACGCGCCAATGTGCGAAGTGGCCGCACTAAACGAAAGACTTCCCCCTCTCCTGAGAGAAACATAGCCATGATCCGAACAGAAGATATGTGTTTATGTGATCTCCATGAATCCTTTGTTGACAGCGAGTTTCTTCATTTGAAAAGAGTTTTATTTAGACATGTTCGTTCAACATTGCGTCACGTCTCCACGTTAGGTCGTTGGTAAGCGTAATTTTTCTTTTGTCTAAAGCCTCCTTTTAGTAATATCTGGTTTAATGATGTAACGAATATTCGCATTCGCGAATATTCGCATGTTTTTGAATATTCGCATTCGCAATAAATATGCGAATATTGCGAATATCGAATTATTCATTTTAACAGGTAACTTTTACCTGTTGAAATCGATAATTTAGAAAAAAAAAATGTTTTTGAATATTTGCATTCGCAATAAATATGCGAATATTGCGAATATCGAATTATTCATTTTAACAGGTAACTTTTACCTGTTGAAATCGATAATTTAGAAAAAAAAAATGTTTTTGAATATTTGCATTCGCAATAAATATGCGAATATTGTGAATATCGAATTATCAATTTTAACAGGTAACTTTTACCTGTTGAAATCGATAATTTAGAAAAAAAAACAACTAATATTCAAATTCATTGAAATCCTAAAACCACCTTTTGAGCACAAATTTGCAGTTTACATTGGAATAACCATCAATAACCTCAAAACTAAACTTGAATTGACGTAACAAGACGTAAAAAGTCGAAACGATTCGGTTGTACTTGGCTAGTTTCGCTGCGGTGATCGAGAAATTTAATTCTCTGCGTGTGCTTAATGCAAGTGTTCGTATAGTTGTAAACTGAAAACTAATAGATGACGCTAGTAAAGTTAAAAAGTTAATCGCATTCGCGAATGTCTAGTGCACATATTCGCATTCGCATTCGCGAATGTGTAAAATCACGTATTCGTTACATCACTAATCTGGTTGTATCCCTTTAAAGGGCCTATTTATTTAAGACGAGATTGTCCACGTATTCTCCATCGCAACTCTACCAGCGGAATCTACAGACCAACACCGAGGCCACCTGCTCCACCTCACCTACTGGCTATCCGCAATTAAAGTACACTCTCTTTCCATTATTGTATAACTCTTGTATTTTGTCTTGATCAGCTGATAACGTAATGTAAATCTTTTGTATTTTTGTAACCTTATTAACCAACCTTAAATACATGTTAATACATATTGATATAATAATCGGTACAATCATTTCAGTCCAATCTTTCCCGAACCTACGACTGGGGTTGCTATTAAGCGGCTGCCCATAACAACAGGTTAGAACATCTTCCCTTGATTACGTCATCAAAATGTGTAGACACTACTGCAGATCACACAAAAAATGCGTCATCGACAAGAAGCCACGTAAAAAAAGAGCGTCATCAAGACAAAAAATGTGACCTAAGCATTGCATCATCAACAAAAATTTTATCTTGTTGATGTGAGCTTTGACCTTATTCATAGCATCTTATCACGATTTAGGTCAAAGCAGGATTATACAGCTTGGTCGCTATAATGGTGTTCAATGTCATACAAGATCAGATGTGTCACAGTATCCCCGCCTTAGATTATGTCATAGGCTTTTAGTTGCTTTTAGGTGCAGACTATATTGATATATCTGTTTTAAAAACGTGCCCTTCGTTATTTTCAAGATACCTACATTCATTGTATATATTAACCAAAACTTCTACATGCTTTTATTTGTTTGTTTAGTGGCAATTTCACTCACCATAGCTAATACAGATAAGTACATATTAAGTTTGGTCGAACACGGTTTTTAAGTAGTGCAAGAGGTAACGTAATATTAGAAGTTTTACGGTCTCCGTGTTAGTAAGAAAGGGATGGTGCTAGGCGGTAGCCCTCTATACTACTCAGATCAATTGTAGTGGTTAGTCTACCTTTATAGAACGAAATGAGTTTCAAATTCTAATTTATTTGGAAACAGCTGTGTGTGTTTTTCTTACTCGGTCAAAACAACTAGAGACTGAACTAGAGGATTTATACGGACAATCGGGTGCCTTTCTGTCAACACCTGTGCCCATATGCGTGTGTTCGCTCGTATATTGCAAGACACGTTCTTGTTGAGAAAACATTAATTGAACAATTTTCTAAATTGAGATTTTTTTAAGAATAAAATATTTAAACTTAAAACAAAAAAGTATCACTGAAAAGAGAAAAAATCTAAAGGGACGAAAATTTGCCAAGAAACAAAAAACCTTAAATAAAACTACTTCTCAACTTTTAGTTTTCTTAGTTTTTAAATTAATAAGTTATTTTGTTAACTTAATTTGTTTATGTTTATGATTATATAATAATAAGAAGAATAAATATTTAGTTTGATAACATATAATCGTTATTTTTTTACATGTATGTACCATGTTACTTTACTTTTTGACTTTTTCTTGGTCTACTTTAATGTTATGCTCTATGTCATCGTTTTTTCTTATATTTACAAAACATGTTTTATTGATTTACTTATCTTACTATTAGGTATATAGATATAATAGAAATTCGTTTTTTTACATGTTGCACCATATACTTATTTAAAAAACAGTATACATGGTGACGCGTTCGCGCACTTCCTCTTGATTGGTTGAAAACTATAACTTTGTTTGTTTGTGTGCTTGAAGCAGTATTTCCTGACGTCATGAGAGTAACTTGAGAGCGTCTCAGAGCTGAATTTAAAGATGCTACAAACAAACGCGCTCGATTGCAATATAACCTTAGTTTTATTATTTACTATTGTCAAATTGTCACAGCTATTATGAATAGGAAAAGTAAAAGTAATTTTTCAAATGTAGACTACAATAAAAATGCATCATATACTAGTATTTATGTATCTACCAAGTGAAGTTTTTAAAATTTAATGATCGTTATTTACATTAATTACATTGGTATCTATATTATTATATTTTAATTATATTATCCATTTATTGCATATTTGATGTAGTTATATATCTTGATTAAATTTACAAACACAGTTTACAAGACGGTGTTAGTGCGGTTAGGTATGTACCTTACAGTTCACACACGCGTTGAACATACGATTTCCACAAATTGCTCGTAATTGCTCGACACCGGAATCGCCGAATCGGGAGCAGGAAGAGCACCTCTTTGTGATCTGGATTTGCTTGTTCTAAAACAAACAAACACGCACGAATCATCATCTAAATACAAACGCGTAAAATTCCTTGTATCTGCTTAGATCAGCCAAACAAATAAACCTTATTGCAATTGAATAATATTTTGCGGACGCGTAAGAGAGCCATCTTGTAGTTCGTAGTCTAACTATAAAACTTATATTTAAATCGAGATGGGCACCAACGTCGTGCTGTCATCTACCGCTTTTGTCCAAAATGTTAAAAAATCCGTTAACTATTTTGTCCATAAGGTTGACTAACTAGTATGTATTATTGTGATTTCCCGGGTATATGCTTTTTACGAGCATAAGGTAAATAAATAAATAACTTTCTTTAATAAAACAGTGCAATCATTAATAACATGTAGATATAATTTATGAACAAGTCTATACAGGAAATATATAAAAAGTATGAGAACTCTTACTCAGGGTGAGTATAGTTATTTGGGATATTCAAACAAGTATTATCAATTATCCAGTATAACTTAGATCCTTTTATTCAAATATGAACTTTTAAAATCTCCCGCGCTATCATAAGGGAATAGACAACCACCAACCACGTTTGCCAATTTACAAAAGCTCAGAATTTAAATCTCATACGAAATAATAATAATTTAAACAATGTTTTGACCAGATACCTCGTTTTCCGGTTTGTACAAATGCCAGAGTACCTCTGAATGTGATTTCCTTGTAGTGACAATCCAGATTCGCTCGTATATTCACCTCCTTCGTTACAAACACATGTAAAAGCCCATGTAAGACATGTACCCAGATATAGTAAACACCAAATTCGTGAATTTATCCCCTACGATATCAGATATACCCCCGCAATATGGTTTAATTCATTTATATCTCATGAAAAATGACACAGCTTTTTTAAGACTTTTTATCAACTATCAACACGTAACCAAGGATTTTCATACATTTTCTTTATGCGAATCACACTAAGTCACTCCCCATTCAATTAAAATAGAAACCTAGGATACCGGGATATACAATTGTCAGACGATAAATTATATTCAACTTCCATGACTACTAGTGTGAATTAATCCAAATTATACTGGACTTACAAACAGGTGTGTACATAAAATAATAACTGCATTTCAATATGGTTGGTAGCTTTCCTCTTATGAAACACAGCATTTCCCCAAATAAATATTGAATAAATTTTTATCTTGTATGAAAATTTTTAAATATTGATTTCTCTTTTTAAATTAACAAAGAAACGAGGTCTGTTACAGCAAGAGAATAAACGTCCCTGAGACGCTATCTTGTTCCAACACAACGTCCTTGTATTGGAAACGTTTCAGGGCTGGTCTAATCCAATCACCAAACACACCCACTAAAATTGCATTTATCATTTAACAAAACTGAACACATAACGAATAAGGTATGCAAAATTTAAAATATTATTTACAATAAGGATATATCAAATTTATGTGATCCCTTTCATTCTATCATTAACCTTTAATAATTCTGTAATCACTTTCTGCATCGGAATGATATTCATCTTGACTATCCTCATCCTGGTTTCTATGCGCACCATGCATTTACTGTCAAAATCTTCGCTCATTCCAAAAGCCTTATCCTCTCTTTGCAATCCTTATCTCTTCCTGTTGCATCACCGATTCATCCTTACTAGAAATTCGATTTTTCGCTTGATTTGCATGAACCTTGTCAGCAGATTCATTCGTGTATATTAACATCCATTGGCTGTGCTTGAGCATCCTGAGCGCTTGTTTTATCTAAAGTAGACTGTTCGTTTTTCTCCACATCTTCTTTCGCCTCAGAATCCATCGCATCATCAAATTGTGCAGTTTCCTTTTGATTGTCAGTATCATCTTTTTCGGTTTCAAGGGCATCTGGTTTGTTGGAATTTTCGGAATTATTACTATCATCTTCTTCAGTTGCATCTCCTTTTTCAACATCTGGATCATCGTTTTCTTGTTCTTGATTTTCATTTACATTTTCCGGAGGCATTTGTTCTTTCATAACGTCTATGTCGGAAGGATTTTCATCTTGATCTTCTTCATTTCCTTTTTCATTCTTGTCTAGTTGTAAATCATCTGGTAAATCCATAGGTTCTGGTTTCAGCAATTCCGGTTGCTTGCTGTGATAAGGATCAATTTGATCATCATCATATTCGAGATCCTCTTCATTTATTTGTTTTTTATAATTTTCAGATTCGCCATTGGGATCTGAGGACTCGTGTTTGTCTGTAGGTGCGCTTTCTTTTGTCGTCAATTCTTTATTACCTTCTTTTTTACCGCTATTTTCTTTTTCTTCATTTGTTCCATCTTCATTTTCATCAGCCTCATTTTCTTCTTCTTCGTCTGAGCCCCAAATTTGCTCATCTAATTGATCTGCTCCCTCTTCAGTGTCCCCCATTTGTCCTTCTGTTTCCTTTCTAATCAATCCTTGTGTTCCTCCCCATATATTCCTTACCTCTTCTCTTAACTCATCTATTTGCTGTCGCTCCTCAATCCTATCTTGCATATACATCTTAACAAAATCTTTAAACGTCATGTCCCCATCAATTCGCTCCCTCTCTGGCATTTCTTCTGCATCACCCCTCCTAATTGCTGATACCCTCAATGCTGACTTAGATTTACACCGCCTTCTGATATCCATGCTTTATTTAAACTCGTTTACTTATAAGCAATAGTAAGATACTGAATAAAATTCCCAAATAAATTCGCCTCACGTTCGGTGCGCCAAAAAGTTATATTGTGATTCTCCGGCTCGGAATTTATCCCCTACGATACCAGATATACCCCCGCAATATGGTTTAATTCATTTACATCTGATGAGAAATGACACAGCTTTTTTAAGACTTTTTATCAACTATCAACACGTAACCAAGGATTTTCATACATTTTCTTTATGCGAATCACACTAAGTCACTCCCCATTCAATTAAAATAGAAACCTAGGATACCGGGATATACAATTGTCAGACGATAAATTATATTCAACTTCCATGACTACTAGTGTGAATTAATCCAAATTATACTGGACTTACAAACAGGTGTGTACATAAAATAATAACTGCATTTCAATATGGTTGGGTAGCTTTCCTCTTATGAAACACAGCAGTATATAAACAATGGTAATACACTCTGCTAATCTTTTTGTCGTAGAAGCAACTAAATTTTCGTAATGATTAATGTCTCGAAATTTCTCCCAAATAGTTTGCACATGTTGAGTAAGGTGTGCGACATTTCTTTGTCGAACACCATGTTGTTCCCAATCCTCTCACTGTGGATTAAGTTTGGGGGATTTTGCAGGCCAATCCAACAACTCGCTGTCATTACTGTCAATGAACCACCTGTTTACAATTCCAGCAATATGTACCGGGCTGTTGCTCTGTACAAAGGTAATTACTTCCACCTCATCTTCTGCATATATAGCCCCTACAGAAGGTTTCAGCACTTCTTCTAATACCTGGACGTAGCGCTCTGACATGAAGCGAGGTGGTGTTACAATTATCAATGCTCCAGGACTTGCGTCGCACATTCAGCCCTAATAACCGGCTGTTATTCTTCCTGCAGTGAATTGTTGTCTTATGTTTTCTACATTATATCTACTATTTTTTCGTCTCCATAAGACAACAGGAGCATCTGCGGAGAAAGAAAACATTTTTTCATCAGAAAAGATTACATTCTGCTAGTTCCTATTTAAATTTTGCTGGCAAAAGAGAAGTCTAGTGGTAGCTGTGAGTGCCGCTTTCTTCGCAGGCTTTCTACCGTGATAACCAGCCTTATGTAATCTTCAGCTGATGATGGTTAGGGAGCAATGTAAATTAAGTTGTTCCCTAATTTTTACGGAAGACGTATATGGGTTTTCGGAAACTATATTTAATATTTCAACGTTCTCCTCGTAGTTAGTGGCACCTTTACGGCCCTCTCTAATTGTTTCTAACGACTGGTTTCTTTCTTCTTCTCGTGTTCGTTTAATCCATCGTTGTACTTGCTGTTAATAAATGCGTTACGTTCTGTGATGCCTAATAAATGAATGATTTTGTGTTTTTCAATTTTCGGTAAACGCGTGATATACAGACATGCTTATGTGAAAAGTAAACAAACATGCACCCACTTATCCTAACGAGCAACCATAGATTGTGTTTTCACGGTGTCTTGCTTATGTTAGACGAGCATATTTGGAGTATTTGAATGCGTTGGGCCCTTTAAAGGAGATATACTACTTTCGGGTGATTCTGGTATGTGCATATTGTCCTATGACATTTCTAAAAATTTCGACTGTACAGGGTGGGCCAAATTCGACACTTTTAATAGGAAACTTATATTTCTAAAGGAATTAGAAAAAAAATCTGATCTATGCTTCTGGAGCTCGATTTTAAAAAGAAATCGATTGGTGAAGTCCGTATTTTTATATCTTCCGTAATATAAGAGATACAGAGCGTTTTCGTAAAACATGCAATTTTTAAAAACCCTTGTAACTTTTTAATTTGTGAAAATGCTTGATTTATATAAGAACTTTATTAGGGCACTTTTTGACGTAGAATTCATGCTCTAATTTGTTTTTTTTATTTCGTGTTGTTTTTGAGATAATATCAAGACTTGTATTTTTTTATATGGAACACCCTATGTATTTTTACACTATTCAAAAGCACATAAAATTGCCTTTAATATGATATAACACACTTGATATTTTATTTAAAGGATTTTCAAGGTAACACTGCGTAGGCTTTCACGGCCGGTGTAACTATAACTAACAGCTTCTTGCGGGTTTCTTGCGGGGAACTCAGTTCAGTTATCCTGAAGAAGCTGTCAGTATGAACAGCGAAACGTCGAGCGAAAGTTTTGACACACGGCGAAACCCGCAAGAACCTGTTAGTTATAGATTTTCAAGGTATTTGATTTTTTGTTTGCATTTTAACAGTATGTCAAGGTGGCTCTGACTGTAACTAAGCAATACGCGTATTTGTTTTATATTGTCAAAATATTTTAAAATGTCAGTTTGAATGAATGTTACTGGTGGTTTTATTATTCAAGATTTCAAAAATGTATGAAAACTATGAAAAATACGACATGTTAAAGTGTTTTATAGAAGCAGGTGAAAATGCGGAAGCTGCATGTAATATTTACTATGAGCGATATCCTGAAAGTCAACAACCATTCAGAGACATGTTCACTAGGTTAAAGAAAAATTTAATAAATTTTGGATCCTTTCAAAAACCTAAAAATTGTGTGGCTCAAAATAGAGACAAAGAATTAGAGGAAATTGCCGTTTTGGGGGAAACTGTAAATAACCCAACACAATCCACTCGCGAGATGGCACAAACAACAGGTTTAGCAAGAACATCGGCAAGGCGCATTTTAAAAAAGTATAGAATGAAACCTTATCGGACAAGGAAAGTACATTACCTTTTTGCCGCGGATTTGGAGCGTCGTATGGCATTTTGTCAATGGTTTTTGGGAAAATGTGAAGAAAATCATAATTTTGCTCTAAACTGTGTATGGACGGATGAATGTAACGTAAGCAGTGCGGGATTTTTTAACAGATATAATTCTTATACTTGGTCGCGTGAAAATCCCTATGTTACTATTGAAATGAGAAAACCAAGGACGATATAGTTTCAATGTGTGAGTAGGAATTTTCCGTGCCAAGATAATTGGACCCTACATATATAACGGAATTCTTAACTCCGAAAGCTATTTCCATATTTTACAACAATTCATTGAACCTCTCATAGATGAAATACCTTTAAAACAATTGGAATTCGTTTACTTCCAACATGACGGAACACCCCCTCACAATGCTGCTCGGATTAATGAGTTTTTAAACCAACAATTCGGTAACAATTGGATTAGAAATCAGGGACCGATACATTGGCCGGCAAGGTCACCAGATCTAACCCCATTGGATTTTTTCCTTTGGGGAAAAATTAAAAATCTTGGGTTTAATCATTCTCCCAATTCAACACAGGAATTAGAGGCTGCAGTTTTGCAAGCGTTCGACTCTCTATCTCCGCTTGAGTTGGTGAACTCAGTTCAGAATGTAAGGAAACGGTGTCGATTATGTTTACAACAGAATGGCGGACAATTCGAACACTTACTATAATTCATAATGCTTACGTATTTTTTTTTTGTATAGAGCGGTATATTCTGTAAATATTTCGTTCAAATATGTCTATAAGAATTTTGGAAACCAGCTGATTTTAATTTTAGCCATGATAAATTAAAAAAAAAAGTTGAATACACTACAAAATAAACCACCTTAGGGTGGAATTCTATGCATATCTGTAGTGTCTAAAAGATTATCTGCAAGACTGTAAACATGTATATAAGGATGCTTACAGACTTATAAATAACCTTACAAGTGCTACAAATACGCACAGAATCCCACCATTAATTCCTTACAACTATAGTATCAATAATACTATTAATGGTTTCCTTAGTTTGTTGGACTTGTTATTTCTAACATTTAATATTAAAACCACTTTTTTCTGCTTTGTAGAAATCTTTTATTTGCTTATTTACGAGCATCCACGGCCAAACAAAAAATAAAGAAATAAAAAAACAAATACGCGCATTGCTTAGTTACAGCCAGAGCCATCTTGAAATACTGTTAAATTGCAAACAAAAAATCAAATATCTTGAAAATCCTTTAAATAAAATATCAAGTGTGTTATATCATATTAAAGGCAATTTTATGTGCTTTTGAATAGTGTAAAAATATATAGGGTGTTCCATATAAAAAAACACAAATCTTGATAATATCTCCAAAAAAAAAACGAATTAAAAAAAACAAATTAGAGCATTGAATTCTACGTCAAAAAGTGCTCTAATAAAGTTCTTATATAAATCAAGCATTTTCACAAATTAAAAAGTTACAAGGGTTTTTAAAAATTGCATATTTTACGAAAACGCTCTGTATCTCTTATATTACGGAAGATATAAAAATACGGACTTCACCAATCGATTTCTTTTTAAAATCGAGCTCCAGAAGCATAGATCAGATTTTTTCTAATTCCTTTAGAAATATAAGTTTCCTATTAAAAGTGTCGAATTTGGCCAACCCTGTATATTACTACCTAACCCTGCGGCACACCACATACTGCTCGGCTAACTTTTTAGTTTATGTAATCAAAATAATTATAATTATTTACAATTGTTGTATTTAATTTAATGATTTAGTAAATGAACATGTATATTATGTAAGTGTAGACAAAATTTAAATTATTACATATGTAGTAACAATTTCGTCTCCTTTCATGTAGGCCATACGATATTTTCTATCCACTCCAAATATGGATATATCTTAGTATATACAGCGGGATTATTCGTTTCACCGCATCTTATTCCAAAGGACGTAATACCAACGATGTAATGTGAGCAATAGACATCTGTATTATATATTTGTAACGGTGTTCCAGAATCTCCCTAGAATATATCAGGAAAATCAATAACATGTAGCTTACCAGTTACTACTAATCTATCTGATAGGTTAATATAATCTAGTGTTGGTAAGAACACAACGTTCATTCACGACCTGATCAAAAGTCCTACAGTCCATTCACTGGAAGAATGCAGCGGTAGATTACAGAGGCGAAAAATTAGCAGCTTAGGTTTGGCTAATAGACGTAGTAAATTTACATACACGAAAAATGTTTTATTTATTAAACGATATTGTGTTGGATAAAATGAAACATCACTGAGATCTACGACATTTGTGCATTGGTAAAGTAGCTGTATGTATTGATCTCAGCTCACAAGGGAACGCCGACAATTGTCAAGTTCCGATTTTCATGCAATTTTACAAACAAGGAGAAATAACAATAATAATTGAAAAAATAATATTTAACATAACTAAACTTGTTTATTGATATACATCAAATAATAAAATATTACGCATATAAAGCATTTATTAAATGGGTTAATTTACATTTTATACAGGTTATTTCAGGTAAGTGGTTCATTAAAAGTTTATGATGTTCGATTATAACTATAAATGGGAAATACTTTAAACCAAAATATCAGTTCCGGTTGACTGGAAATTGACGTCAACTTTGTTATTTTAAATAGAATGATAAATATACACATATTTTTTTTTACATTTGTGCATTCTACGAGTATAAATACGTCAGTCAGCTATTCCTATAGCTATATGTAGCCGTTTCTGAGTTATTCAAGATTTTCTTTTTTTTTGTAAGTCACTGCATCATTCAGAAATTAATATTTCGGTTAATACTGCAAGGAGAGACTCTAAATTTGTTATGTTATGAATACCTACCATATTATATCAGCATTCCTTACACTTATCTTTAATAGATTTCGAGATGTGAGCGACATTTTTTTAATAACTTAAGTAGCTCTAGGTTTTAAATGTTCGTAGCTGGTGCTAAACTGGATTAATATCAAATGCATTGACTAAGCACAAGTATGTGTATGTCATCGTAATTACACTTTTGTACAACGCAATATGAATAAAAAAAGACTATTTGAACACCGACATTTTGAATTTTTATGGTTACCTACTCAAATTAAAACATATAAAAAGCCGCTCATATCTCGAAATCTACTAGAAATAGGGAATGCTGATAATAAATGATAAGGGTGATATTTACTTCTTAATTTCGAATTAAAATACATATTTAAAAAAAGATTTTTCTACATTCGAAAATATGTCACACTGTTTCTCAGTTTCGAACACCCTGTGTGTTAGAATGTGAAGCGTGCGTACCGTTTCTTAGTTATATTTACATTCATAAGGTAGCGAATTTGGAGTCTCTACTTGGAGTATTAACCAAGACATCAATGTCTGAATGATGCAATGATTATTACTAAAAAAAAGAAAATCTTAAATAATTATGGTCGTAGAATCCAAAAATGTAAAAAAATATATCATTCTATTTAAAATACAACAAAGTTCCGGTCAACCGAAAGTGATATTTTGGTTAAAGTATTTCGCAATTATAGTTCTAATCGAACAGATAATGGTGCCAAAATCTCAAATATAAGCAAATAGTACATCATTAATTAAAGAACCACTTGGGTGGAATATCCTGTATATGCTTTCATAAAATTCTTCTATCACTATATGCTCAGAGAAGTGCATATGTTATCGGAAGTACATGAAACCTAGGAAATGAATACAATGCCGAATCAATTGAGGAAATGTGCAAAATAATTTGTCAACGATTTTCTATACATACATTTCTATTTCTGATTTTTAATATTCTTGGCCAAGCTGAGGCTTTCGTGAACTCATCTTCATCTACATTTTCAATTCCTATTTTGAAGGCTTTAATGGAAGTTGATTTAATTTTCAATTCCTTTACCTTAATTTTTCCATTTTTAGATACACTCGTTCTTATACAGCTGGTAACAGATTCAACCGCACAAGATAATTTACGGCTTGCAATGACACCGCTGTTTGCCTAGAATACTTTGACGTCATGTATTCCATTTTACAGTTCTCCAATTGTAGTTATTCTCATTAGGTTGATTACTAGATTGACGTTCTTTCGTATTTAAGTTGCTATTGTCTTATTAATAGCTATGTTTTCCAAGAAAATAGGCTTATTATAATTTTTTTTGTTGAAATAAAATCTACCGCGTGTTCGATATTATATATATGCCTGGCTAAGCTACATTTATCAGGTCTTATTTTGGCATCACTCCTGTGTTGAGTGTTACGCTCCCGCCATCTTTGTTTGGTTTGGCTAACATAAACACGATTACATTCGGAACATGTATTCGTATAAACTATATGATTTTGTTGGGCAGCAGGGAAAGGTGTTTTAAGCTTGGAAAAATATCTATTAACGTTCAGAGTGAGGTGAATGCTATTTTAATCTTAGACTTCCTTCCTGAAAATATCGGCAATAGTATTCGACAGGTTGGGTATGTACATCCAGAGGATTGTATGTAGATTCTATGTTTGTGGTATTTTGGGAACTGTTATTGGAAGTATAGTTAAGTCTCTTGGGCATAGCAGAAAAGAAAAAGCGGTTTACCATATATATATGCCTAGGTATTGTATATATTTTCGTAACTAATAATGATTTACTATCATAAATAATTGATTAATAAATAAAAAAGTATAGTTTCTTGAACGAAAAAGTATAAATTGGCATTTTCTATTAATTATAAAACGGTGATTGTAACAAGTAACAGTGACAACTAGTAATAGGTTCTGTTGTTCTCTACTAAATCTGCGTTTCCCAAAATTATATTAATTTTATTTTTTAACTATGTTATACCCTCCGTATCAAGTTGATTTTTTTATATGTTGTTTGGATGCACGCTAAGTATATATGGTGAACAAATAATGGTGTTACTCGCCTCCCTGCCCCCTCCCCTCTCCTCCGCACAATATTAAAAAGAATATATTTTTTTTTTTTTTTGCCTACTTGGGGCTCGTGTTGGATTGATGAAAAAATTATAGGTAATCACCATTGACAACTACTACAACATACTACAAAGAAATTATTATTATTATTTTTTATTCAACAATAATTTTGTTGAAAACTATAAACATTTAAAGTTGAATCTTTGTAAAATTTGTTGTTACGTGCAAAGGTACTTCAGAAAAAAAATTGCTCAAATGCACTTTTCTGAGGATATAGTAATAGAAAAATGAATGACATTTTATTAAAAAAATATATAAAATATAAATGAACTCGTTTCATAAATGCATTTTATTTGATGTATGTCAATAAACAACTTTGGTTGTTTTAATTTTTTTTTATTTTTTTTTTTCAATTAGTTGCAGTAGAAAAGCTACTCCATAACCGCTAAGTAAAACACAAAAGTTCGAAATGTATAAGTTGCATTCGTTCAATTTCTCGTTTCGTTTTCGAAGCAAGATTGTGAATAAACGTTGCGTTCTTCGTAATGTTGTTGGACAAAAATAAAAAAAAAAAAATTTAGACTTTAAAATTTCACTTACACCGCAAGTATCTTTGTTGGATAGATAAGATCCAGCGCACACTTCAAGATCACCGTCTATGCCGTTCGGAAATACGGTTGAAAATTGTTTGAACCTTTCGTTACAGCTTTCTGTAGGAAATAAATCCAAGGTGGCCTTCAACAAATCGTCGCTAACGACATGTTCTTCGGTTTTACCCCATCCTGTCACGATGGCTCGATTAAAGTTTAGGATATTTTTGTGTAGAGGCATGCAGGTTTGAGGTACACATTCATTGTAACTGAACGTTCGAGTTCAATCAGGGCGATGTCGTTGTATTGTACTGGTTGACTGAAATTCGGATGCACGAACACATTTCGAATGCCTACTTCTTGAACGTAAGTGTCGTCGCTGCTGTCATTGATGCTGGCATCTCCTAACCGTACCGATATGGGAATAATACTGAAAAATATAATTTCTTATAATACTAGTTAATCTTCAGGGAGAATAATATCTCTGCAGAAATGCTAAAACGAGGCGGTGGTAATTGAAAGAATATGGAGACTGATAACACAAACATGGGAAGAAGAAAAAATACCTGGAAATTGGAATAAAGCGTTAATAATACCTGTGCATATAAAAGGAAACAAAGAAGAGTGTATGAATTATCGCGGGATAGCTCTCTTGGATGTAACATATAAAGTCTGAGCCAAAATAATCAAAAGCCAACTGGATAAGTATCATCATGAAAATATAGGAGAATACCAAGGAGGATTCAAAGCACGAAGAGCGACAGTAGACCAAATTTTTATTATGAAACAACTCCAAGAGAATGCTTACGAACAAAATATAAGTTTCCACATGCTGTTCATAGATTATAAGCAAGCATAGGACACCATCAAGAGAAGCAAGTTATACGATGCATTGAAAAAACTCCGAATACCAAAAAAACTGAGAAGACTGATAGAAATGACAATGAAGAACACACAGAATAAGGTAGCACTGGAGGGAGGGTTATCGAGAGAATACACTGTAAAAAAAGGGTTACGACAAGGAGATCCATTATCTACAACACTCTTCAACACTGTTGAAAATTTTAACACTTTTTTGACTAATTTAATAGTCAGGAGAGGTTCACACTGTTTTCGTGTTATTTTGTCGAGAACTATAGAAGTTTAAATTTGACGAACGAAGATAGTCAAGTATTGTCTATTGCTAAGGGGTTATTTTGTCCAACTAACACGTGGAATTATGGTATACTTCTAGTCACATTTTATTTGATCTAGACTAGACAAATTTACTAGCTGTTTAACTAACTGAATGCGATCTATTGCATGATTTAACACCGTTTTCTAAACACAACGTCTTTTTAATATGCAACTCCTATTTCTTAGTGCTATAATATTCTCTCTTTAAGACGTTTTCTTAATTATAAAATATACAGAACCACTCATTCAAAAGTTTTGGTTTCAACTAAACGTACTAATTTTAAAATGATTTTTTGAGAACCATTATAAAATTAAGTGAATGTTTATGCTATTTGATTCAAATCTGAACTAATTACGTAAATAGTTGTTCCCAATACATCTTTAAGAAATTGAATTTTTTATGCCCACTGGAATTGACGTTTAATAACACAAGGTTACACTTTGCAGGTCAGTCACATTTGGTGGTTTGTTTGGATATGTTAATACGCAGAAACAAACTCGGAAAACAGATACACGTGCAATGCAGGTGGTGCGTATAATGCAATACTGTATTAGATTAGGTGGGGTTTCTATATTTCTATCCGAGGGAAAAATCTGATTGGTGTATGCTTCTGAATGTCTAGAGAAAATAGTAAATCCTCATATCTGAACAAAGAATTCACACCAAATTCTAGTAATTGCTGTTCTACTAAACACATGTAGTCATTTCGTCCGGCAAAGTTTGTAAAAATCAACACTAAAATATTTGACTAGCGCAAAATTAACGTCAACACCGTAATATTTTCAAACAGTGAACCTAGTCCAAGAAATCATCCTAAGGAAAAGCGGGATAAACGGCAAAGGTTTAATATATGACTACAAACACCAGTGTCAGGCACATGCGGACGATATAGTACTCATGGCAAGATCCAGGAAAGAACTACAACATGCATTCAAGCTACTGGAAGAAAGAGCAAGAGAATATGGCTTGAAAATCAATGCGGAAAAGACAAAATATATGGTCATGAAAGACATGGACAAAACAAACATGATAATAAAATACTGTGGAAATAAAAGCTATAAAATAGAAAAGGTGGAGCAAACGGAATACTTGGGCATTACACTAACTAATAGAGGAGATGAAGGAAAAGAAATAGATAAAAGAATAGCAAAGGGAAGCAAGACAGCAGGGATGTTAGCAAAAGTGATCAAATCGAAAGATATATCGAGGACAGCAAAAATAAGAGTGTATCAAACAATAATAAGACCTACAGTCACATACGCCTGCGAAACTTGGACTATGAATAAGAAACAACAAGACAAATTAGAAATATGGGAGCGTAGAATTCTCAGAAAGATATATGGGGGAGTCAAGGACCGCGAAAGCAAGATGGCTGTGGCATATAGGCCGGATGACAGAGGATAGATGGGTTAAACGAGTGCTAAAGGATGGCGATGGAGGAAGAAGGGGAAGAGGAAGACCGCGGATGAAATGGCTGGATGAGACTAGAAAAGACTTGAGGACAGTAGGAGTGAAGGACTGACAAAATGAGTCAAAGGATAGAGGAAGGTGGAAAGGAAGAGTGAAAGATATCGGAGCCAAGGGTCACTAGGCCTGCAGAGCTGATGTATAGTAGTAGTAGTAGTGTATAGATAGTTAGTTCACATTAAAAATATACTTTTGATGAGAGGTGACTTTTATAATTATCTGCTATCGCTGAATTCGAAAATCAAGGTTTTTTTTTATGGAACAGTTTTTCAGATATTTTGATTTTTTTTTAATTATAAAGCAAAAACAGCCTTTACAGTTTTTTAAGCTAATTCTGTGGCAACAAAAAAAATAGAAACCGATGGAATCAAATTACCAAATTACTATGTACGCAAAGTTGATACTTTTATGCAAAAATAAAATCGAAAAATCACAAAGTTATTAGTGATTAGATGAATAAATCCAAATCTGGCATTTTCTGAAAGTTTCAATTTTTTTTGATAGTGGCTATGCCAGAAACGGTTCTTTTTTTGTTTTACCTTTGACGCTACTACAATGAAAACTGACATTTCAGTGTTTGTCACATGTTTCTATAAAACATACTGTGATCAATTTATACTCCGGAAATTATAAATTTGAATTAAATTATCTTTAAATTTCTCCATAAGAATGAACTATCAGTTTATCAACAATTATACTTAGAAAATAGGATCTTACCCACTTTCTTTGTCGATACAATGACCAGCGGTCAAAACAAATTTACCGCTTATCAATGAGCCTCCACATCGGTTTGTTCCTTTATATCTCAGAAATGCCTGCAAGTAGAACATAATAATAATAGACTATTATAAGATGTATAATATATATGTATATATTGTAACGCTACAGGGTAGCATACAGCTCGGTATAAAAAAAAATTAAAAATTATACTTTATTAATTAAATTAGTAAAAATCAAATTTTTAACATCCCAGTGTCATTTATATTCATCAGTTTTAAATCATAAGTGTACCCTCTCAACTGCCAGATGGCATGCAGAGTGAGAATTTCCAATTGGAACGGGCTAGAGGACGCGCTGGCATTAAAAAAATTACGAATAGCTAGTTATTCCTCCTTTTATTACTTCAGTACGTGAGGAGATGGTCATGGCGGAATACGTCAAAAACATCTATGATAAATACACGGTAAAAAAATAAAATGCCAAAATCCAAATTTATTGACGACTATCAATTAATGTAATTCAAATTGCAGCTTTGCTTTAAAAAGCCTGTGTTTGGGTTGATGTTTACTTTATCTATCTTGCCGCCATCTAATAAGGCTCGCGTTTATTTCTACAATTTCAGGACATTTTTATTTTTGTTATTTATTAATGTAAGCGTTGTTTTAAAACGTCGGACTGTATTACGAATAGTAGTCGCGCTAAGAATTGATCTTTCGGGATTATTTACTGCAAAATCAATCGTGTGTGACTTCTGCTGAATTACCACCGTAAGATTGTTTTTTTTAATTTTAAAATATTACCATTACGTGCTTATTTTATGTTTAAATTGTTTCATTATACATCAAAATGGTGCCCCTCATCTGATCCGAACGCTACGCATCTCCCAGCTTTATCTACATTCCTATCCTTGCCTATGATCTTAATTAATAGATACCAATGAAAATTTGCAGAATTCTCACCATGTGCGGAAATTCTCCAAGTTCGGCTTTGATACCTCCACTCACTGCTGGTATTGCTCGGGATTCCCATGGGCATATACCTATCTTTTCCATGCCAGCGGACTCAATTAAAATCGGAGATAATTCCTCTCTGTATGCCAAATCTTCGTACTCTTTGCATTCTGAAATATACACATGTACAGTTTAAGCGGAACTATATCGGAAAAAAAATTGACTGTATGTTACTTTGCCGACTGATTTCTCCAGGTGTTAGTCTTGTGTGTGGTGTTGGACTTATCGAATCAGTCGTAGCTTTCATAGTTGTTGTCGTAGTTGTGGGTATCTCTTCGATACAACATACAATTACAGTGGTTTTTATGAAACCACATTGTTGCGGAAGGATACGTTTCCGCAAGCCATCTATGGCCGATGGGCAATCCGTAATCTTTTTACATACGCCTCCTTATTCTCTCTTGCGACATAACACTGCTCGCCTAGAAAATTAAAAAAAAAGAACATATATTCTAGAAATTATACATATTATGTGTATGTAATAAACGTTTCCATTAGTGTAGAAAATAACTGTTATATAAATAAATCAATATATTAATTAGTGCAGGTTTAGAAATCTCCAAAAGATGAGCATCCCTATTCTACCACTTGAACCATTAACAAAAAAAGGTTAATACACTAATTACATGCAGAGTGAGCTACTAACACATAAAATTCGTAATTGCAATTATATTGAAAATCGCTGAAACAGGTAACTTAGGACTTTAAAAGTACCTACTTTTGGCATCATTGGAACAATCATATGTTATCATTACATAGAGGGCGCGTTTGATAACACATCAACGCCCTCGATCAACCGATCCTTAATGGACCGAAACATTAGCTACATGACCAAGCAGATGGATTGACTGCATGCTAAGAAGTAGAAGTAGTCTATGCCTAAATGCTATATGATAAAAGTATCGCCATGAGGACCACTAGCGGATGCCCTCAAGGAGAGTACCGTCACCACTGCAGTTTAGCTTGGTCGTGGATGATCTCATCAGGTCATTAAACGACAAAGGAATATGGACACAAGGGTACGCTGATGATATTGTCATAGACCTAAGGGAAGTTCCCGGACTGCGAATGGTGGAGGAATGGTGCCTTTTACAAGAACTCTCAGTTAATCCGCAAAAACAAAGTTGCTTGCTTTGCACTAACATGAGGAAACTCAATGACCTAGGCGGCATTAGATTATTTGGACAGGTGTTACAATTAACCAAGGAAGTAAAGTATCTAGGTGTTGCCCTCAAATTGAATTGGAAAAATCACGTAGTTAAAACAACGACCAAGGCTACTATTCTGGCGCTGCAGCAGAGTTGCTGGTAACACCGTGGGACTAAGACTAAATGAAGTAATACAAAATAAAACAAAATCTCTTTGAGTGATCTTAGCAGCAGCATTGGGTTATTGATTATTTTAAGGTTAAAATAATTATTCATCGATCGGATTCAGGATTATTTATATGTACATTTCAACCTTAATATCTATAAAAGCATCGACATATAAAAAAGAATATTGTAACAACAAAATAATATTTAATTCCGTACGCGCTGTTCGAAGTTATGAGTATTTTCTCCTTTTGAGGGATGTTTTTTCAAGTTGGATTTAAGAATTCAACTTGATCTTTTGTTACCTATAAATGTATGCGTTTTAGTACAATATATATATATATGATATAACATATTAATATAAATCAATCAAATCTCTGTTAGATATTTATTGCTTTAGTAACAACATAATTCCATCCACATTTGTTATTGCAACAAACTATGTATTTATAGTTGTTATAATTTTAATTTTTTTAATGTTGGACAGAACCGCTGTTCATATTTTATTTTATTCTTGCTGTCAAATAGATATACATTTGTCATATTTCTTTAATCAATGCCCTGAGACGTGTATAATGTGTCTCAATATAGCAATTATTTGATTGTGAGAGTTCGGAGACTGTTGCTTAATGTAATTTCTTTATGTAGAATAAACAGTAGTACTGTAGAAAGTAAGTGTAAAATATGATCTCACATAAGTGTACTAATCGCGGTGGTTTATTAATAAAAATATCTGGAAGAAAAAATAAATAAACGATGAAGATGGTAGAAATATTTATTTGGAACTATTCATTCTTCCCAGAAGAATCACTGAAGGTTTCAAATCAAGAGCATATTTTTCTGTTCATATGACATCACTTGTAAAGAATTTATTTGGAACAAAGTATATATTAAACCCAAATGCAGGCATTCCTATACAACAAAAAGTCAAGTTGGAACCTTAAACTCAAAAAACCGCCCCCAAAAAAGAACTTTGAACTTCGTGTGCGGAACTAAATATTATTTTATATTTATTATAAATACATATATGTTAATAATAAATGTAACGAGAGATAATATATTACTTATTATTATTTATTTATACAAAATTATTTTTTATATCTCGGTGTGCTTTCATAACTACTAGGGCTGAAACATACAGGGTGATTCATTTTTTTTTTTTTTGGAAACTGCGTATTTTACCCACCATGCTGGGGTAGAAACTCTATATAAACGTATATCCTAAAAATGTTTTGTTTTCGAATTACAATTTGTTAAAGTTTTCCTGTTTGTAGGCCTCACTTTTTGCCTCCACGATTAAACTCTGAATTATTTTAGGAATTTCTTAGCAATACTTTAAACGACTTGCTTGAGGACGTACTACTTCACTGGAGAAATGGCAGATGGATTCAATTGGATGGTGTACCAGCTCATTATGGATTAATATTGCGACAATGGTTAAATACTAATTATCCACAACGTTGGATTGGGCGTTTAGGACCAGTGCTGTGGCCTCCGAGATCGCCAGATTTTAACCCTCTAGATTTCTATGTGTGGGGTACGCTAAAAAATAAAGTGTGTGCGACCCCCATCAATACACGAGAACAGTTAATTTTAAGAATTGAAGAAGCTTGTAATGAAATGCGACAAAATCCATTACAAATAACCCGCGCGATTGATTCACTCGTTCCCTGTTGTAGAAAATGTGTTAATGTTAATGGATTTCAATTTGAACATCTTTAAAACTGAGGTTTTGGTAGTTTTTTTTTTTTTGTTAAACATTGATGTTATTTTTGTTATATTTACAATTTTCGCATTTAATAAGCTTGATCTGATCCAGAGCCGAAACCATCAGTGACGAACAACATCTTACCAGTAAAAAGATACATTTGGAGAAAGCACTAAAGAAGAATGGTTACACTGACATCGATATAAGGAGAGCCACTAAGAAGAAGACGACACTGGAGACAACTATAGAACCACGAAGACGGATGGCGTGTTTACCTTACATAGCAGGAGTCACCGAAAAAGTAGGCCGAATTTTGAAGAAACGTAACGTACAAGTAAGCTTCGGGACTGCAACGTCGATCCAGCAGTATCTACCGACCGCAAAGGATAAGATACCCAAGGGGCGCACAGAAGGTATCTACAAGATAACATGCCAATGCGGACAGTGCTACGTCGGACAAACAGGAAGAGCCATCGACATAAGAATAAAAGAACACGAGGGGGACGCAAGATTAAGAAGGACCGAGCAATCAGCGTGTGCAGAACACATGCACGACACCGGACACAAAATGGATTTCAAGAATGTAAAAGTAATAACTACCACCAAGAACTACTGGAAAAGACTCATCAGGGAAGCCATAGAAATAGAGAAGAATAAAACCGTTAACAGAGAAGAAGGGTACCACCTTAGCAACACGTGGAAGAGCCTACTACGAACCGTCACGGTCAATGAAAATGAAAGTTTTGACACACGGCGAAACCCGCAAGAAGCTGTCAGTTATACTTGATTTGATAATTATTATTATTTTTTTCCCCAATTTCTCCGCAATGGCGTCTGCGCTCGCTACAACAAAAAACTTTCAACAAGCTGTAACTCGAAAACGAAACATTTTTGAATATACCGGGTGTCCAGCCTAAGATGCAACGGTCCATAGCCGATTTAATATTGTCTTTTTGGAAAAATATTTCAAATAAATGTTGCCTCGAATCATATTCTACATATTTTAAAATTAGTTTCAGCAATGGCGGACTTTCGGTTGTACCGGAAGTAGATACTAACTTTATTATTTTAAATGGAACATCCTGTATATTATTGTAATTTTGGATTCCTTGTTAAATTCAAATAACAATTCGTTAGGCATACATTGGGGCTAAGTTGTACCGTTTCCGAATTACATGACGTTTTTCGAAAAAAATGACATTTGCAATGTCTGCGGTGTTTGGAAATATCTCCGGAAATACGAAAGTTAGAAAGATTCGGTTTTCAGTTTTCGCTTAATCAGGAAACAGTACACGTCTTTTATTTTAAAATTGTTGCGTTTAAATTACAGAGTTATTAAATAGGGCTCTGTAATTTTCGAACTCTAAAATCATGGATAACTTGATTTTTTTTAAATTGAATGGTATAGCTATTTTTACATAATGGATGTAAAACTTAATTTTCTATCGATTTTATACGAGTGTCATTGTGTCTATCTCCAAAGGTTTTGGAGATATTCGCGACTTTTCAGTTTTTCACTATAGATACGTATTGTGAAGCACCGACCACCTTCCCCTCGCATTTCACCAGGCTTGCAACTGGTAGCAGTAATACTGGTATGTGTAGAAAGTGGCCAACAGAATACAATAAGACCACTGGAAACAAACAAAACTTGAAATTCCAAAAAAAAAAGAAAACACAACATTGCGAACTTTTTCGAGAAAGTGATGTTTTCACACGAAGCTACCTTCCACAAAAATGGATTTGCGAATTTGAGTTCTTTCATAACCAACGCCTGATGGGTAGGATTTATATGGAATTTCTTCAGAATAATTTGTGGTTCTGTCAGAAAATATTCCGTTAGCTACTCGTCAGCTGATGGTGGTTCGAACACAATGGTGCTCCATCTCCCAATACTGTCGAATTTCGTCAGTTTTTGGATGTGTCTTATTCAGAGCGCTGGATTGGGCGTGGAGGACAGATGACAGCTGGTCTGCGAGATCACCAGATCTTACAAGCTGCGATTCCTATTTATGGGGTTTCATTAAAAATTAAGTTTATGAGACGCCACCAACAACACTTGATGATATGCGCCATCGTATTTTAAAAGTGTTTCAAAAAGTCACACCAGAAGTGCTCAGAAATGTTCAAAAGTGTTTGCAAAAACGATTTCAATTATGTAGTGCCTAAAACGGATCGCATTTTGAACATTTAATGTAATAGTGTTGTACAAATTCTCTGTATAATGACGGCACTAACATTTAAAGTGTAACCTGTTGCGAGCAAGACGCTCGATGTGTATGTACGCCATTCATTGGACAGAGTAATGTAGTTCGAAAAATGTTCTGATTTATGAATATACCAGTAATGTTGTGTTTTCTTTTATCTTTGCTATGTTCATTTCCAACGCGCTTCAGTAAATTCTACATTTATACTATACCGTTCAATTTAAAAAAATCAAGTTATCCATGATTTTAGAGTTCAAAAATTATAGAGCCCTATTTAATAATTCTGTAATTTAAATGCAACAATTTTAAAATAAAACCGCATCTTTCTAACTTTCGTATTTCCGGAGATATTTCCAAACACCGAAGACACTGCAAATGTCATTTTTTTCGAAAAATGTCATGTAATTCGGAAACGGTACAACTTAGCCCCAATGTATGCCTAACGAATTGTTATTCAAATTTAACAAGGAATCCAAACATACAATAATATGCAAGATGTTCCATTTAAAATAATGAAGTTAGTATCTACTTCCGGTACAACCGGAAGTCCGACATTACTGAAACTAATTTTAAAATGTGTAGAATATGATTCGAGGCAACATTTATTTGAAACATTTTTCCAAAAAAACAATAATAAATCGGCTATGAATCGTTGCATCTTAGGCTGGACACCCGGTATGTTTATATAGAATTTTTACAGCAGTATGGTGGCTAGAATGAGGTGGCATCGATTGAGCTAATTTTTGGTATTTATAGTATGTGTGATAGTAGTGCTCATTTGCTTTCATTTCAGTACTTTTCACTGACTTACCGGAGTAGAGCCTTTGGCCTGAAGAAGATTGAGGAGTCGTTTACGGCCCGCGCCCGGGCCGCATCTGAAATCTTTCGGCTGGGCTCGCGCCCGTCCGCGCTCCAGGCCTGGCCTAAATAGGCCAGCCCGGCCCATTCGTACCTCTAGTGTAAACTTTATACCAAAAACTAACACATTTGTATGCAGTACGTGATGCTATCAGTATATTATTACCTGGAAATGTGCTCAAGGTGAAAATGCTATAAATTCACACGTAAAGGCTTGCTGTTGTACATTTATGTACGTGATATGGTAAAATTATAAGAATGTTTTGAAAACCATTTAGTTGAAAAAAAGGAGTAAACAATTATGATATAATATACCGTAATCTACATATATTGTTATTATATTTAATTTAATTACTTACCAACATATTGCGATGCTACAAAAGTTACACTAGTCAAACAAACAATAACGAAAGCGAACTGACACAATCGAAGTTTTTGCATCCTTGACACATAAGACACTCCACATTCGCGATCAAATACAAAATAAATTGATACGGCGGTAGCACGTTTTGTGAAATCCAGAATGGAAAAAGATTGTGGATAATCAAGAAAGCGTGTAGTTATAAACAAATTGCAGATAACTTTATCCGGCCAGAAAATAAAATTAACAGATTATATCATACGTCATCAACAAACGTATTTACCTATTGCATATCTCCATTCAATGGAAATAAGGTTTACTGATGGAAGAATCTGACATAATTCCTAATAAAGATGACGTATTGTATTTACCCATAAGAATTTGTTTTATAAAACCACCGTTGTTCTTGAAACTGCCGGAAATTAATAAAATGTTTTTTTTCCAGAAATAGATACCAATAACGGTTTCTCTGGGCTATCTGCGGTTCATAACAAGTTGAAATTAATAGCGGTCACAATTATAGTACTAGGTGGGGGGCAGCCTCCATGCCTTGGCGCTATGATACAAGTTTTTTATTAAAAATGTTTCTCATTTAATTACTGCGAGATGTATAGCAGATAGTGTTGTGATAAACGTAGCTTTCATTCATATGTACAGCTGTGCGTGAATATTGCAATGTGAAGTGAACGAATGAAGTGAAGCCTATTCTCAAAGTTGCCTTCCGACGTGAATGTATAGTGTAGGTGACGATGCCTTCACCGTCATTCGTGGTAGATATTAGGTAGTGCGTGCGCAATGCATATAGTTACTTGAGAATAAATCTCGTTCACTCCTTCGTCGGTTCACACTGCATATTCACGCGTGAAGGCAATATGAGAAATTTGAAATTTGCTTCATGCAGAACGCTTCATTCACTCAGGTAAAGAATGAAATATACTGCTTGAAGCCCTGCTATGATACGAAGGATCTGCGGTGAATGACAGCGAAAGCTTCGTTCACAACGCTAATAGCAGACTACCTACGAGGATCAAAAGCTCAAATCCATATAGTTTGAGCACAGATATAACGATTTGACTTATTCACTATTAACATTCGAACTTCAGAAAATAAATATTTACCCAATCCTTTGAGCATGGGTAATTCACAAGGACGTATAATTATACTAAAGGTCTATTATAACAACGAAAAGTTGTATAAATTTTTTTTTTGTTAAAGGTTATGTAGGTTCAGAAGGAGCACATTTCAAAATTGTTTTCAAGTATACAGGGTGACTCAGAAAAATTACAAACCAAAGTTGGGAAAAATGAAATGGAACACCCTGTATATTATGACATATTTTGATAGTATAGACTAAGTAAAGACAAGTTGATGTTAGGTTTCTTATGCCTAACTCAACTCGTTTACGAGATAATTAACTATCCTTCAAAATGTAGACCAAAATTGAGGAGGCATGCCTGTCATGCATATTTAAGCTAGATATTTTAAACTGTATTTTTTTTAACTAACGCATTACACTTGATAATAAAATAAAAGTAATGCAAAAAGTTATACGGGGTGAACAAAAACATACTTTTAATTTTTGCTATCTTTAAAAGCAAGTAACTTTCTTATTTTAAATGGAACACCCTGTACTTATTACCTTATTTAGATTCTAATTTTAACAGTCTTTAAGATTGAATTAATGCTTCCTATACCTATCTGTTATAGTTTCTTAGTAATTTATAGTTTTCTTTTTTAAATATTAATTCCCAGCCATTATTTTTTTTTTAAGTAGGCTTGAACAAAACTGCTGTTATTATTTACATAAATAGACGATAATAATCAGCCTAACTTTTCAACTTGCTTTTCCTACACGCTAATTAAGAGTCATAACTAAATAAACTTCAGAAATGCACTTTATTAAAACGCATAAACTGATATGTTAAAAACTGCTAATATTTTAAATTAATAGATATTAATATAACTCAGCACTGCAGGCCTTGAAGGCCCTTGACTAGAGCGCCGGAACACACCGAGCCACTGAGAAGTGTTGTCCGAATGGTCACCCAACCAACAACCGGTACCGCATACTGCTGCTTGACTTTCAAGATTGGCAATGATGCACCCTTCGTTCTCAGCCGTACTGCCGGCTTAATGTTTTAAAGAATGTTCAAAATGATGGCCATCGTTTTCAATGCAAAGGCGTACTCTTTCTTGAAATGAGTCTTTAACATTACTCAAAACATTTGGTGTTATAAATCGAAACGCCATTTTCATTCGCTCTTTCATATTGTCGGATGTGGTTGGTGGTATGTCATAAAGAATATTTTTAATATATCCACATTAAAATAATCAAATAATCATAGTTGTGGCAAGTTGTTATCCATTTAAGAAAATACATGAGTTTAATAGCGATGAGCATTGTTGTTACTTCTACCAACCATGTGCTGTAGTTAGATACAGTACCAGTTGTCATAGTCATAAGTAATACGTTACTTACCACAAATTTTTCAGGTACGCTGTGTAATAGCCGTTAATAAAAGCACTATTTACAATAACAACTTGCATTCAGGAAACAGGGTGTAGTTGCAAATATTAATTAACGAGAATACTTCCAAGTAAAACTTTATTGTAAATAATTTTTTATCAAGTAAACACTTTACTTACAAGGGAACACCGGCGGGTGTCCCCCTCCGATTTCGATGAAACTTAATAGATCGAAAGAGTACCTTAAAATAAGAGACACGTATTTTTTTTATCGGCGTATCCACACGTTTTTGGGGTACAGCCCCCTCCAAAGTTTGGACGAGTTTTCATTTTTTGCAAATATTTCCTAAATTATAACAGATATTAAATTTTCTTCTTAACATAATTTGCAGCATATTGCATGGCCCTAAGGGTGGCGTCGTCCGTATTCGCAAAAAGTTAATAACGGGGGACGGGGTACCCCGTACCCCCCATTTTTTTTTACATTTTTTCTTTTTCTTATTCATCAAAAGAAGGCCGATTTTATATAGAATACGATGATGTATAACAAGTTTAGAAAATTAATAATTGTAAAAATAGAAAAACAATAATAAAGCTTCAAAATTAATAAACTTGTCTATTGATATAAATCAAATGAACTATAACAGAAATAAGTTTTTATTCTTAACACAGTTTCCAGCGTAATACATGGTCTCAAGTTAGATATCTTCATAAAAAGCTAATAACGGGGGACGAGGTACCCCATACCCCCGTTTTTTTTTGATAATCAGTTTATTCATTATTATCAAAAAAAGATCGCTTTTACATGGAAAACAATGGTAATAAATTTGGAGGATTAATAATAAAAATAATTGTAATAATAATAATATAGTACATTAACAACAATTATTTGTTATCGTTACTCCGCTGCTCTCCTTACTTAAATATTTCTTAATTTAGAATTGTATCTACTCAACAAGCTATGGTCAAACCTCTCTATGCCTACTAACTTATACTATATACTATACGAAACTTTTATCGGTGGTAGCAATATAAATCGTTTTATCAACTGCAGTTAGTAACTGCGTTTTATATATTTCCTTAATAAAATGTTATTCATTCTTAGAATACCATAATCCTTTAGTGCGTATATATGAACAAATTTGCTACACAGGACGAAGGATTAACTAATACATACATATATATTTTTTAATTTATTTCAGGTTTTTCGTGCAATGTAGGTGTACAATGTAAGTATTCAATGGAGCATAAATATAACTAATGTGTTTGTAACGATTATAACATTTCGGAAACAATAGAACAGAATTAGAAAACATTATAATGCTTATAAATGTTTAAATATATGACATACTGTAATGCGATTATTGGTATATGTATTGCAATAGCGAACAAGATTAATATACATATTTCATCCAAAATGCTATTTTCAAATTTTGTAAGAACGTATTCAGTAATAAACCGTAATTTATCCGTGTAGGTGCCGCCTCTATTAACACTTTCTTCCCATCTGCGCAACTGTCGTAGCAATTTTACTTTTTTGAATTTTTGGATGACACCTGCCAAAGTACGTGGATTTACCACTTTTCCAGTAGTCGACAGCTCTAGTTTTGTAATCTAGGTCTATAACGCTACCCCCTTCTTCAGGAACACATGCAATATCTTCATAATTGTCTTCTTCGTCTTCTGCTGTTTCTTCCACAAATTGCGCTTCGTGTGGTTCTGCTAATTCTTTACACTCTAATCCCGTTACATCTTGAAAGGAGAACATGGCGTCTTGTTGAGCAGATACAATTATATTTTTCAGGGCATCATGCAACTCACTTTCTTGCAGTGTCAAAAGAATTGTTGCGATGTTAGTAACTTGAAATGTTGCAAGTAACATGTTCAACACATTTGCTATATTTACGACCGCCATTGTGCGAAACTATAGGTACTGACCTATACTGCACGAAAAACGACTTCTAATGTTTTCATTTGGAATACTCGTCTTATATACCTATTTCCTAAATGCAGACGTGACCACTTAAACGTTCGTGGTTAATTACTATGCATTCGGGGATTTATTTTTATCTATATAATAATATGATTAATCACCAGATCCCTTATCGCGTTAAATTTATAATGCAAATTACCAATTATAACTGAAGTGACTGAATATTTAATTAAACTCACGTATGCGTAGATAAGTGCATATCAAATTCATCACAAAGACACTACATATATTATTTTGAGTTATATTACTATTATTAATTTTCTAAATTTATTATACATCACCGTTTTCTATGTAAAAGCGATCTTTTTTCGATGAATAATGAATAAACTTATTATTAAGAAAATGCGGGGGTATGGGGTACCCCGTCCCCCGTTATTAGCTTTTGATGAAGATATCTACCTAGAGACCATGTATTATGCTGGAAGTTATGTTAAGGATAAAAACTTATTTCTGTTATAGTTCATTTGATTTATATCAATCGACAAGTTTATTAATTTTGAAGCTTTATTATTATTTTTCTATTTTTACAATTATTAATTTTCTAAACTTGTTATACATCATCGTATTCTATGTAAAATCGGCCATCTTTTGATGAATAAGAAAAAGAAAAAGTGTAAAAAAAATGGGGGTACGGGGTACCCCGTCCCCGTTATTAACTTTTTGCGAATACGGACGACGCCACCCTTAGGGCCATGCAATATACTGCAAATTATGTTGAGAAGAAAATTTAATATCTGTTATAATTTAGGGAATATTTGCAAAAATTGAAAAATCGTCCAAACTTTGGAGGGGGCTGTACGCCAAAATCGTGCGGATACGCCGATAAAAAAAAATACGTGTCTCTTATTTTAAGGTACTCTTTCGATCTGTTAAGTTTCATCGAAATCGGAGGGGGACACCCGCCGGTGTTTCCTTGTTAGCCCATTTTTCTCAGTGTATATCAAAGTAGATACAGTTAACGAGAAAAAGAAACAGTTATTTTTTCTCCAATATTGTATTGAATAGTAAGCCTCAAAAATACAAAAATCACAATTAATGGCAATCAATAATATTAAACAGTATCTCATCACGGCCAAACTAGTTTCTCTATCCATTCGATGTAGGCACTAACTCTAACGTAGACTGCAGGAATATTCTGATGACCACAACCCTTTCCAAACGAAGTTACACCAAAAATGTAGTAACTACAAAACACGTCTTTGGCGTATACTTGAATTGGTCCGCCAGAATCGCCCTGAAAATGAGACAAAAATCGGCATCTAACGCATTTAAAATATTCTCAGATATCTACCTGACACGTGTCTTTGCTGTTCTTGCTGGAGCCGTAGCAAATTTGCAAATTATCGTCTAAACCTCTGGGCAGCGATCTACGATCGTTGGCGAATGTTATCTTGCATTGGTCGTGCGAAAATGAACCGACTACCGCCTTCAATAGGTTCTCACTCGGCTCGCCAAGTTCCGTATTGCCCCAACCGGTAATTATCCCTATGGGTTCTGTTGTGGATTTTGTATATAAGCAAATGGGCTTCACGTATATGTTTAGATTGGCCGGTTTTTCTAATTCGAATAGGGCGATGTCGTGGTAGTTGACTGGGAACTTGTAGTCTGGATGTTTGTGTATTACTTTGATGTCGATTTGTTGAACGTGTTGGTCATCATCCGATTTTGCGTAATCTATATCACCCAAGCGTACGAATTTTGGCTCACCACTGCAATGAAAAAAGACAATTGATTTTTACTCATCAACTAATCTTAGTACCTACATGGTAATTTTATTCGAAATTATTGATCGCTTTAAGATAAAGTTGTTAGTAGTAAGTGAGAAAAAAAAATAAATCAAATAACCATAGTGCAAGTGACACAGTACCCAATTAGCACACTTAGCCGACATGACGAATTTGTTACATTAAAAGTTTCCGCAAAGTAAAAATTACTAGTAGCTGTTACGTTCTAATTACGTGATATATGTGGGTAACTACTACCAAAATGGGGAACAAATATTAGGTTCTAATTGCGTTACGGCGACGTTACTTTTCGTTACTTTTATAGGACGTAATAGTTACATAGTCATAACATGGCGAATAGAATGAAAGTTCCGAAAAAGTAATTTTTAATTTATATTGCATTGCAATTCATTGTTACTCTTCCTTTTTCTTCTTTATACCTTTTTATAACATACTCACTCTAACCGTGGTTAGAATGAATAATATAATGACACGTGTATATAAAAAATATGTCTGTTAGATCACTTATTGAACCGTGAATTTTATATCAATGACGATATAAAATTAAAAACGCATACCATTTTATGATAAGTGTTAGCATTGTTTAAATATAGTATAATAATAGTTAGTCAACGTAATGCATTTTCGGAAAAATAAAGTATTGCTCAGGGAAGTGGTGCACTCTATCGGTGAATGTAAATTGATTTGAAAACGTGATAAATATAACAGGTATCTCGGTCAGAGTGAGAGACAGATTTCTGTGTTTTATCCATCTGCGGAAACGACAGAATCCGTATCGGTGATTTATTGGCATTGGCGAATTGTGTGGCCTGGGGAAAAAGGAGGGTGGATGCATGTGACTCTGCGATAACGCACCTCGCGATAATTCTCGTGTTTGTTTGCATTAGAAGATTAGAATGCTGAGGTATTCTGTTATAAATATAAAAAAAAAAGTATATTGCAAGGCACGTTCTTGTTGACAAAACATTAATTGAACAATTTTCTAAATTGAGGTTTTTTTCTTTTAAGAATAAAATATTTAAACTTAAAACAAAAATCACTGAAAAGAGAAAAGTTAAATCTAAGAAGGGAAAGGACGAAAATTTGCCGAGAAAGAAAAACATAAATCTACCTCTCAATTTTTATTTTCTTACTTTTTAAATTAATAAGTTGTTTTGTTAACTTAATTTACTTATATTTATGATTATATAATGATCAGAAAATGTTTGTTTTATTAAGAAGAATAAGTATTTAGTTTGATAATATATAATCTGTAGTTCGATGGCCTTTTTATATTTAAAATTTTAATAAAACGCGGGTTTTCGTTCGAACGTATATACGAAACCTCTTCTCCTCCTCTCTCCTATTGCTATCTTTGCTTCTCCCGTGTATAGCGGTACTGTCGCTAACTTCAACTGGTGTAAAGGCGGGAAATTTATATAGTTTTTCTTATATTTACAAAACATTTTTTACTTGATTTACTTATGTTTACTATTACATAATAATAGAAATTCGTTTTTTATATAATGATAAAAATATGTAGTTTGGGGGTACAAATCGCCATTTATTTTTACATATATTTACTTATTATTACTTATACAAGGTTACATCGTAACTTTTCAGCCAATCAAGAGAAAGAGCGCTAACGCGTCATCATGTATGCTGTTTTTAATAACTTTGTTTGTTTGTGTGCTTGGAGCAGTATCTACTGACGTCATCAGAGTAACTTGAGAGCGTCTCAGAGTTAGATTTAAAGATGGTACAAACTAACGCGCTCGATTGCAATATAACCTTAATTTTATTATTTACTTATTGTCACAGCTATTATGAAGAGGAAAAGTAAAAGTAATTTTTCAAACTAATGAATCTAGACTACAATAAAAATGCATCATATACTAGTATTTATGTACCTACCAAGTGAAGTTTTTAAAATATAATGATCGTTCTTTACATCAATCACATTGGTATCATTATCCATATCGTGCATATTTGATGCAGGTATAAATCGGATTACATTTACAAACGACAGTTACAACACGTGTTAGCGCGATTAGGTTATGTTGCACAAATTGCTCGTAATTGCTCGGACGTCGGATCGCGAGCAGAAAGAGGAACCTCTTTGTGATCTGGATTTGCTTGCTCTAAACAAACAAACACGCGCAAAGCAAGCCCTAAAATACAAACAAACGCGTAAAATTCCATGGATCTGCTTAGATCAGACAAACAAACAAACCTGATAAGTAACGTGGTGCATATATGTAAATATAAATGGCGATTTGTACTCCCAAACTACATGTTTGTTTTTATAATGAAAAACGAATTTCTACTATTATGCAATAGTAAACATAAGTAAATCAAATAAAAAATATTATATAAATATAACACAAAACTTAGAACTACACACATATATAGAGCATAACATTAAATTAGAAACTAAAAAAAAAGTAAAGTAAAAGGGTAAAAAAATAACGATTATATATTATCAAACTAAATATTTATTCTTCCTAATAAAACAAACATTTCAATGTAAACACGAGAATTATCGCGTGGCGCGTCATCGTCTATCCACCCTCTCCTTTCCCCGGGCCACACCTACAATCTGCCTACAGCTTACCAGGTTATTGCAATTAAATAATATTTTACCGACATGTAAGAGAGCCATCTTGTATGTAGTAGTCTAACTATAAAGTGTATATTTAAATCGAGACGGACATCAACGGGGTGCTACCATCTACCGCTTTTGTCCAAAATGTTAAAAAATCCTATAAACTAACTATTTTGTCCATAAGGTTGATTGACTAGTATGTATATAAACAATGGTGTTAGCGATGCTTTTTTTATTCAGCATGTAGGTCAAGAAATGTAGTGCTGTGGTTAGACAACCCAATTTGCTGGTTATTGGTTGGTTTCCTTGCTAAATCAGCTGTTTTAATTTACCGAGAATTTTTCACAATTTATGTTTTGTTTGGTATAAGTTTAGTTAAAGAGTTTATTGAATCATTTTAATTTATTTAGTGTTAAGTTTTTTTAACTAATCCATTCATTCAAATGTCTATTGTTTGATTGTGTTTATTTAATGAGAATTCCATTGAATTTTGTCATTGTTAATACGTCTGCGTTGTACGATTTTGAGAGAGGGATTATTGTAAGAAAAACAATTGTAGAATTTTGTTAAGGACTTCCTTGTTCGACTATTGACGTGAGTAGACGTATTTTTGTATATCTTTGTTGCCATTTTGTATTTGATTTTGATATTGTAAATTTCGCATTAATTGTCTTTTATATAGCCAATCAAGGAATTCTTTTCGTAATAATTGTTAATATATTGAAGTGTGCACTTTCTAGATATAAGATTAATTATTATTTTTGTTTAGGAAGATAATTTTTTAGTTTTCTTTCACTCGTTTTAGTTTAAAGAGTTAATTTTTCTGTTTTCCAATTTTGCTGTTTCATTTTTATTTTTCAATCACCTCGGTTGGGTGAGTAGAAGCTTTGTACATGCATTTTAGTTTATTTTAATTTGTGAAACCACGTGGATTGAAATTGAAGGATTTTGGATTATCTTCCTGAACAAACAAATCTTTTGCTTTGCATAGGAAATAGCATTGTTCTATTTTAATTTAGAGTCAAGTGCAGTTTTTATTTTATGCCAGAACCTTCAGTTCAGGGTTTTTTTCCGCACAAGTTGTAATTTAACCCATTTTGAAAAATAAATTTGATTGTTAATTAACGTCATTGGGTTAAAAATTCTGTTCTTTTATTTTATATTTTAAACCTTTTCAATTTTTCGGGTAATTAAGAAGGTCTGATTTCATTCACTCACAATTTACTTTTAGTGGTTAGATTCAAGTTTTAATTCGCGGGGGTAACTCTGAGATTTTTAGTTCTTTTGTTCTTTAAAATTTTATGCGTTGAGCTAGCAAATTTTATTTTCTTTTTCATTTTTAAATCAGTTTTGCATTTGTCAGTTAATTCTATCAGTACACAGCAGTACGTTACTCTGTTCTTATTAACTAAAAATATGAATAGTAAAATTGAAAATTTGGAATTGTGTTGGGTTACAATCTTGTTTATTTTATATATTGTTCCATGGCAGTTGTATTGTGATGGCGCATGCATTTTGTTTCACTTGGCATTTACGTTTTTGTATTCAAAGTAATATACTGGGTGAGTTTCTTATCTTCAGACAACAACGGAATATCTCTAAAACACTGCCCATCAAATCAAAAAAAGATCTTAATAAGATTTGTTATAATGTAGGGGCCTCACTGAATGGTGCCGAACTCGATCCCCCTCCTCCCTCTCCAGAGTGGGAGGGGGGACAACTTTGAAATCTTAAATGGGAACCCCCATTTAGTATTGCAAATTCGGAATCTACGCCATCAAGTATGTAGTTTTTGTTTGAAACTTTTTCTTCCATTCGTAACAGATTGCGCTGTAATCGCAAAAAACATTATTGTGAACGTCCCTAGAAAAAATACACAAAAAAGAAAAGCAAGCAAACATGATTTTGTGGTTTTTTATTTTAACATAAACTAAAATTTCAAAGAGCTATGTGTTCGAAACTGTGCCCCTTCACTTCGATACATTTATTTATTGGCAATTGGAATGCTATTCAACGATACGAAACCGTACTTGACAAGCTGTGAATACTTACACATTATCCGATCCCCATTTAGATTAATAATTATTAATCCAATACAAATTAGTTAGTGTTGAATATGTGAACAGTAATGGAGGCTATGGAAGGTATGATAAAGTAAAGTTCTTCGTTGTTGAATGGCTTTTTGAAATGTTAGTTTAGTAAGTAATGTATACTAGAAGTGTATAACTCTGAAGTGATATTTACTAGACGGTAGCAGTTTGTACTTATCCTTTATCCTTATATTATACCTGCACCATCCCCTATTAAAATCTACTTTCAAGTTGTATATGTTACTATAACGTAATTAAATTAACATTGAAGTAATATAATGGAACTTGAAAGTAACTGACTGATTAAATAACAATTGCATTTTAAATTAGTTTCCAATTCCAAGTTTTGGAATATAAATTCATCATAGAAAAATAAATACGTTAAAATTTTAAAATTCGCACGTCTTCGAGATATCTATATGTGTGATTCTATGCTTAAATGACGGGTAAGTCAGTATGTGCAACATTTGATGGTGAAAATTACTGGGTATTCCGTTCGTGCCGTGAATACATATTAACTAGTAAGATTAGAACTGTCGCCATTGCTCGCGAACTGTTTGGCGCTTGTTTACATTTCCTAGCCCAAAAATACGTAATAATAGTATACTATATACGTATAGGGAATCTCAAAAGTAGGGGGAGAATGGGACCTTATAAATTAAAATAAAGTTAAAAATTAAAATATTCAGTTAAACTATAAAACGCGAATTACCAACACAATATGAATTTTTAATGTCGTTTAAATAGTAACAAAATCGTCAATAATTTTTGTATTGTTTGGAAGCGCGTTAAAAATTTTGAGACCCATGTAGCTGGGAGACTTCAATGTTACATTATATTTACAAGAGAGAATATAGAAATCGTTCTATCGCCTAGTAGGGATTGCGTGTGTATCGTTTACTTTAGCAAATTTGTTTTTGTTCTGAAATATATAGATTAACACGTTCAAAATACACGCGCAAGTCAACGTCAAAACACCGTGCTGTTTAAAAACCTGTCTACAACTTTCTCGAACACAGACAACCCCGAAATAATGCGCATAACCGTTTTGCACCTAGGAATACGTCCGGCGCCTATAGTAGCGAGACCCCACAAACATAGGCCATATAGTTCAATCTAGAGCCCACCTGAGCGTGGTAGAGCGCCAACATCTGGTCTGTAGTTAAAACATTATTCAAACTTCTGAACATATAGCATAATGAATTTAATTTATTTATAAGATTATTGCAATGAGTCTTCCAGGTTAGACATTCGTCAAAATTAAAACCGTAATTGCATAGTTTGTTCAGTAGTAAAGAATGATCGACGCAGTCGAATGCCTGCTGAGATCGACAAAATATTTCCCAACAGGCACTCACCAGCCTCCGAGACTCCAACAATTTTTCGTAAACGAAAAAAGAGCCGTACCTATAGATTATTATTGCGGAAACCCGCCGCGCTTATCAGTGATTTTATTTTTCAATGAAATGTGATACTCGGTCTAGAAAGCAATACTTCAAAATTTTGAAAAACGGAGCTACCGTAACAGGCTGGTAATACATAATCAGTAAATCATTCTTTTTATGAATTGGGACTACTCTCCCTATTTCTAACTTCAAAGAAAATTCTCCCCTTAAAAACGACAAATTAGGTAGGGGTAGGTCATTGGGTGTATATAATAATATAATAATAATAATATATATTTATTCAGCATACCAATCTAACATTGGTTTGAATCATCATACAAAACAAAAGTACAAAAATATATAAAGTATAAGGACGTCATTTACAAAATATAATATAACACATATATAAAAATAGTTATACAAAAATAAACACGAAGTCTATTCATTTACGTATTCGCTAATGGTATAGAATGCTCTCTCCAATAACATCTCTTTTACGCGCTGTTTGAAAAGTTTAGAGCAATCAATTGATCGTACCTTCGCTCGGAAGACATTATAGAGTTTTAGACTCATTAATGCCGGAGATCTTTTTGTTAGTATTAATTTGTGTTGTGGAATTGTCATAACATTTAATTGTCTAGTGTTGTGCGAACGTATTGTCTTATACGATTCAAAATCATGTATGTGTTCCTTAATGTATGTCAATGCTTTGTAAATAATAATGCAGGGAAAGGTCAATATTTTTTTATTTTTAAATGTTTCTCTACAACTGGCTCTATAAGGCAGATTGAAATTAATCGTATAAAACGTTTCTGTGTAGAATAAAAACTCTTTCCAGTTGGTGGCTACGCCCCAGATAATAAATTGTAGGAAAGCACTGAGTACACAATGAATAATAAACGTTTACTAGATCTTGCTGTTTTTAGGACATTCTTTAATTGTAACATTGCATAATAGGTTTGTTTAATTTCTTACATACACTATCTAGCTGGTTTTCCCAATTGAGATTTTTATCTAATATTACACCTAGTACAGGCGCATTGTCAGTAAAGTTTTTGTTTATATTTGTGATAGGCTTCCGTATATGAAAATTAATGATTTTTGTTTTTTGTTCATTTAAAATCAGTCTATTTTTACTACACCAGCCCGTCACCTCTTCAATAGTTCTTTCAATTTTGTAATTAATGTCATTTAACGTAGTGGCCTTCAAAATTACAGAAATATCGTCAGCAAATAAAATAGGGAGCTCGCAAGTTATTCTTTTCGGCAGATCATTGATGTGTAATAGGAATAACAATGGACCTAAAACTGAGCCTTGCGGAACACCTACATCAATGTTAAATTCAGGTGACTGTTCATTTCCCAATTTAACCACTAGTTTTCTGCATTCTAAAAACCACAATAACCAATCTAATTCAAGCCCTCTAAATCCCATAGCATACAGTTTCATCGCCAAAACATTACTATCTACGCAATCGAACGCGCATGTCAGATCAAAGAAAATACCAGGTTTGTTCGCTGGTGCTACACTTTCCACACTGACACCTACTTAAAACAGGATAAAAGATTTACTCTTTATGCATCTGAGAAAGAGACGATATGCACCAGTGTAATTGGTGTAACACCAGCGAACAAACCTACCAGCTACGTAATTATTGGAGTCCAAATCAGTGTAAATACATTCCAAAGTATGAAAAAGCGCGGTCTCAGTTGACTTTTATTTTACGAATCCATGTTGACCCGAGCCAACATGGATAATAAATAAATAAATATTCTATGTTTATTAATAAAGTCAGTTATCTGATTATAGACAATTTTTTCAATGAGTTTTGAAAACGAGCTTAGTATAGAAACAGGTCTATAATTTTCAATATTAGAGGGATCATCTCGTTTGTACACGGGTATAACCAAAGCAGTTTTTAACGCTGATGGAAATTTTCCTTTTTCAAAAGATTTGTTGATTACGTGAGATAAAACATCTGATATATCCATATTAACCAAGATCTTTTTAATTAAAAACATTGGAATTTCGTCAAAACCGCAAGAGGTTTTGTCTTTTAATTTATGTGTTAATAAATTTATAAGTTCCTCGGGCTCGAATGGTGAAAGAAAGATTGACTCGCTGCAGTATGAATTTAATTACGTATTGTAACCCGGGCGTGTGATACTGTTCTGAATTTCTAATGCCGTATTAACAAAATGATAATTGAACGGTTCAGCCACTTCGGCCGGATTTTCATGCAGTACTTGGTCTACAGATAAACTAATATTTCTAGTTGGTTTTAACTTACCTGAAAACTCAGAAATTGCCTTCCACGACGCTTTAATAGGGTTATCTGAATTTATGATTTTGTTTTGATAGTAATTCTTTTTAGAGTTAGCCAACAGAGCCCAATGTCGTAATTTAGCATTATTGCATGCTTTTTTTTAGAACAGGATAATTATTTTTAAGAATACACAAATCCTTTAAGGACGTCCAAGTGTGCGACAGAGATAAATATATCGGAAAAGTATTCCGCGCTTTTTTGGAAAACGGTACGACCGATTTTGAAATTTTAAACTGTATTTGTCTTAAAATAATGTTTGAATTTGCGCCAACGTTTTAATTTTTTTTTGTTTTCTATGTATTTAAATTTTTAAATGTTGTAAGTTTGTTATTAAAAACAATTTCTAAAATCGGCCCAACGGCGCATGTGAAGACCAATGTCTTAATGACAAAACTTTTTGAACTTTTGAATTTGGACTACTAATAACGCCCGAAACAGAAATATTCATTTTTCTTTTTTCCATCAAATGCCGACAGGCCGCCGGCTTCTATCGTAACCTAACGCACAGACCGATGTTTGTTTTGAAGACGTATCTACGTACAGATGGTCTGCTATGGAATCACGTGACGTATAAATATAAGGATATTCAATTCTGCTTTCAGTTCTGTCTTTTTGTGTATTTTACACAACACAAGGTTTACTTCCTACCTATGTTTAAATAAGTGGGAAATCCTTAAAATGTGTAAATGTTTATAATAGATAATGTATCTACTTTTTATTAACGAGTCATAATTATAAATACTAAACCACTTCAATAATTTCCTTGATGCCAATGGTATTACGAAACAGAACATCAATAACATGCAAATAAAAAAATGCATACAGCCATTTTTTGACTGGGTAAAATGTACTTATAAATTACAATTTCTTTTATATCTGCTTAGATTACATACCTTGTATCATAGTCATTTATATTGACCGCCCTAGAATTATTTTTGGATTTTGGCGCACTGAAATACGCAAATGACAAAGTAATAAAATGTCTAGGTAAGTAGATATGGAACTTACATTTTGTACGATAGAATATTAAATCTTAGAAGAAGCCTTTTTTTCTTTTCGCGCTGATACGAAGATGCTTTCGCCTTTTGACGAGTATCTTTTATCCATTTTTAGATAACGCGGTTTGCTACTTGTAAGAAAGTAAATATTCTTCATACAATAACTGCAGTGCTAAGTCAATTCCAGAGAAAAAACTTTAGAGGTACTTGACTACAGGTGTGCGATGTGTGTGTATGTTGAGTGAGGTTTGTATGTTTGTGACAGTGTGTGGCACCCTGACTCATTTATCACAAGTTACCCTATAGGAAGTTGTATTGTAAAATCATAGATACAGGTATAGAATAACATTGAATGAAACGTAGCGAATACTCTAGACAATCTTAGCAATTGGTTTTGGGCACATGTAATATAGACGGCAAACAATTCATACCATTCAAAAAGACAAGAGGTATCTTTCTTTTCGATCTGACTATCGCTTGAGGTTTATTCCTGCAATCACGTGTTCTACAAATGCTCTTCACATTTGTGCATACTTCGAGATAATTCAGTTTTCGGAAAACAGCAGTTACTCAATTTACAAAATACGTCACTGATTCTACTGATTCATAGTACGGATTATATTATCAGTGCTATAATTATGTATTTCTGAATTAATAATATTCTTTGTGGCCTAGTAAATCACATAAAATTACTGATAGTATCTTATTAATTTGCATTTTAATTTTGATTTTTTCTAAAAAAAACCATATGAAATAGTGTTACCCTCTACATTCAAGTTCATATGACAGACTAACTAATGTTTAACTAACTAATTCGACGAGTATGCTACCGTCCTAGTTATGGTTGTCCCGGCGGACGAGATCAAAGAGAAAACGCATTTTCCTCTTTCGGACGCTATTTGCTATCAGAAAGAAATGAAAAAAAAATGTTTTAGTATTAGTAAGGACCGCTGAACCGTCGCCCTTGACCACTTTTTTATTTTTCCTTTTTGGAAACCAAATAGAACCAAACAAAAAATTTAAAAAAAGAAAATTTAAAAAAATAAAACGTTGGCGCAATTTTAAATACTGTTTTCAAAACAATCTCTTTATCAAATTTAAAATATTTTGATTGGTATGTCTAAAAACAGCGGAAAAAGATCCGCGCCATCTCCTGGAAGAGAATCTCATTAAAAGGCCGTCCAGATTCGCCTTAAGTTTACACTTGAAATTCGTAGAACATAACGAAATAATATTTATATTTACTTTACTTATAAGTACATTAAAATTTAGGTTAGAATTAAAATAAAGCGTTTATTTTTAGATTGGTACGAGCACGGAATACCCTTGGAGGGAGCACATCATCAAGCATTAGAGCGACAGATCTAATCAGGCCATCGAATGGGAGCTCTTGTACTTCTAATTGCGGAAAATGGCTCAGGACAGGAACATATTTCGGGAAAATCGTCGTTGGAGGCAATTTACCCAACAATTATGTAGGTAAACTTAATATAATTAAATTTGTTTTAAAATAACTCTAATTTTAGATTGGAATTCGTTTCGAATAACGACGTTAAAATTAAAAAATATACTCAAGACACGTCCGTCCCTCACGGAGGTTGGCTAGTGAATGCTTTCGAATTGAAATATCCTAACAGACATCGATAGCGATTGTCTTCGCAAGGACTGCAATGCCTCAGAATCTATTAATCTACTTCTACCTTTATTTCTCATATTCTTTTCTCAATGAAACCGGCGCAAACATCGAATAAATTTCAATGGCTCTAACTCATTAGATATTAAAATTTTACATAAACTTTATGATACTTACTATCCTCTTGCAAATAAACAATGACTGGCTGTTAAGACGAATTTTGCGCTAATAAGACTCCCTCCACATTTCCATGCATAGTTAGTTGGCCACGTTCCATAACCTATGAGTGCCTGAAAGCCAACATAAACCATTTAAAGTATATGTATCTGCTACACTGACAGAAAAGATTCTTTAACCCAATATACTTTTTAAGCACATTTCTTTCAAAGCAATATTGTGTGTACTCAAAGAAAAGGGTATTTCTAATGTTAAAAGTGTTCTTTTTCGTTATGCCTTTAAATGTCTTTATTCTAACGAGAATATCATAAATGGCAAAACGGGTTACCTGTGTGAACATATTTGTATTGCAAACAAAGTTAGTAGAGTATGATTAATATTACGAATTATTCATTATACAGGCTTAGGCAAATGTGTGGGAACACCTGATATCTAGCTAAATTATGGAGGAAACAGTTACTTTCGTAGCGATTACGTCCACGAAGATTTGTCGACTTGTCTTCCCATCTCTGGTATTGTTCAATTTTGTAATAATTGTCTATTTTTCTATTACAGAGAATCGCGACAACACAGTGACAATGGAAAATAGATTCGATTGTAGTGTTTTTTCTGTATAAATATGAAAACACAATCTAAATATGTATATATAATATTGTGATTCTCCCGGCTAATGCTTTAACAAGCAAAAGAAAAATAAATAAATAACTCTCTAAATAGATCTGCCTTTTCTTTGCAGATACCTTCCTACAATGATAGACACAATACGAACTTAATCCACTAGATGGCTATAAAATCCCGTATATGTCCAGGATATCTAAAATTTACCACTCCAGATCATGCGCACTAATGATCCCCCCATACTAACCAATGAGTAGTCCTTTATTATATTCTACAGTTACCAACCCGCCGTGCTGACGGCTGTACGCCTTGATTCTCCTAAATCACTAACTTGTTTATTATTATGCCTTTACTTTGTTAATCAGTGTAATCATTAATAAGATGTATAATTTATTATTAAGTTTATATCAAAGACATATAAATAGCATGAGAACTCTTACTCTCAAGGTGAGTATAGTTGTTAGGGATATTCAAACAAGTATTATGAATTATCCAGTATAATTTAGATTCTTTTATTCAAATATGAACTTTTAAAATCTCCCGCGCTATCATAAGAGAATAGAGAACCACCAACCACGTTTGCCAACTTATAAAAGTTCAGAATTTTAATCACATACGAACCAATAATAACCTCAAAATATTATAGACGTTATAAACTCATTCAGGATGTATTATTAGAATCGGAACAGCAAACACATGCACACTCCCATATAGAACAAACACCCAGGTGTAGTAGATACAGCAAAATTTCTTATAATGTCGAACAATCCTCACGTTTCTTCTGTATATTTCCAGAATAGAGTAATTACATGAATTTACATAGAAGATCCCCTTCAATACCAGACGTAAGACAGGAAAAACCACTTAATTCATTACACTTGATAAAAAAATAAAAATCTTTCTCCTAGCTTTTTTATCAACAACCTCGTCACCAAGGATTTTCATCCTTTTTTCACAACGAATTACATTAGGTCACTCCCCATTCAAGTCAAGTGAACACCTAGGAAACCAGGATATCGTACAGTTGCCAGACGATAAATTATATTCAATTTCCATGATTACGAATACGAGCTAACCCAAATTATACTGGACTTACAAACAGGTGTGTACATAAAATAATAATTACATTTCAATATGGTTGGTGGTTTCCCTCTTATGAAACACAGCAATAAATATGTAGAAGTTCCTTTTTTTATTAAATACCTGAAATTCTCATACATTTTTACTTATTTTCTCGAGTGCGCCTTCATATACGCAATTCCTATTTTCTTTTAATTGTCGCTTTATGAAGGTTTATACAAGCTTATAAAGACCTTGTCATTCTAAGGTTGTCATATGCTTTTACAGACAAGCATATGAAAACCTTGCCATTCTAACCTTGTCATATGCTTTTACAGACAAGCTTATGAAAACCTTGTCCTGTGTCAACTAGAAACCTTGACATAATCTTGCAACAAGCTTACACCCTTGTGAATGACAAGCCTTTTCTCTTGTCGGGACAACCTTAAATAAAGCTTGTGTAAACCTTAAACTGTTACCTGGGATGGTTACGCGGCATTTATGCTTGAAAAAAATGCATAGGTTTTAAGACCGCACTGTAAAGATTTCTATTCCAGGGCTGTATATGCTGCAAATATTGCATTTACACCTATTTTCTATCTTTATATCCATATATATCTATTCCTTTTACTGAAGTTGCATGGAGAAACTAATCCTGGCCTGGGTCCCTAGCCACTCGGGCGTGAGAGGAAATGAGGCGGCGGACGAGCTGGCCAGGCGAGGTTCGTCAAGGCCATTCGTTGGAGCCGACCCCTCTTTCGGCGCTACCAAATCGCTAATTAAAAAAATCCATCAATGAATGGATACATAATCAGTCGAAAGAGTGGTGGCAAAATCACCGGAATAAAGTCAGGCAAAAGAGTTCCTAAAGGAGCAGAAGCTTGAATTCACTAGAGACCTACTGAATAAAGACAGGAAGACCGTCAAAATGGTTGTAGGTCTGCTGACTGGTCACTGTAGACTGAATAGGCATATGTACAACATACGCCTGGCAGATGATGCAACCTGCAGATACTACCAAGAGGAGGAAGAAACACCAGTTCATGTGCTGTGCCAATGTGAAGGCCTGGCGAGGACAAGGTTTCTAGTAATGGGGAAGGAGAACCCCACAGCTAGTAGCTACACAAAAAAGCCGCTCTCAAAGATGATAGGCTTATTTCAGAGGGCAAAATTAGAGAGCGTCCTCTAGGAAAAAGGGGATCACAATAGATCTGAAAAGGTCGCGGTGAAACAGGTCCATAGGCTACCCAATCCTAATCTAATCTTTATGGAGAAAATTGAAAAGCCACCAATTTTTGATGTAGTGCTCCACTCATTCAAACTAAAAATTGGCAGCAAGAAAATGTGTATTACGCATCTATACACGTCCTTTTTTTAATTTTGAAGTTCGGGATCTTTGCTTGTTCTCCCTTTCAAAAGAAATATTTTTTCCTTATTACAACAAAAAAATATTTAAATCAAAGAATAGCCATTTATTTTATATAGAAATACTTTCAAGTCAAAAATTATATTTTTATTAAATTGTATCCAATACGCTTACCATGTGTGGAAACTCTCCTTTGATAGTATCTTCCCCATCAATTATAACTGTTAAGGCAACTGGGTCCCACGGGCAGTTTTCTACTTTCTCATAGCCGGTATCAGTTAGTACGGGAGAAAGCTGCATCTTATAGGCAAGCTCCTGGTAGGCCTTACATGCTGTGAGACAAAAGAATCAACACAAAGTTACACATCTTCACATACCATGCTGGTAAAAATTTTTTTCGGCAAGCGCAATATAATAGTATTTCATTTATTGGCTGATGAGTAAATACAAATACAATCATTCCTCCATTTACGCGAATTCACTTTAACGCAGTTGAGAAATTTTAAATTTTAAATGTTCTACGGGACGCCAGATGGCGATTCGTTTTTAATTCCGCTACAAGTCCTACATTAAAGCCTGGTTATCACATAATTGTCTCAAGGTAAAAAACTCACCCTGTATAATGATGGGTTGCATTCTCCATATTTGCATCTTTTAGGAAGATATTATGGACATTGATGTAACTACCCGTTTTACTAGCTTTTCAGACCACAAAGCTGTAGTTGCAAAAATAATATGCAATAGCAGTGAGATGGAAGAGTGTCGCTATAGATCTATCAGAACTTTTAGTCTAGATAATGTAGACAATTTTCAGAAAGATATTGCAAGAGAAAATTGGGAGGATGTTTACAAAGACTGTTATGACTGTAATACTAAGTACAACATTTTCCAAAATATCTTTTTAAGATACTTTAACAAGCATTTTCCGATTAAAAAGATCCCCATAAAACATAAACAATCTATTCCATTAACTGAGAATGTTAAACTTAGGAATACTGTGGAGGCTTGCGGATTGCATCTACTTATGACAGCAATATAAAAACGACATTATACTAAATATAAACTTATATATGACAATGCAATAATTACTCAAAAAAGGAATCAGTATAGCAATCTACTTCTAAACTCAAACAATAGAAGTAGAGATATGTGGCATATAATTAATAATCATATGGGTAGATGCAACTCAGCTGCCTTTCCCATGGTAGAGGACTTGGAATCTCTCGCGAATAGTTTTAATCAGCTCTTTTCCGGGCCTTCAGTTGCAACGACAAATACTATTAATGAATTAAATATAAAAACTAATCCTCATTCCTGTATGTGAGGAGGAATTTCGAGAGGTTGTTGTCTCCCTGAGAGGTTCCGGATCCTCGGGCATGGATGGCATCCCTATATCGTTTATTAAACAATGCATAAATGCTTACTTGAAACCTCTGACTCACATTGTAAATAGTTCGTTTACAACTGGATGTTTTCCAGACAGCCTTAAACATGCAAAGGTTGTCTCTCATTACAAGAAAGGTTGCCCTGACGATCTTAATAATTATCGACCAATAAGTCTATTGCCAAGCTTCTCGAAGTTATTTGAGAAAATCGCTTACAACCGACTCTTATCACTTTATAATTAAATACAACATCTTAAGCAGGTTTCAGCATGGGTTTGTCAAAGGCAGAAGTACGGAGACTGCACTTCTTGAACTTACGGAAAAGATTATTTCAGCATTGGAAAAAATAACAATTCCTTGTGGATTTTTATTGGATCTGTCAAAGGCATTTGACAGCATTGACCACCAAATATTAATCAAAAACTCGAGTGTTACGGAATTAGAGGAACTGCCTGTTCATGGATACAGTCATATCTATCATGTAGGAAACAAACGGTCTCTATCTCAACTCATGGCAAAACCATCTATTCTAATGATACCAAAGTAAATAAGGGCGTTCCACAGGGTAGTATCTTGGGACCCCTGCTTTTCCTGTTGTATTTTAACGACATCCATGCTGTTGAATGCCCAATGATCGATTGTAATTTTATAGCTATTAATTACGCAGATGATACTTCTTCCTTGTAAGGGGACAACCCCGAACACCGTAACTAGAGCTGTTTCAGACTCTCTAGAATGCATTGAAAAGGTTAAGGAATAACAAATTGCAAATTAATCGTGCAAATCAGAATTAATATTATTTAAAACAAAAAATCAAAATTATCCCACTCAGCTAATATTAAACAATAACTCCTCCAATATATTATGGTTGCTGTTATCCTCATTTAAAATACGGAATTATCTTGTGGGGGGGAGGGAGGGGGGGGGGGTAGCAGTGATACTTCTCGAATATTTGTAATTCAAGAAAAATATTACGTACTTTATATAAACTCAATTTTAACCAGTCATGTAGAGGCCTTTTTAAAAAAACTAAAAATCCTGACTTTATATGGATCTATATTTTTTTGAGTCATTAATATTCTCTTTAAAAATAAACATCTGTTCGATCAAAAATCAATTATTTCAATGATTATCACACTAAGAAACAAAAACGATTACTGCTACCCTAAAACTAGACTAACTTTAAGCCAAAATAGTCTAAATTATATGTGTTTAAAATTTTTCAATGTTCTACCAAATGAGCTCAAAATAATCAATTCTTTGGCAATTTTTCGTAAGAAATTATTTAATTTTCTATGTAGTCTGGAACCCTATAAACATCCAAGACTTCTTAATTAGCCAAGTAATTGTATTTTGATTAATTGATTATACGTATATGTACTAGGTATTGTATTGTTTTTCCCAACCCAAGCTAACAATAAAATATCATTATTATTATTATTATTATTATTATTATTATTATTATTATTATTATTATTATTATTATTATTATTATTATTGTTATAGATAACGATGAGCAAATTCTAAAATATTTAAATTAAATTAATTCCAGTTTGTTGTAATAATGGGTTTACCGTAGGGTTTCAAAAAAAAGTTTCATGTAGCTCTTGTACTAAGTAAGAAACATTTTAATCCACTCAATTTATTGAAGCAATTCCCCCATTTCGGCAGCAATAATAATCAAAACAGTGACCACTTATGGCAATAACCTATACATAATGCAACCACACCATTTCAAAAATTAAGTTTTCAGTTACCACAATTTACCCCCTAATAGCCAAATTTAAATTTCCCGCAATTATTCTTAATAACTTCAACGTCGAAACATAAAATTACCCATCATTTTGTACTACATTAATAGTTATTTTAATGCCTTTACGTTGAATTCACCAAAAATTGTGGCGGGGAATTTAAATTTGGCTTTAGGGCCGCAACTTATCCTTACCAACCATATGGTTGATTTTTTAAACATACTATAATTTTTTTTTGTTAGACAAGTTTCATCTGTGTTAAATTAGGTTAGTATTTTGCTAAATTAAATGTTTTTTTTCCATTATAAAACATATATGTTTTCCACATACATGTTATAATGTAAAGCCCGCTTTACAGTTCGCAATTTATTTATTGCGTGCAATAAAAATCTGTTGTGATGTTTTGTAAATTAAAATTTAATAAAAAATTTCAGCTTTTCATTAAAGAAAAAACAATCTGTAATGCAATTCTCCCGTAGACGTCGAAAAAACAAAACACGATAACAGAATTACGATGTTCATTCTATTTTCTTTTTGAATTTTAATAACATGAATAGCACTTAGATACATATTTCGTCTTTTTTTCTAATATGTATCTTACGCTATTGCCAAATCTTTAACTGTCTTGAAGTACTAACAAGTAGGATAGGTGGATTACTTCGCTATGTATCGGTTGCTGTTATACCGATGTCGTACGTCGCTAGTTCATCAATTACATCTTTCGTATGACAAAGACAAAATGATGAACGTATGTCATCTTTAATACTTCTCATTTTTATAGACCTATATATTCAAGCGAAGACGTAAGGAGTATGTTTGACAGATATCCACTCGATCAGCTGTTTCCCAACCCTCTTAAACGCTAATTATTTTCATATGTCAATCCGTGTAGAGCTAGTATTTTTGGTTGCCTAACCATACGTAAATATCATGTAAATATGTTTCCGTCTCATTTTAGCATGGGATTTAGTGATTGTAAATTTACCTTTTTTAAAAAAAAAAATTTACTCATATATAGCAAGAATCTCTTATTTTTAATTGATATTTTAATGGCCCTTGTTAGACAGTGCTTTTTTTGTGTTTTTTTATTAATTTTAGTAAGAGGGAAGGAACCATTAATGAGATTATTAATAGCGTCAGAAAATATAGTAAAATTTTTATCAATATTAAGGACATCATTTACCGACCACGCTATCTCCGCGCACCGGCGAACAAAACGAGACTTGTTCCGTATTCGACATTCTCCCGGGCCGTAGTAGGGGATTTAATAGCGCAATAAACAGCCTCGTGATCGGAGAAACCAACCAATATTGAACGTTCCATCATCATCAAATCCATAGAATTCTGATTAATTCCTCCTGAATTCCGTAAATCCTCACTGCCTAGAGACTCCAATGCACCTAAACTGTACGGTCAGTCCAAAATCCACAAACCCAATGTTCCTTCCCATCCTAGTGTTAGTACCATTAACCGTCCCACCTACAAGCTCTCCATATACTTATCCAAGATCCTCAAACTATACACTGTCAACAGTGATTGCTTTATCCAAAGCTCCAGGCATTTCATTCACAATGCAAGTGGACTGACGATAGATCCCCAGATGCAGCTCTGAAAATGTCCATTGCGAGTGTGGGCGAAACGTCTACCAAAAGAAGATCCAGGACGTAGTTCCAGCCCGAAAGCCCAGCATGGATCCACACCGAATTCAGACATGGACAACGACTGCGGATGTTACGTCTTAGGTCCCTTCTATGTTCAAGAATGTACAAAAGAGCACTTTGTTTTTAGTTTACAGAATCTTGATGAAACTTGGGGACTTTGCTTCATCCTGTTCTGTTTCCCCAGGTTGTGGAATAAAAGTAAATCTAATATAAGCAATTGGCATGTATTCCAATGCGACACTTACTCTAGGTAATAATATCGATTTTACAAAAAAAGTTCTGGACCCTTTTGTAGCGTAAATAATTTAAAGGTGGAAGGTCAATGACGGAACGGAGCTTTACGTTAAAAATGGTATTAAATCAAAGCTACGAACAAAATCTAAGTTACATATCCTCTTCATTATTTCATGAAAGCGTACGACTCAATAGAGAGAAGAAAAATATGTGAAGCAATACGAAAGCTAACCATGTCCTTTTTTTGATTGTTGGTTAATAAAATAAAAAATGTCAAACATCTCCATAGTAAATATATCTTTCAGTCGATGAAACTGCAAATGCAGCAAGTCGGTCGGTTGTAAACATAATTGTTGGGATTTTACAGCGTTCTTCACCAACTAAGCAAGTTTTAGCTTCTAGTGAAATTAGACTAAAATGTAAAGGATGAACCGGTTAAAAAGTATTTCCAGCACCAATGTTTACGGACTTTAATTGTAAATTAACGCGCGTTAAATACATAAACAGGTTAAAGTATATAAATATAATATACCGGGTGTCCAGCCTAAGATGTAACGGTCCATAGCAGATTTATTATTGTTTTTTTGGAAAAATGTTTCAAATAAATGTTGCCTCGAATCATATTCTACACATTTTAAAATTAGTTTCAGTAATGACGGACTTCCGGTTGTACCGGAAGTAGATACTAACTTTATTATTTTAAATGGAACAGCCTATATATTATTGGACTTTTGGATTCCTTGATAAATTTAAATAACAATACGTTAGGCATACATTGGGGCTAAGTTGTACTGTTTCCGAATTACATGACGTTTTTTCGAAAAAAATGACATTTGCAATGTCTACGGTGTTTGGAAATATCTCCGGAAATACGAAAGTTAGAAAGATGCGGTTTTCAGTTTTCGCTTAATCATGAAACAGCACACGTCTTTTATTTTAAAATTGTTGCATTTAAATTACAAAATTATTAAATAGGGCTCTGTAATTTTCGAACTCTAAAATCATGGACAACTTGATTTTTTTAAAATTGAATGGTATAGCAATTTTTACATAAATGGATGTAAAATTTAATTTTCTTTCGATTTTATACGAGTGTCATTGCGTCTATCTCCAAAGGTTTTGGAGATATTCGCGATTTTTCAGTTTTTCATGATAGATACGTATTGCGAAGCGCCGGCCACCTTCCCCTCGCATTTCACCAGGGTTGGGACTGGCTGCAGTAATAATAATAATGAAAACTGGAAATTAAAAAAATGTAGAATTTACTGAAGCGCGTTGGAAATGAACATAGAAAAAATAAAAGAAAACACAACATTACTGGTACATCCATAAATCAGAACATTTTTCGAACTACATTGCTCTGTCTAATGAATTGCGTACATACACATCGAGCGTCTTGCTCGCAACAGGTTACATTTTAAATGTTAGTGCCGTCGTTATACAGAGAATTTGTACAAATATTTAAAATGCAATCCGTTTTAGGCGTTACATTGAAATCGCTTTTGTAAGCACTTTTGAACATTTCTGAGCATTTCTGGTGTGACTTGAAACGCTTTTAAAATACGATGATGCATGTCATCGGGTGTTATTAGTGGCGTCTCATAAACTTGATTTTTAATGAAACCCCATAAAAAGGAATCGCAGCTTGTAAGATCAGGGGATCTCGGAGGCCATCTGTGGCCATCTCCACGCCCAATCCAGCGGTCTGAAAAGACACATCCAAACTGACGAAATTCGACAGTATTGGGAGATGGAGCACCATCGTGTTGGAACCAATCAGCTGACGAGTAGTAACGGAATATTTTCTCACACAACGCCCAAATATTCTGAAGAAATTCCATATAAACCCTACCCATCAGGCGTTGGTTATGAAAGAACAGGCCTATAATAAGTTGTCCAATGATATCTGCCCACATGTTCACTGACCTTCTGTACTGACTATGTGCTGCAATAAATCGATGGGGATTTTGTGTGTCATAATAACGACAATTGTGACGATTCACAAATCCATTTTTGTGGAAGGTAGCTTCGTCTGAAAACATCACTTTCTCGAAACGGTTCGCAATATTTTTTCCTTTTTTTTGTAATTTCAAGTTTTGTATGTTTCCAGTGGTCTTATTCTATTCTGTTGGCCACTTTCTAAACATGCCAGTATTACTGCTGCCAGTTGCAAGCCTGGTGAAATGCGAGGGAAGGTGGCGGCGCTTCGCAATACGTATTATCATGAAAAACTGAAAAATCGCGAATATCTCCAAAGCCTTTGGAGATTGACGCAATGACACTCGTATAAAATCGAAAGAAAGTTAAATTTTACATCCATTTATGTAAAAATTGCTATACCATTCAATTTAAAAAAATCAAGTTATCCATGATTTTAAAATTCGAAAATTACAGAGCCCTATTTAATAATTTTGTAATTTAAATGCAACAATTTCAAAATAAAAGACGTGTGCTGTTTCATGATTAAGCGAAAACTGAAAACCGCATCTTTCTAACTTTCGTATTTCCGGAGATATTTCCAAACACCGCAGATATTGCAAATGTCCTTTTTTTCGAAAAACGTCATGTAATTCGGAAACGGTACAACTTAGCCCCAATGTATGTCTAACATATTGTTATTTAAATTTAACAAGGAATCAAAAAATACAATAATATATAGGGTGTTCCATTTAAAATAATAAAGTTAGTATCTACCTCCGGTACAACCGGAAGTCTGCCATTACTGAAACTCATTTTAAAATATGTAGAATATGATTCGAGGCAACATTTATTTAAAACATTTTTCCAAAAAAACAATAATAAATCGGCTATGGACCGTTGCATCTTAGGCTGGACACCCGGTATAAAAAAAAACACATTACAAAATATTTAAATAAATTTTTAATATTAGAGGCAAAAGTGCCCGTCACTGTATCTTTCGGCATGCAGATATTTTATAGGTAACGTAGTTTGCATGCACAACACAAAGTAGATAGACTGTAAACAACATCTAAAACTCTGTGGATAAACCGGTTGATGCGAAGGTATCAAGTAAAAGACAAATTTATTGTTAGGCTACTGCTATAAATGCAAATGTGAAAATTACTGTTATTTATTTTGCATCTTATTGCCCCGTATGCGGAATTTTGTTTATAACTCATTCCGTAGAAATTCGTTCAGAAAAGAAATTATGTTTATGTTATGTTTATCTTTTTTAAATAATTTGTTTCATGTTCACCGAAATTGTTAATAAAAATTAAAATGCACTTACAAGCAGCAACTAATCACATTTCACGTTAAATTATGTTAAGTATACAAAATACGAAATATGTTTTATGCTATTTGTAGCGTAGTTTCAGTTACTGAGTACCTATTTTTTTGATCCCTAGATATTACGTATACAGGTGATTCAAATTCAGTGCACACCATTGCTATCTCTGTTATTATTGATTCTAGAAACTGGGTTAAATTAGCAAAGTATTAACGTTTTTAACGCTGATTAATATGCAATATACGAAAAAACAAATGACAGGCGCATTTTCAAGAAATTTTGATATTTATATTTTTTTTAAATTGAACATACTGTAAATTGTTTAAAAAAATGAAAGATATTTTAATTTATGATGCAAAAGTATCAACACAATATTGCCTTAAAACGAATAATAAGGAAGTTATGATGGTTTTTATTTCGTAAAATATAGAGCAGTATAAAGAATCAACTTTTAACAAAACAGATACATGTCTTTGTGGTTGATGTTTATTTTAACATATTACATCTTAAAATAATGTCGTTGAAATTAAATCGAAAAGGACAAAGTAAATGCATAATTTATAAATACTGCTCAAATAAGGTTTGAGTACACTCTGGGTAGCTCTTAAGATTGCCCTTCCATCCAATTGGCAAAAAACCTCCTTAAACATATTTTGCAATTCGTTCACGTTGTTGTACCGGGTTCTGTATATCTGATCTTTTAGATATCCCCAAAGAAAAAAGTCTAAAAGTGAAAGGTCAGCAGAGCGTGCCGGCCATCGAATTGGGCCATTTGTACCAATCCACTTAACGGCAAACATGATGTCCAGATAGTTGTGAACTATGAGGCAGTTGTATGCCGGGGCACCGTCCGGCTGAAAGTACAAATTCTGGCGCATCAGGTAATTGACGTTATCAAGGAAATCCCCTAGAACTATACGAATAAATTCCAGATACCTCTCTCCTATCAATATACTATTGTACTACACTGGACCAACGACTGTCGAACCAACTAATTCGCACCAGACATTAAAACTAAATCGAACTTGTACAGCATGTGGACGCATTATTAATAAATTTTCTTGCGACCAGTAGTGTTCATTCTTCTTATTAAAACATTCCTCTATTGGGGAAATTTCTTCCATCACTCCATAAAATACATTGTGCTCCATTCAAATTTTCATCACAAAAATTAATAAACCATTCACAGAAAGCCAACCTCCTGTTGGAATCTCCTGGTTGTAATGTTGGTGAGGTTCGGTACTTAAATGTGATATAGTTATGCTTTTTTAAAATTCTCATAAAACTTAAACCCAACTCCTTAGTAGCATGGCTAATGGAAAATTCGCGATGGGCTTCAAAATATGCTAACACTGTAATTTCTACCTCCTCGTTGATAATGATATGTTTCTTTGTTCTTTTCTTCTTAAATGAGCAAGCGTGTTGCCTAAATTGTCTGTAAAATTTTCGAAAGTAACGTCGATCTGGCTGCCGTCGTAAAGGATACTGTTCTGGATAATATTTGACAGTCCTCATTGAATTGTTGCCGCATACAATGTTGGCTCCCAGCATATCGCATTTCTCCAAATGAGAAAATACCATGGTGAGATATTATCTAATTCTTAGAACTAAATATAACGAACACTGTTCAAGCTACTAATGATAATAATGTAGTAATAACAATTGGAAGTAGAGAACACAACACAAAAGTGGAGTAACCAACTTTTTTTAATAATTAAACGTGTAAAAGCTCAGTGCGTTTTTGACAGTTTCAAACAACATACTATTTGTTTTGACTTAAAGTGAAAGAAGCCTATTGTAAATTTTACATATCTTTGGCATCAACTAAAAAACCACCATAACTTCTTTATTATTCGGTTTAAGACGGTATTGTATTAAAACTTTTACGTCACAAATTAAAATTTCTTCCTTTTTTTTACCTATATACAGTGTGTTCAATTTTAAAAAAATATAAATTTCAAAATTTCTCGGAAAAGTGTCATGCAATTATTATTTCGTATATTGCATATTAATAAGCGTTGAATACACTAACACTTTGCTAATTTAACCTACTTTCTAGAATCAATAATAACACAGATAGCAATGGTGCGCACTTAATTTGAATCAACCTGTATAACCGTACTTCACTGTATTCATTATTTTCTTTAAACAACCCTACTAAATGATCCAACCTCGCGAGCTGTCACTCGCAGATTTTGATGAAACTTTGTCAGTTTATAGACTCCATTGAGTGTTACTCAGTGACATTTCTGTTGTGGCAGAACTTCAAGTTTGGGGGTGTAAATTGTGTGTGTCCACAAATTCCACCAAAATTTCATTTATATAAAATAATTTTTAAACGGTGAAGAATAGGAAAAAAGTTTCAACGGCGGATTTGCACCGTTTGAAGAGCTCTTTAGGCTGGTATAAATATTTATATACAGAGTGTTACAATAAACACGGAACGACGTGCATTGAGCTTCAGAAATCGGTTATAATCATTATTTTTGCTATCAACCAATGTATACAAAAATGATTTAGATAATTATACAGGTGTCAACAATATTATGAATTTTGGTATACCTACTCCCTTATTCTAATGAGATACTTTGTATATTATTATATGGCTGCATTGTACGTCGAAAATCAGTCTAAAATTATATCAGATGCTAAACGCACATACGTGATAGTTTTCAAGTGAGGCACGTTTGGATGTATTTAGGAGTATATTATCCCCGGCAACGGACAGAAGGAAAAATAGGTCATATCACGCATTAAATGATGTTAATTTTGGAGATATTTGACCAGCGGAAAATACGTCTCTACTTGCAGATACTTTTATTTCGTTCGGGACAATGTGGCTTGAATAACTTCGCACAGACACGGCTTGGTGCAATATACAGTCACCGGCATAAATATTGCACACGTTCATTAATTTTGAAAAACATTACAAGCAATCTCTTATTCGAGAAAAGAAACACTTTTACAGTCGTTTTGTACAAAATGCTGAAAACAAATCAAAAGCAATGTGGTATTTATTAAACAAAATTAAACATAATGTGAGTGCTAATACCCGCCCGGAAATCTTTGATAATCGTACGACATGTGACAACTTTTTGAATTATTTTTCAGATATTGTAAATACCGTTCTAAGACAACACAATTTACTTACCCGCCTGATTTGAATTGCGTCATAAATATCTACGCCTAATAAAAAAGTCATTTACGTTACTGCGGTTTCTGATAGTGATCTAACAGTTTATATTCATAGACTAAGTTCTTCTTCACATGTGGTGATGATGAAATACTATCTTTTATATTGAAGGAAGTTGTAGAGTATATTTCGCAGCCTATACTTATTTAATAAACTTATCCTTTGACGCGGAGAGATTTCCTGCATCGCTTAAGTCAGCTCTAATCACCCCTATACTTAAACAAGGTGATCCTAATAATATTACCAGCTATAGACCGATAAGCTTAATCTCAACCATTACCAAACTGTTGAAATGGCATGAATGACAGAATAAATTATTTTTTAAAATCGCGCAATTATATTCACGATAACCAACATGGCTTCATAAGTGGGAAGCAGTGACACGGCTTTATTTGACACTCTGTGCGAATCTATAGAGGTATAGATTCTGGCAATACACAGTTGGTGTTTTTTAGATCTAGCTAAAGCCTTTGATTGTATAAATCAACAATTTTATTATTTAAATTAACAAATTGGTATTAGAGGTATAGCCATCAGTGGTTTCATAGTATTTAACTGATCGTATCAACGAGTGAAATACGCGATACTATTTCAAATTCTATTACTGTCAATATTGGCGTACCGCAAGGATCGGTCCTTGGGCCTACTCTCTTTTTGATTTATTTTAGCGACCTGCATGTTCTCTCATTACAAAATTCAAAATTAGTTACTTATGCTGACGATGTTAGTATTATTGTTACAGGAGACTCCATAAATGGTACAATTGCTAACGTAAATAACATTGCCACTTCAATAGAGGATTGGATGGTTGTTAGTAAGCTTATCTTGAATCGAGAGAAGTCTTCATATATTTGTTTTCACCAGTTCGTTGGAATCAATCGGACGTACATCGGATGCAAAGCTAAGTAGTTTTCACTCGCAGATTCTATTAAACTGTTGGGTACACAATGGATCCTATGTTGAAATGGTCACATCATGTTGACAATCTTTGTTTCAAATTGTCTAAAGTTTGTTATGTCCTCAACACTTTGAGAAGATCATGTAATTATGAAACTTTAAAAGTTTCAATCCTTATTACGGTATGGAATCATTCATTGGGGTTTATGTTCGGATTCTCAGCGAATTTTCATTTTACAGAAAAGAGCATTAAGGATTTTGTGTGACCTTCCTTATCGTCAAAGTTGTCAAATTTATTTCAAAATGCATAAGCTATTAACATTTTTTGATATTTACATATACGAGTGCCTATGCTTTGTTTTTCGTTATTGGAATAAGTTTAATATAAACAAGTCTAATCACAAATATAATACGACAAGAAAATTATTTACTTCCTCCGAAACATTCATCTTCAAAATTTCAACGCAATTTAGAATTTATTGGCTGTAAATTATTTAATCATTTGCCTTTATCTATAAGGAAAATTGAAAATTTTTATTCATTTAAAAGAGAAGTAAAAAATGTATTACTTCATATAAATTGTTACAGTTTGAATGATTTCTTTATCTATTCGATTGAAACCTGTGATTAAGCATTTTCATTTTTATTTATATCTTTTTTTTTCTTACGACTTATTTCTTTCATGCTTATATTTCTTTTCTTTGTATATGCACGTTTCTGAAATAAATATTATTATTATTATTATTATTATTATTATTATTATTATTATTATTATTATTATTATGGAAAAAAAATTATGATTAAAATACAATATTTTTTTTTTGTGGATAGATTCGGCATGTCTAGGAACCCTACAATTTATTTTGAAACACGTCGCGTGCCACTAACATGGCGGCAAATTTAAAAAAATATGCCAAGAACTGCAAAAATGAAGTTAGATGACATGATATCCAAAAAAAAGTTATTTGAAAAAGTTGTTTGGGATTCAATTCTGAGGCTGTATGCGAATTTTTGTAAACACATTAAAAAAAATCACAAATTTTCCAGCTATCATTCAATAAACTACATATTTCCATTTTTTCGCAATGTTATTGCACGCACCGAAGGTATCTAAGTAGATTTCGAAATTAGGAAAATCAGTAGACATAAATACCCAGTACTTTTAGTTAATGATGCGAATACTTAATAAGCAAAAACATGTAAACAATAACTAATAGTAATGCACAATTAAGAAATGAAACTGTAAAAATACATGCTTCTTAGGCAAACATCTGTTTCTTATGTAAGGTCGACCTTGAAATTAGAAACAACAAAATAATGAGGTAAACTATTTTTTTTTTCTCGATAAGTACTATTTTTATTTTACCTGCTATTTATTACTCGTTATTTTCTAATTTCAAGATCTACTTTAATACCTTCGGTGCGTGCGTGTAGTGTTATCAATTCTGAAGTAACGGTTGCCATTAAATGCAGAAAGCAAAAAAACAATACAATTTATTTAATAAACAAATATATTAAACAATTTATTCTAAAATGGCCACAGTGTATTCTGCGTAATCATTAACTAGTATCCTTGTGTTTCATCTAAAGAGCATCAACATTACATAAAAATGATTTAAGCCTGACAGTTACAATAACTATACAAGAACATGCATTCAAATAAATAACTTATTTGGAACAGCTGTTATTCTTACTGTTACATTTCATTTCAAATAATAATAATAATAATATGCCTATATGTGCCTAAATGTTGTAAGGCCTAAAGATTTAAGATCAGGTGGAACTTGATTATATATCAAATAAAATGCGTAAGTAAAAGATCTCTGACCCAAAAAAGCGGACCTGGCAAGTGGCGGAGATAACAGACCACGAAACCGGGTCATAAGATTATGGACATCACACCTAAATCTTATTTTGTCATAGAGATATGGTGGTGATTTATACCTCATAATTTTATGAAAGGCACACGTCATAAAAAAATCCCTACAGTAGTACATGTTCAGCCATCCGGCCTCAGGCAATTTATGAGATACATGATCAAACTTACGTAGATTGAAAACATGCCTCGGACATGCATTCTGCACTTTCTGGATTCTACCCACAGTAAAACTACCCAACGCACTATGGAAAACTGAAGAACAGTAGTTAAAATATGACAAAACAAAAACATCACATAGATTTCTCTTTATGGTAGAATTCAAGACAAATCTCAGAAGATATAATCTCTTCAAGGGCATATGTGCAATCTGTATATACTTACATATTTGATTTCTATATCGAAAGGAATTATCCAGATAAACCCCTAAACTTTTAACTTTATCAACAATAGGTAGACGCAAATTGTGAACCCTAATATCCAATACATTGCTTGAATTACGAAAAATTGTTTTGATCCAAACAACGTTACTTGAGATTTAATAGGATTTATAGAAAGACAGTGTTCAACAGAGGCAGTGTATAAACGAGCGAGGTCATCATTGATATCATTCACAGCAGTTCGATGGTAAATAAGATCAATATAACTGTGTATCGTCCTCATAGACATGATATTGACATTTCTTCACACAGGACAACAATTTATGAGTATAGATTGTAAATAAAATGGGTCCCAAAATTGATCCCGGAGGAACTCTCTGCGAGAGTGTGAGGCAACTAGAAGTAACACCGTTAAGGCTCACCACTTGTCTGCGATTATTAAGATAACTATCAAGAAGTGACACCGCACCACCAGACAAGCCAATATGCTTTAGCACAGATGAGAGGCTACTATGGTTAATTGTATCGAATGCTTTCGTGTAATCGAATAATATAAGACACGACACAAGACCCTGGTCCGTAGCAAATATTAAGTCATTGGTAAGTGACAATAAAGCAGTCTCACAGCTGTAAGCCCTGCGAAATCTAGACTGAGTAAAAGATAAAACATTAACACTATTAAGGAAGTCTTTTTTGATATCCAATGACTTTCTCAAAAATGTTTGACATTACAGGCAAGAAACTAATAGGGCGCAAGTCCTTCAACTGAGTAGGCAAGGGACACACCACAGCGTGCTTCCAAGATTCAGGTAACACTGCCTCACTGGTGCAAAAGTCAACTATGTGCGTTAAGTGTGGTAAAATCGTGGGGCAACACATTTTTATTCATCTAATAGTATATATTCATGTTGGTGACGTGCAGAGGTTGCGTGCCTGTTGCGCACGGGGCGTTGAAATCGACCCCTACCACGCGATTGAAAATAATTCTGAACCTGCCACCAATACATATTTTTGTACAAGGAGCCGCAAGGTCCACAGTACACCGACTTTTACATAATCAAGTACGGATAAGTAAATCGCACGGGGCTGATTATAAAAAACTGTTAGACGAACTCAAGGAGGCACCCCTTTTAGGAATGCCATGTGATGCCATGGTTCAAACATTTAACCTAGATAGAAAATATCAGGTTATAATACCAGATAAGAAGGACTGGGAGGCAGGTACTCCGGTAAGAGCGGACTCAAACTGGTATACTGACGGCTCTAAAACGGACTACGGCGTTGGAGCGGGAATATACGCTAAGAAGCCTAAAAAGGCTCTTTCGGTAAGCTTCAGCAAAGATACGACTGTGTTCCAAGCTGAGGTTGCCGCAATCCATCACTGTGTCCGAGAGATAGAAAGATGTACCGAACCAGGTAAAAGCGTCGCTATCTTCTCTGACAGTCAGTCCACACTTAAAGCGATTAGCTCTACAAGCGTGGACTCTAAGCTGATTTGGGAATGTGTAAGCGCCCTAAATGAGGTGGTCACCCAAAGGAAAGTAACCCCAGCCTGGGTCCCTAGCCACTCGGGCGTGAGAGGAAATGAGGCGGCGGACGAGCTGGCCAGGCGAGGTTCGTCAAGGCCATTCGTTGGAGCCGACCCCTCTTTCGGCACTACCAAATCGCAAATTAAAAAATCCATCAATGAATGGATACATAATCAGTCCAGAGAGTGGTGGCAAAAAATCACCGGGACAAAGGCAGGCAAAAGAGTTCCTAAAGGAGCAGAGGCCTGAATTCACGAGAGATCTACTGAATAAAGACAGGACAGACTGAATAGGCATATGTACAACATAGGCTTGGCAGACGATGCAACCTGCAGATACTGCCAAGAGGAGGAAGAAACACCAGTTCATGTGCTGTGCCAATGTGAAGGCCTGGCGAGGACAAGGTTTCTAGTAATGGGGGAGGAGACCCCACAGCCAGTAGCTACATAAAAGAAGCCGCTCTCAAAGATGATAGCCTAATTAAGAGGGCAAAATTAGAGAGCGTCCTCTAGGAAAAAAGGGGATCACAATAGATCTGAAAAGGTCGCGGTGAAACAGGTCGATAGGCCACCCCAATCCTAATCTAATACCAGCAAGACAAATATTAACTCCAAATACTGTAAAAAAATTTGAAACAAACAATATTTTTCATTTATCAGCAAAAATAAAGTTATTTAGCGTTAGTCATCATTGTTAGAAACCTGATTTTACTTGTTATAAGCAGTCTGCTCATTTTTCACATATACAAATAATTTTTTTAGTTGCCAATATTAAATTTTCACTTACGGTTAGTAAAAATTTTCTCAGTGTGGGGATTCTTTTGTTTTTTTTTTTGATTTCCATTAAAACTATATGATAGTATTTGCGGGATTGATATAAACTATGTTAGCTACCGACACTGCAATACGATATGAACTAAATTTAAAGAAATAACTTCTTGTACATATTGCACCGACTGCGATGTCTGTGTCAAGTTATTCAGGCCAGGTTGACTCGGATAAAATGAAAATACCTACAAGTACAAGACGTATTGTCCGCTAGTGAAATATTTTCAAAATTAACTACATTTAATGCGTGATATGACCTATTTTTCCTTCTGCCTATTGCCAAGGATAATATACTCTTACATTCAAACGTGCGTAACTCGAAAACTATTACAAATGCGCGTTTTGTATCTGGTATAATTTTAGATTGATTTTTCACCATTTAAAAGTTATTTTAGATAAACATAATTTCGTTTTACATCTCCTGAAGTTGAAATTGCGCCACAACAGAAAAGCATCCTTAAGTAACCCTCCATGGAGTCAACAAACTGACAAAGTTTCATCAAAATCTGCGAGTGATAGTTCGCGAGGTTCCCTTGTGAACTACACCAGATACAACATCTTCTTTTAAATAGGATATCACTTTTTAATACTACCTACCTATTTTGCTTTTCTCGCCAACTGGCAAGGGTCCACTCGGTATATCTATTACTATTGGTTTACTGGTTGTCGTTGTAGTGGTTGTTGTTGTTGTTGTTGGTGTTTTTTCTACACAGCAAACAATAGCAGCACTTCCTTGAAATCCACAATTTTGCGGATACAACTTTTTACTTAGATCATCTATGGCAGTCTTACACAGGTGCAGTTGTTTGCAAATACCATTCGCGGCATCCCTTTCATGGTAACACGATTCACCTTGAATCAGAAAATTGAAGCATATAAATATCCAAAGAGTATCTCCTAACTTCTCTGACAAAATAAACGAAGGTACTAGGTAAATTGTAAGACACAAATGCGGTATAAAAACTTTTGGAATGTCACTTCCTAAATACAGGGTGTTAATTTTTTTTATTATTATTATTTTTTCATTTTATTAATGCCACACTATATTCTAATGATATTTGTTAAACATAATAAGCATTGTTTATATACATACTAGTTAGTCAACCTTATGGACAAAATAGTTAACGGATTTTTTAACATTTTGCACAAAAGCGGTAGATGGCAGCACGACGTTGGTGCCCATCTCGATTTAAAAATAAGTTTTATAGTTAGACTACGAACTACAAGATGGCCCTCTTACGCGTCCGCAAAATATTATTCAATTGCAATAAGGTTTGTTTGTTTGGCTGATCTAAGCAGATACAAGGAATTTTACGCGTTTGTTTGTATTTTAGATGATGATTCGTGCGTGTTTGTTTGTTTAGAGCAAGCAAATCCAGATCACAAAGAGGTGCCTCTTCCTGCTCCCGATTCGGCGATTCCGGTGTCCGAGCAATTACAAGCAATTTGTGCAACATAACCTACTCGCACTAACACCGTGTTGTAAACTGTCGTTTGTAAATTTAATCAGATATGTAACTACATCAAATATGCAATAAATGGATAATATAATACTAATAATATAATAATAATAGATACCAATGTAATTAATGTAAATAACGATCATAAATTTTAAAAACTTCACTTGGTAGATACATAAATACTAGTATATGAGGCATTTTTATTGTAGTCTAGATTCATTAGTTTGGAAAATTACTTTTACTTTTCCTATTCATAATAGCTGTGACAATTTGACAATAGTAAATAATAAAATTAAGGTTATATTGCAATCGAGCGCGTTTGTTTGTACCATCTTTAAATCCAGCTCTGAGACGCTTCGCAATATTCTACGCTTTGGCGGCGTCTTAGATGTAGTTGTTTATATAAATATCTCCGTTCAGGCTTTCATTGAAAAATAAGAATTGCTAAAATAATTTATATTTTGAATAAGTTTTAAACTCCGTAATAAGACTTATTGAAATAGGTAAAAGTGACATTTTCTTTATTTCTTGTACTTCATTGAAAAAAAGATAAAACAAGTAGGAATAAATAGTCACTAACTATTTAACATGGAATAAGCTTTGAATTCTTCAAAATAAGTAATGTTTGTAATATAGGAACATAGCAAATATAATGGAATTTTGTTTTTGTTTTTTTTTTTTATTTATATATTTTCCTGGGACCCGAAAGCCAGACTCTCGAATATCAGGGTGTGGAGATTACCATGGAATGCTAAAGTTATTAAAGTAAATTCATCCATAAAAAAGAATTTCCGCTCCTTGAAGATCGATAATAATTTTCTTGACATTTTAAACAAATCATTTTTCTAAGTAAGAGGGTAACTGATATTTAGTAATATTAAGTAATTATTTTTGTATTATATTATCTATTAACTTTTTACGTTTTGATTGTATTACTGAGTCACAGAACGTTGGGTCGACAGTACGTCTATGCACGGCAGCTATACCGAAATATTTGGCGCCTGGCAATTACAATACATTCCTTATGTGTAGCTGAAATCGTTAAATTTCGGTGTGATTCCAAGAAGCTTCTCTCTTTTGGCATTGATAAATAATAAGGGTAATATGTTAATTAATGAATCTAGACTACAATAAAAATGCATCATATACTAGTATTTATGTACCTACCAAGTGAAGTTTTTAAAATATAATGATCGTTCTTTACATCAATCACATTGGTATCATTATATTATCCATACCGTACATATTTGATGCAGGTATAAATCGGATTACATTTACAAACGACAGTTTACAACACGAGGTTAGTGCGATTAGGTTATGTTACACAAATTGCTCGGACGTCGGATCGCGAGCAGAAAGAGGAACTCTTTGTAATCTGGATTTGCTTGCTATAAACAAACAAATACGCACAAATCATGCTCTAAAATACAAATAAATGCGTAAAATTCCTTGGATCTGCTTAGATCAGACAAACAAACAAACCTATAGCCAATGCGAGTGAATCACACATCGCACCGATACAGGATTCCGTCGTTTCCGCAGATAGATAGATAGAACACAGAAATCTGTCGTTCTCTCTGGTCGAGATACCTGTTATATTTACCGCGTTTTCAAATCAATTTACATTCACCGATAGAGTGCACCACTTCCCTGCCCGATACTTTAGTTTTCCGAAAATGCATTACGTTGACTAACTAGATATATTTAAACAATGTAATAAGGGTTAGAGCACTGTACTCTGGTATCGGTAATACGGGCTTATTAAATAATCGAAATTCTTATCGCATATGATGCAAAAATTAATTTTAAGGAAATTACGTCTCTTGCATTTTTCTCGTATCTGTGACGGTTTTAGAGTAAAAAATCATTTTAATTCCTCATGTCAAACTATAATTATTACCAAAGCAAGGAGGTCCGCGTTCGTAGCGAACACACGCACATACGGGTGTCGATATAGAAAGTCACCCGATTGCCTGTATAAATCCTCTAGTTGTTTTGACCGAGTAAGAAAAACACACCCATGTATAAAAACTACATGCGCCCGTAAATCACGTGGAATATTTCAATGCACAGCGATGACGTATATATACAATAACTTATTTGTTCGACACGAACCACAACGCAGCTGTGTTTTCGCAATATTCTACACATTGGCGGCGTCTTAGATGTAGCTGTTTATTTATATTTGTGCAGCACTCAATATCTCCGTTCAGGCTTTCATTGAAAAGTAAGAATTGCTAAAATAATTTATATTTTGAATACGTTTTTAAGCACTGTAACAAGATAAAATATATAAGGTATTAAACTTATTAAATAGGTAATAGTGATATTTTCTTTATTTCTTGTATTTTATTAAAAAAAGAAAAAAGAAAACAAGCAGGAATAAAGAGTCACTAACTATTTAAAATAATAAAACAAAAACTTGGTAAGTCTTTTTATCATTGATTAGAAATAATTCACGTATTATTAATATTAAAACATTGTAACTTTCCACAACAATACATTTGAAAATAATGGTAAGTAACCATATAATACTTTCTAGATTTTCCTTTGTAAATTGAAGTTCTCTTACATGTGAATACAGAACCTTAGAATCCTTAGATAATATTCTCTACTGACTTCGCAAAACTATGTAGGTACATATGTATGTAGATACATATGCAAGTTCCTAGGCATAGATTACGTGTAGGCAACGCCACTGAGTTTTCCGCTTCCCCGCTTCTCCGAACACGTTTGTCCGTGCTTTAATTATTACACTAAAGAAACCGATATATTTAAACCAACCAAATATATTTTATTAAGCATATTTTCTTTGCAACAAGCATGCCCTTTGTTGTTTCAAATATATGCAAAAAATGTACATTATTAACTGAAACAAAATATTTGGTTAGAAAGTTTAATATGTTCAAAGAAATTATTTAGTTCAGTATGGTCTTAACACAATAATATAATTCAACTTTATAAAAATGTTGGATTGGTTCAATTACTTTGACATTGTTGATACAACATCGGTACTTTGTTAACTCAAACAAATTTGTTACTTCGGGGGAATAACTACATGTTTGGGCGAAATATGCAGTTGGTTGGGGATCAAAATTTATTTCTAGCCAATGAAATGGCGAGTAGCCACCTGTGTCTTAAATCACTCCATCACATGATTCTAACATGTGGGTACTGGTATTATTTTATTTTATTCACCCTAAATTAGTCTTACTGAGGTATGCGTTTAGTATATTTTACAATGATGGCTAATATTTCTAAATTATTGAAGACTTGGGATTAACTAATTATACAAATCAACATATACAGGGTGTGAGGTAAATATGCGGCAAAAAAATCAAGGGGTTATTCCTTGGCCGATTCTAAGAATATTTTTCCTATGATGATTTTTGAAAACTCCTTTGTTTCGAAGATACAAGGCGAACAAGATTTGCGACAGTAACAACATTCTATTATCAAAAAGCACATGTAAAGTTGTTCAATCTACAATAAATGTTCGAAATGGCTTCCTCCAGTCTGGATACAAGCATTCAATCTTCTCGTCGTTGACTCTCGAACTTTTTCAAACACACCAGGGTCGTTTCTAATTGAGTTACACCCAGCAATTATCCGATTTCGCAAATCGTTCAAATTCCCCACTGGAGTAGTGTAAACTATTGACTTCAGATATTCCCAGAAGAAATAATCTAGGGGATTTAAGTCTGGGGATCGAGCAGGCCATGCGTGTGACCCACCTCAACCAATCCAAAGATCTCCGTATGTTGCTGTTAAAAAATTACTAGCAACCAAACTAAAATGTGGCGGTGCACCATCGTGCATAAACCACATTGCAATTCTTGTCGCATATGGTACATCCCCCGTTGCTTCCAAAAAGTTGCGGTACACCACGCCAGTAAGTCTTCCTGGTAGAAATACCGGTCCAATTAGATAGTCACCCACAATTCCAACCCAAACATTCAACGAGAACTGATGTTGAAAACGATCTTCAAATACTTCATGCGAATTTTCATTTGCCCACACATGGTTATTATGAAAATTCCTTATTGCATTTCCTGAGGAAATGGCTTCATCGGTAAAAAGAATCTGTGTCAGGAATTGAGGGATGCGACTAATGTTTGCAATATCCATTGATATAATGCAATACGTGGAGGAAAATCAGCACGTAGTAGTGCCTGAACGCGTTGAATGTGGTGTGGATACAACAAATTGTCCTTAAGAATTTTCCAAACTGTCCAATGACTTACATTCAAAGTATTTGCAATTTATTGCGTAGAACTATCAGGATCTTCAGGACATTCTGTTCCAATTGTACCGTTCTGACAGTCATTGATCTTCCTGGCCCTCCACTTCGTTTCATTGACCCTGTTTCACGAAGACGTCGATGACTGTTTGCGAAAAATTTTCGGTCGGGGACATTACGGGCAGGAAATCGTTCAATGTATATTCGTCTAGCTTCTAATGAGTTGCCATCCGCAAGTCCATACATGAAATGCATGTCAGTCATCTCGGCGTTCGTATACATCATGATATATGATTTCACTAACTATTAAAGACACGTCAAACAGCCAAACGTCACTCAATCTAAACAAATGCGACCAATGAGACGTATTCAAATGAAATCAACTACTAGATAAAACAGCCGTTTCATGTCATCGAGATCGAAAAAATAACAACACATTGTAAACAATTTTTTGTACTTGATAAACTCATTGGCGTATACCATACTTTTATTTACATTTATAATTTCAAGGAATATCGAATTTTGTTTGGCCTGTATCTTCGAAACAAAGGGGTTTTTCAAAAATCATCATAGGACAAAATATTCTTAGGGTAAGTCAAGGAATAACCCCTTGAATTTTTGAAATAAGAACATGTGGAGACTGTAGACTACCGATAAACATTCAACATTTAGTATGAGACGATGTTGGTAGTGCAAGAAATCATTGGAACACTGAAACACAGCAGATAATCCTGAATGCATACAATAATTTGATGAGTGAGAAATATGGAACTAAAACAGAGACAATTGTTAGAACATCGAAATTAAATGTCTTACTGAACAGCGCAAAAAATCGTTCAGAATGGTGTGTTTAAAACAAAATCAAGGAATAACAAGGGACAATCAAAGAAAATTTAACTAGTTTTCTGTGCTTATGCAATTCTCATTATCTTTATTTGATTTATATTTCGTTCATTTTAATTGTTAAAGTAATTTTGTAGTAGTATTTTTTTTTTTAGTTGTATTCATCCTTATTTTTACTTGATATATGTATGTATGTTTTCTTGTACTTGGGTCAATCACCTGTTGGAAAATAAATACTGTTACTGTAATATATACAAGACGAGTAGGTAATTTTAGCCGATAAGGTACAATTGCAATTATGAATGCACAAATCATAGAATTAAAATTTGGGATTTAAGATATGTAAAAAAATATGTTTGGAATAAATTAAATACAAATGTTGAATATTTCATGTTCCATATATTCACCTAATAACCTATGCTAATGCATTAGACTTTAAAATAGGTACTATTTAGTGTTCAGCCAAATTGTATTTGTTGTATACGCAAAAATTTCCCGCTAAAAACAGGCAGGGGGGATGAAATAGTTATGGCGTTATATATTGTAATGAATGTATGTTATTTCACATAGTTTTGTAGTTTTTAAGTAAATAAAGAGTTAAAATACGTAACAAGTGGCGACGAGGATGTTAAATTAAGAAGTTACGTGTGAGAAGAATTCAGATACCTTTTACGACGAAAAACCTACCTACAGACAGCTAGAAGTTGGGCAACCGTTACTTAACCCTACTAAAGTACTGAAACGCACTTACGTCAAAAAATAAAAAAATCCAACGCTGCATCATGAGTAGTACACCGCTATTTGGAGAATATAAACCGGAAGAGGAGGACTTTGGTTCGTACATTGAAAGGTTCAACTGTTTTACTTCGATCCGGAAGGTATCTGATGAAAATAAGGTTAGTTACTTTATTGCATGTGTCGGTCCAAAAATGTACAGCCAATTGAAGACCCTTTGTACTCCTAAAACCCCTAGTGCCCTATCCTTTGCTGAAATATGTACCTTGTTAACTGAACATTTAAATCCGAAACCGTTAGAATGCACTGAAAGACAAAAATTCCGTAATAGAAAACAGGGCCAAAATGAACCATTTACAAGTTTTTTATCTGCGCTTAAACAATTGTCATTAAATTGTGGATTTAAAGGGGAGGAGAGATTGCACGAAGAATTAAGGGATCAAATAATATTTGGTATTAGTAATGATAGTACACAAAATTATTTTTTAAGAACGCCTAACCTCACATTAGATGATGTTATAAAGAAAGCCTTAGCGGATGAGCAAGCTACACAAGGGGTACATCAATTTAAAAACATAGACGTTACAAAAAGTAAATAAATGAATCAATTGAAAAATTCAAAAAGCGGCGTGCGCACAAGTTTTAAGGGGAAAACGACAAAACGGTCAGAGAACGCGAGTTTTAAAAGTAACTATCAGGCAAATACACAATCAATCACATGTTATCGGTGCGGTAAATCCAATCATATCGCCCCTAAATGTAGATTTATTAATACAAAATGTAATAATTGTCAAAAAATAGGACATTTGGCAAAAGTTTGTAGGCAGAAAAATTACAATGCAGCCTCCGCAAAAATCAGTTGTACACCGTGAAACTACAAATACGGACAAAGAATTGGCAGATGGTTGTCAGGTAGTTACACCAAATTTTATCTGTGGAACTAAGAATCCTAGGAATAAATTGATAATAAAGTTAAGATTGCGAATAAATATATTGACATGGAACTAGATACGGGAGCGACCTATTCATTAATGTCAAAAAAAAGATTTGATCGGTTAGATACGGGCCTAGTCATTCAGCCATGTAACACCATATTACAAACATATAACAGGGAGACAATTTCATTGTTAGGGTATGTTGAGGTTGATGTCGAATATGAAGGTCAAAAGTCAAAGTAGATTTATATGTAGTAGAAGGAGATTTCGACACGATTTTCGGTAGAGACTGGCTTTATAAAATAAAAATAGATTTCGCAAAAATTTGCACAGTAGATGCCAAAAATACAAACATTGATTCTGAATTAAAATATTTAATGGACTCCTATGCAGACATATTTAATGATGAAATTGGATGCCCTAAAGATTTTGAAGCTGATTTTTTTGAAACACAATTCAAAACCAGTGTTTACAAAGCTAGACCGTTCCGTACGCTCTAAAATCATTGGTAGAAGCTGAAATAGATCGTTTGGAAGCTCTAGGATAATAACAAGACCACATTTTCTGAATGGGCGACCCCAATTGTCCCAGTGGTAAAGCCAGGGGAGCAATCAGACTGTGTGGGACTACAAGGTTACACTTAATAGTTTTTACAAATGGATGAACATCCAATTCCAAACATTGAAAAATTTTAGCTCGAATTGCAAATGGAACAATTCATTCAAAGTTCGATGTTAAAGAAGCGTATATGCATATTAAAGTATCCGAAGAAACTTCCAAACTACTTACAATAAATACATCGAAGGGACTTTATCGAGTTAATCGTTTGATGTACGGTATTTCTAATGCGCCTTCAATCTGGAACGTTGTATGGAGTCTATTTTCAATAAAATACAGGAATTCAGATATTTACGATGACATCAAAATTTCATCTTCGGGTTCAAGCAGCCATTTAAAACAATTAGAAAAATTCTTTTCACTTTGTAGAGAAAATAATATACGTCTTAAGAAAGAAAAATGTCAGTTTTTCGCTGATCAAATTTCGTATCTAGGATTTAATATTACTGCTGAAGATTATGTAAACTGATGACAAAGTTAAAGCAATTTTAGATGCAAAGCGTCCCACAAATATTACTGAGCTAAAATCGTTTTTAGGATTAGTTACGTACTATTCACGTTTCATTCCGAATATGGCAGAACGCGTACATCCACTATACGAACTACTCCGAAAAAATACTAAATTTAAATGGACTAAATTTTGCGAGGATACATTCAAAGAGTAAAAGAGGAAATTGGCTCTCTCGAGTACTAACTCTATACGACCCAAGTAACCCTTAATATTGGCGACTGATGCCTCCAGTCACGGAATTGGAGCAGTCTTATCGCATAGTTTTCCGATGGATCAGAAAGACCAATAGCTTTTTATTCAAGAACTCTTTCAAAATCCGAAAACAATTATTCTCAAATAGACAAAGAAGCTCTATCAATCTATTGGGGAATTAAGAAATTTTTTAATTATTTATACGGACGTAAATTTACATTACTCACTGATCACAAACCTCTTGAAAAAATTTTGCTGCAAACTCCAGTGCCAAGTCTTAGTGCCACACGACTTTTACACTATTCTATATTTTACAAGGATTTAATTATCAAATTAAATACAGACGCACAGAAAACCATGGCAATGCGGATTTTTGTTCTCGATTCCTGTTGAAAAATCCGACGAAATAGTAGACGAGCCAACAGTACTACAATTAAATCAATCTACACAGTTTTAAACCTCGTATAATTGGGAAAGAAAGCTAAAGGATCCAGAAACATCTTCTTTATTAGAAAAATAATTGGAACTGAAAATATAAATTTTAATCAAGGGGAGTACACAGTAGAAGAAGTTGTTACTGAAAGGTATTCGGGTAGTTATTCCTAAAGTTTACAAACCCAAGTTTTGGAAGAACTCCATCAAGGACATTTAGGAATTGTCAAAATGAAGGACTAGCGCGCAGTTACGTAATTGGAAAGGCATAGATGCCGATATTGAGAACCTAGTCAAAAATTGTAAAAATTGTTTATTGCACCAAAACAAGGAATCAATGTACCAATACATCCTGGGAATACCCGAAAGGACCATGGCAAAGAGTACATATCGATTTTGCCGGCCTACAAATGTAAATATTTTCTAATTCTAGTTGACTCCTTCTCAAAATGGCTAGAAGTGTATACGATGAATTCAATTCAAGTACAAACACCATAGACAATTTAAGAGATTGTTTCTCACGTTTCGGATTACCAGTGACTTTAGTTTCGGACAACGGACCGCAATTTACATCGTCCGAATTCCAAGAATTCCTAAAAGCAAATGGAATAAAGCACATTACAACTGTCCTTCTATCCTGCTTCGAATGGCAAAGCTGAACGTTATGTTCAAATACTAAAAAACGCTTTAAAAAAGTTACCAGAGCAACCAGGAACAAGCCTACAGGCAAAAATAAGTAACTTTCTTTTACACTACAGGAAAGCGCCACACTCAACAACAAATGTTTCACCAGCTATGTTAATGTTAAAACGGAACATAAGAACCAGACTAGATTTAATGTTACCAAATATTCAAAGTAACGTGGAGAAGAAACAATTAGAAACTAACAGAAATCTGAAAACAGGAAAACTAACAAGAATTTAAAAAGGACGACAGGGTATTATTCAGAATTTACAACAGTAGCATAAATGGAAGCAAGGTATTGTTATAAAAAAGCTAGGAAAATTATTATGAAATTCTATCAGAGGGGAAATTACATAACGACACGCAAATCAAATGAAACCAAACCGTAGTAATCTTGACAGTGCACCACCACCTTTCCAATACCCTTTAAATAATTTTCCTTCTCATGAAACTCCCATTCTGACACATGAAAGTAGCGATCAACCTGCGGCGCCTACAGAAATCGAAGCCGGTGAAATAGAATCTGAGACCCACATAGAAGAACAACCATCCACATCAACCCAAATTCCATCTACAAGTACAGGAAGCATTCCAGAAGATTGCAGTGAGGTTCGAGAAGAACGAAGAAGACATGCAACCACGAGGTCCACACTTCGGCAGAAAATACGACCACCTGACCGTTATTCACTTCCAAATATAAGTGAATTAAGGAAGAGGGTGTTGTATACGCAAAAATTTCCCGCTAAAAACAGGCAGGGGGGATGAAATAGTTATGGCGTTATATATTGTAATGAATGTATGTTATTTCACATAGTTTTGTAGTTTTTAAGTAAATAAAGAGTTAAAATACGTAACAGTATTCATAATACAAAATTATATAAATATTGTCGGAATACACTAGACTAGGCGATGATACGATTTATTTTATATGGAAATTATTTTAGCAAACAACTTTTATTATTAAAGTGTTGCGTAGGATTTCTCACGGCCAGAATCTACTGTAAAAAGTTTTTCCGGACTGTTGGGCTGTGGTCTTGTGTAATTACTTACGTTTCGTTCACAACTGCGGTGAACATCTTCAGCGGCGAGGTCGATGTTTCGTTCACGATGGCTCGTTGTTTAGTGATCCGACGTCAAGAGTGATGTCGTTATATACAGGGTGTATCAGATATAGAGGTAAATATAATAATATGTAGCAGCTGTAATCATATACAATCAAAAAGTCTTAATGTACAGGGGGTCTATCTGTAAGCATTAACGAGAAAAAAAATATTTTATAAATGCCGTGGGCTAGAGCCGCACCTGTGCCCAACCTAAATGCTGTCCCGAGTATACCCCCACATACCACTATCATTTAGCCATTACCGCTGTTGGTTTTGTGTGGATCGCCGCTTGGAGTGCAAGCCACTTCGAACATTTTATTTAAATTCTTCCCGTCTCGAAAAAACGATCCTTTTCAGGACCATCATGATTTCATATAAAGAAAATCGAAGCTTGATGCATCGGCAAAAGCGCGGGAATGTATAGATTCATTTTCGCGCGACATCATAGTAAAAAGGCGTGTTTGCAAATTTTCTGTATCTACATTTATTTCTGTGTAATTCGATTCAATTCATTTTGCGTTATATGATATCCAATAAATCCAAAAGAAATAACTCAGATTCATGTGGTACCGTTTATTAACAACTAGCTCTCGATTCGACAAAGCAAAAGAAAAATATTTACGTTTTTTGTAACTACTGAAGTCGCATATCCGGTGAAGCTCGAACGTCTTATCAGGATATTAAAAATAATACTTTGTAGATTTACGTAGAATGCTCTTAACAAAAAAGAAATGTTTATTTTATAAAAAGGAGAAATTTAAAATGCCTCAGTTTTGCTATTTCTAGAAGGGCACACTGGCCGATTGGCCTTTATTTATTCAGAATGACGTTAAATGAACTTACGGTATACCCTTAAGAATAATACTAAATGAGTGCATATTTATTATTATTTATACATAATACCACGTTTAGCGGGTGCTTAACATGACGTTTCCTTGCATCAGGCCCGGACTAATGAATTTTTGGCTCTAAATTTTACTTTTTTTTATTCTTTAATGATGAAATCCGGTTTCGGTGGGTTTGTGCTTTATATGTCGTGTAGTTAACACCCAAGCAAAATTTACTTTTTTATTTGATACACCCTGTATAGTCGATGCCTGTGTAACAGGGCGTCACGGACGCTTCATGGGTGACGAACGTTTCGGGCGTGACAAACGCAAACATCAGGCACTAGATCTTGTTTAAAGTATGTGTTTCTTCTTTCCGGTTGAAGTTGTTTACATGTTTGTAAATTTTTATGGATTCTCGGAATAGCCTTGTGTGATAGCAGTGCGAGGTGCTAGAAAGTACTTTTGTGACATCAAATTGGATGTTATAGTCGGGGTTTTATAGAGCGTGTTCTGCGATGACCAACTTCTCAGCCTGTCCCAGCCAGCAATTACACTCGTGCTCCTTAATCCTGGTGTTGATGCTTCGTTTTGTCGTGCCTATGTAGACAGATCCACACGAACATGGTATCCGATATACCCCCGTAGATGACAGATCGTGCGAGCTGACAAGGGCAATGCCACCACCATCCTATACACCGTCGATTATGAAAGAAAGATCCGAGATTTGCTTGATCCCTCTACCGACAGAAAACTTACTAAGAATCCCACAAATGCAGTTCTAAAGAGTACCAACCTACTCATCAAGAACTCGTCAATTCCCGAGGATAACCAAAAATGGTTGATAAGATCTGGGGCTTGTTCACCTCGTCTGTACGGGTTACCAAAAATACATAAGCCTAACACGCCACTATGGCCAATAGTTAGCGCGATCTAGTATCAGACCTATGCCCTTGCCAAATACCTGGCTAACTTCTTACAAACACACATAGAGCACACGACATCCAATATAAAAGATTCACATGACTTTGTCAAGAAAATCTCAGAGTTCAAACTTCTCCACTCTGACATACTATTGAACCTTGATGTAGTTTCCTTATTTACTGTGGTTCCAGTTGAAGAGGTTCTACAGCTCATTAGCAATAAGTTCGCTCCGGAGGTCGCACAGCTTTTCGACCATGATCTGAGCAGAACATATTTGCAATGGAACCAGGAACACTATGATCAGCTAGATGGAGTGGCAATGGCAAATTACTACATGGAGCAGTTCGAGACCAGGGCACTGGATACAAACCTACCTGCTGGTTCCATTATGTGGACGATACGTTCATTATTTTTGACTCAACAAAATTTTAGTTGTATTGACTAAAATCTTTGTTTAAAGATGGGCAAACAAATATAGGTTTTGTTAGGTGAAGCAAATAATTTTGTTAATAAAATTTTATTGTGTTAAGATCATACTAAATAATTTGTTTGAATATATTAAACTTTCTAACCAAATATTTTGTTTCAATCAATAGTGTACATTTCTTACATATCGGGTGTCCAGCCTAAGATGCAACGATCCATAGCCGATTTATTATTGTTTGTTTGGAAAAATGTTTCAAATAAATGTTGCCCCGAATCATATTCAACATATTTTAAAATTAGTTTCAGTAATGGCGAACTTCCGCTTGTACCGGAAGCAGATACTAACTTTATTATTTTAAATGGAACACCCTGTCTATTATTGTACTTTTGGATTCCTTGTTAAATTAAAATAACAATTCGTTAGGCATACATTGGGGCTAAGTTTTACTATTTCCGAATTACATGACGTTTTTCTAAAAAAATGACATTTGCAATGTGGTGTTTGGAAATATCTCCGGAAATACGAAAATTAGAAAGATTCGGTTTTCAGTTTTCGCTTAATCATGAAACAGTACACAGTCTTTTATTTTAAAATTGTAGCGTTTAAATTACAGAATTATTAAATAGGGCTCTGTAATTTTCGAACTCTAAAATCATGGATAACTTGATTTTTTTAAATTGAATGGTATAGCAATGTTTACATAAATGGATGTAAAATTTAATTTTCTTTCGATTTTATACGAGTGTCATTGTGTCTATCTCCAAAGGTTTTGGAGATATTCGCGACTTTTCAGTTTTTCACGATAGATACGTATTGCGAAGCGCCGACAACCTTCTCCTCGCATTTCACCAGGCTTGCAACTGGCAGCAGTAATACTGGTATGTTTAAAAAGTGGCCAACAGAATACAATAAGACCACTGGAAACAAACAACACTTGAAATTACAAAAAAAAAAAAAGAAAACACAACATTGCGAACTTTTTCGAGAAAGTGATGTTTCCATACGAAGCTACCTTCCACAAGAATGGATTTTTGAATTTGAGTTCTTTCATAACCAACGCCTGATAGGTAGGGTTCATATGGAATTTGTTCAGAATAATTTGAGGTTCTGTCAGAAAATATTCCGTTAGCTACTCGTCAGCTGATGTGGTTCCAACACGCTAGTGCTCCATCTCCCAATACTGTCGAATTTCGTCAGTTTTTGGATGTGTCTTGGGCGTGGAGGACAGATGACAGATGGCCTTCGAGATCGCCAGATCTTACAAGCTGCGATTCCTTTTTATGGGGTTTCATTAAAAATGAAGTTTATGATACGCCACCAACAACACCTGATGAATATGCCGCATCGTATTTTAAAAGTGTTTTCAAAAGTCACACCAGAAATGCTCAGAAATGTTCAAAAGTGTTTGCAAAAGCGATTTTAATTATGTAGCCCCTAAAACGGATCGCATTTTGAACATTTAATGTAATAATGTTGTACAAATTCTCTGTATAATGACGACACTAACATTTAAAGTGTAACCTATTGCGAGTAAGACGCTTGATGTGTATATACGCCATTCACTGGACAGAGTAATTAATTCGAAAAATGTTCTGATTTATGGATATACCAGTAATGTTGTGTTTTCTTTTATCTTTGGTATGTTCATTTCCAATGCGCTTCAGTAAATTCTACATTTTTTTTAATTTCAAGTATTGTTTGTTTCCGGTGGTCCTATTGTGTTCTGTTGGCCACTTTCTAAGCATTCTATTACTGCAGCCAGTCGCAAGCCTGGTGAAATGCGAGGGGAAGGTGGCCGGCGCTTCATTGAAAAATCGTGAATATCTCCAAAACCTTTGGAGATAGACACAATGACATTTGCATAAAATCGAAAGAAAATTAAATTTTACATCCATTTATGTAAAAATTGCTATGCCATTCAATTTAAAAAAATCAAGTTATCCATGATTTTAGAGTTCGAACATTACAGATATCTATTTAATACCGCTGTAATTTAAACGCAACAATTTTAAAATAAAGACGTCTGCTGTTTCATGGTTAAGCGAAAATTGAAAACCGCATCTTTCTAACTTTCGTATTTCCGGAGATATTTCCAAATACCGAAGACACTGCAAATGTCATTTTTTTCGAAAAACGTCATGTAATTCGGAAACGGTACAACTTAGCCCCAATGTATGTCTAACGAATTGTTATTTAAATTTAACAAGGAATCCAAAGTACAATAATATACAGGTGTTCCATTTAAAATAATAAAGTTAGTATCTACTTCCGGTACAACCGGAACTCCGCCATTACTGAAACTAATTTTAAAATATGTAGAATATGATTTGAGGCAACATTCATTTGAAATATTTTTCCAAAAATACAATAATAATTCGGCTATGGATCGTTGCATCTTAGGCTGGACACCGATATATTTGAAACAACAGAGGACATGCTTGTTTCAAAGAAAATATGCTTAACAAAATATATTTGGTTGGTTTAAATATATCGCTTTTTCAGTGTACTTAGAATTAATTAACTTATTAAATTAATTTGAGTATTTTCTTTTCTTTTTTATTTACACAAATCTTTTATTTGCTTACGTTAAGTTGGATATGAAATTATGAAATAAAAACCCAAACGAGATACTAAATAATCGGGAGTTTATTACTGCAACAGTGTTTAATCACACACAGTCAGTAAACAAAACAAAATAGATAGGATCTTAGAAATTTAAATATAAAACATCAACACGTGCGATCAAATTCAAAACTCATGTCTGCCTAAAGTATTATTTCTTGTATTTTATAAATATATAAATATATGTTTCTCTGTGTTCGTTTAAAATATGGCACTTGTTTCATTAAGCTGCTCAAGTTTTCGTAGAGTGCCGTTTCAGACATGTTTACATTTAAATTAGATGTATGATTCGCTCACAAAGAAATTTTAAGGAGACGTAAATTTCGTATATCAGTGTATATATGTAATTACCAAGCAATCTTGCGCATGAAATCGCAGTTGTATAAAAATTTATCAATTACCAACCGCAAGAAGGAGTTAAACCGGTTTATAATGAGACCAACTTTACGATATTATAATATTAAAAGCCTACCTTCGTATTGACAGTTCACAATAGTTCCAAACGTCACTATTAGTGATATAACGAAGTGGACTCGCGTTAAAGTATGCATTGCTTCTTCTTAACCACTACTGTTGAAAAAAACGCGGTTATTTGCTGGCTATTCTAATTTGTTCTGGTGGGGATATCTGCTGTACAAACAGTCGTAGGTCAACAATATCATTAACTAGTGATTATGATTAACAGACGCGTTTGCTAACAGTTGCATTAACAAAATTAATTGCCTTGATGTGTTATGATATGATTCATGTGAAGAAATTAAATGATCTTAAGAATTGTACTTTGTTAGCAAGGTCGGAAGAGCCACAGAGCCTAACACAGACAGACGCCGTGCTTGGAGGGGGCCAATTGTGAGTGCCAAAACATGGACAGATTCAGGGGCGGCGCTAACGGCATTGGCGCCCCCTTGCAAATGTCTAACATGGCGCTCCCTTATCCTTAAAGTTAGAGAGTCAGAAGATGAAACCAAAATGTGGAAATTTTCAAGTAATTTTAATTTTTTCAATGTTCTATGTATAATAATAGCCTATAAAATTATATGGGTAATGCGGCTTATTCAATAAAACTACTTTTTTTTGACTTCCACATTTCGTCATTTATTAATGACTTCTTCAGGAGGTAATATACAATATTATAACAATAATAATGGAAATATATCAGTGATACTTACAATTTCAATATAATAATATAAATTATATTATTTTAATTTAGAAATGTTGAATAGTCAGAAAAACTTTTTTGTCAATATTATTGTAATATTTTATTGTGATATTTATCTAGTAATGTTATTAACAAAAGAGTTTTTTGGCAATTTCAACATTTCTAAATTAAAATAATTTAATTTATATTGAAATTGTAAGTATTATTGATATATTTTCATTATTATTTCATATTCAGATCTTGTCCTTTCAAAAATACAAATAACTAACAAAGAAAAAGTTCAGAATAATGAAACAAATAAAAGAATTGGTATAATGAAAGCCATTAGAACATACAAACTTAGAGAAGAAGAAACAGCTAAGCTATATAGAGAAATATGTGAGAGAGAAATGAATAAAATTAAATGTAACATAAACAGAGTGTCAATAGAAACACTTTGCAAACTGTCAAAGATATATTACTAACCGTAGCAGAAGAAACCTGCGAATTCAGTAGAATAAATAAGAATAAAAAAACAAACAAATTGGTGGACGAACGAAATAAAGGAAGAAATAAAAGTTAAAAAACAAAAATGGAAGATATATTTGAGTAATAAAACTAGCGAAACATATGGCAGATATAAAGAGCAAAGAATAAAAGTCAAAGAATTAGTAAACGCAGCAACACAAAAATCATGGCAAGATTTTGGGGAAGCAATGGAAAGAGATAGTAAAGGAAATCAAAAACTATTTTATGGAATGTTAAAAAGCATAAGAAAAGGCAAGCAAAATAGAAGTATCTATGTAAAATCAAAGGAAGGAAGAATAGTGAAAGAGGAAGAAAACATAATGAAGCGATGGAAAGAATACTTTGAAGATTTACTCAACATTGAAATAACAGACTCAGTAAATATACAGAAGGAAAATGAGATTTATGCAGAAAACAACGAGACCGCAGAGGATGATGAAATAACGGCAGAAGAAATATTAAAAATGATAAAGATATCAAAAAGAGGAAAAGCAGCTGGACATGATGGAATTACAACTGAAATGCTGAAAAATATTGGACAAACTGGAATAGAAGTTATCAAGGTACTATATAATAAGATATGGAACGAGCGAAAAATTCCGGAGGACTGGGAAGTGGGAATACTGCTAAAGGAGACAACAAAGAATGTAAAAGTTATCGAGGAAATTACCCTACTGAGTACTATGCTAGAGATATACGAGAGTATTCTTGAGAAAAGACTGAAAGTAACAACTGAAGTACAACTTGAAGAGGCACAGTGTGGTTTCAGGAAGGGTTGAGGAGTACAGGATAATATATTCATATTGAAACAACTGCTAGTGAAAAACACAAGTAATAATAACATATATGTGGCTTTTATAGACATAGAGAAGGCTTTTGACTGTATACCAAGGGATCTGATATGGAAAAGTCTTAATAAAAGAAAAATAAGTAGCAAACTAAAAAACGCATAAAACATAAACATAAAACCAGAAATTACGTTAGAGTGGGCAGAATGCAGTCAGAAGAATTTTTAACTAAGGAAGGATTGCGACAAGGGGGAGTACTTAGCCCTACACTCTTTAATATAGTCCTTGATGACATCTTGAAAGAGATTAAAAAGAAAACGAAGAAATTACAAATAGGGTATAAAGACATGAGGATAGTGGAAATCGCGGAAAGTGCCTTTGTCGACGATTTGGTAGTGTACGCGGAGAATGTAAAGGATCTGCAAGCAAACTTAGATATTTGGGAAACAGCTTTGAAAAAGAAAAATATGAGGATAAATACAGAGAAGACTAAAGTTATGTCCAAAGGGAAATGCGATGGGAAAATAATAATTTATATAGATGGAAAGATTATGGAACAAGTAGAAATATTCAAATATCTTGGAATAAATATACACCAAGTAGGTAAAGAGGAGGCAGAAATTAACAACAGAATTGAAAGTGGGATAAAATTATATTATGCAATGAACAACGCTTTTATAAGAAAGAAGGAAATTTCAAAGAAAACAAAAATAACGATGTTTAACACAATATTTAAACCTGTATTGACATACGGCTGTGAAAGTTGGATCCTAAATAATCAAGCTAAGAGTAAAATACAAGCATTGGAGATGAGCTACTTAAGAGCGGTTAAAGGGGTCACTCGAAGAGATAGAATAAAAAACGAGAAGATAAGAGAAGAATTAGGAGTAGAGCCGATTTTAGAAAGCACAGAGAGACAGAAATTGAAATGGTTTGGGCATATGATACGCATGGAAGAGGAAAGGCTAACGAAAAGAGTATGGCTGGCAAGATCAAGACACAAACGAAAGAGAGGCAGGCCGAGAAAAACATGGGATTGTACAGTAGAAGAAAGTTTAATAAAAAGAGGAATATCCTGGAATGAAGCAAGAAGAATGGCAAAAAAACAAGAAAGAAGGGTCATCGTTTATCTATAACATCTCAAATGCTTCAAGGCGTACTGGTAGAGCAAGGACAGCTTATGCTGTCATTTGAAGTACGCCTTGTGATTTCTTTTTGATTTTTGACTAATTTAGTTTTCTTTATTTATTATTTTCATGTCATGCTTTTAATGTCATAATTTGAAAGAATAAAACTATATTATTATTATTTATAATAATAAAAGGCGACAGGTGTGTCCTTTTCTACTCTCTGTCGCACACCATAGGCGTCGCCCTATCTATAGCGTGTAAATTTGGCGTGAAAAAGTTTCTTAACTAAGGCTTCAGACGGGCGTGCGATTAAAAGGGAAATAATAGACGGGCGAACGGGTAACGGGGATGGCACGGGAATAGGCGTATCGAGATTAATAGTTAAAAGTAGAAAAAGAGGAGAAAATTCGCCGAAAATTAGATCGTAGTAGGCGGTGGGAAGCGAACGCCGCTGTAGACCGAGAAATGTCATCGAAGCGGATTTCGATGGATTTGGAACGTCAAAGTTGGGCTATTTCGTACGATCGCTGCTACGCTATGGTGGCACTTGAAAGTGGGCTCGACGTCGAAAACAGTTCTTACATGTTTCCTCTTACGGTTCGAACCCTAAAATAAGGTCGAAACGCGATATTTTCTCAAATGAGTCGATTTTATAGTGGTGTGTTTTTCACTACAAGATTATAACGACTGTACAAATAATCGTCACATAGGAGCATAGATGGCGCCACATATATCATTATTATTATTATATTAAAATCGATTTCGACCGTAGGGTCGTTTTGTTAATGCGAAAGGTAAGTTTAGAAATCGGAGGGGTTACGGAACATATTTTAAAAGCGTTAAGGTGTTTTCACGATTCAATTTTCTAGAAAAACCACGAAAACACTTCGTTACGATTGTAGAAATAAACACGAGCGCTACTAGATGGCGACAAGATAGATAAAATAAATTTCAACTTAAAACGGGCTTTTTCAAAGCCAAACTGCATTTGAATTAACATTAATTGGTAGTTGTGAATAATTTGTATTTTAATATTTATTATATTTCGGAAACATTTTAAAATATAAACAAATTCTGATTTGATTGCGTTCGTACTCAATTCTTATACAATGGAACACATGTACATGCGCGTAAACATACAAAAATTGTAAAGATATCACAGTAAAATCTATAGATGGCGATGTCTATTATTACTATATAAAAACGTTTAACAGAATCAAACTACCATTAACATTCGTTTACTTGCTTCAAGTACGTAAACATAATAATATTGTTTGTGCTATTACATAAAAATTAATAATAAGTGGTTCTTTTTATTTCTGAGAACGCTTTGTTTGACGGAATTCGTACGATGGCGTCGTATTTATCGCCCGGCAAAACGTTCGGAATTTCGTGGCACGATTTCGATTTTAAGCCAGATGTAAAAAGTCAAAACATGGTTCGACAAATGCTATAAAGCGATACAGTAACGAACGCAGATGGAAAATCGCAAAATATTGCCATTCGTGATGGAGTTAAGTTCATAACCTAACATGTTATTCGAATAACAACAACAGCGATGTGAAGTAATTGAATTATATTGCTTATGGATCCATACGTTGCTTAAAAGGTAAAATCAGATACACGTAATACACGGTCAAGTATGTTTGTGATTATAAATTATACAATTTTTAGAGAAATCGTTGAGCAAGTTTCGAGAGAGATGTCAAATCATAACGCCAATTTTTTTCTACTTTAGAGATCGAAAATGAATATAGTATCACAGCATCACAGAGTGTACTTCAACAGGAGAGCTTCAGATGTGCTAAAAGTTCAGTCGTAAAAACTTCTCCCAATAAGTGTCGAGCCATTACGTTCTCCTCCGAGGAAATTTGTGCCAACGCTGTGATAATTATATTATAGAAGAATAATCTTTGTTACAATTAAAAAAGGTTACTTCGGTTTTTTTTATTGGTGATCATGCCTCCGATGCCATTAAATGGGAATTTTTACATCTGAGAAACGAAGTAATTTAAAAAGGACACAGCGATCATCGATTTCCATTACGTTAAGGAAAGTTATAATTATTACTATTTGGAACACACGGTATGTACTTTTTATTAACATTTATCTTCGAATAAAAATATCAAATACTTAGAACTTTATTTACCTACCTTCCCTGCAAAATAGTACATTACTTTATCTAAATTATTAACGATTTTACTAGCGAAGCCTTTCATTAATTATATTTAAAAGAGTTTAAGCCATCAAGATATAATTCTTCTGCGAATATCAAGAAGATACACTAATTTTAATAAGTCTTATTATTTTTATTAAAATCTGTACATCAAATGTGATGACACAATTGTATATATTTCACCATAGAGCAGTGTTGTTCTAATGCTTTTAAACAATGTATTGAGATTGGCTAACAGATGGTACTATTTTCCAATAAATTGTACTATTTACTTTTTGACAATGTACTTGAATTGTAGTTGTCAATAAATTCTAATTATTATTATTATTTTGTTTAAAACAGGTTTCTGTAATTTGATATGATCTGCCATCATCACACAATCAGATTTCTTTGTTACCGCCACCCATTCCCTTACATTGAAAGTATTTTTTTCTGAATAATTACAAGGAAATAATTAATTGAAAATATTGTACTAAATTCCTCAATGAGGTACTATTGTACTACGTTTTATTCAATTGTACTAAAATAGTACAATAGTACGCTTCGGAACAACACTGCCATAGAGTAACCATGGTACATAATACGGTATGCTTACGCGCATACGAAAGTTACGTCAGAAAGGAGGACTTACTCAGTTTGTGACGTAGTGAGCTAAGATCTCTTTGTTGACTCAGTTAATTAAACTGTTGTTACTTCCATTGACAGTCTCGCTTAAACAAAATACAATATAAATATAAAAAATATATAATATATATATGGGCAAAGAATAGTTCCGCTGGCGTACTATAGATGTCCCAGCTAGGCTGATTTTAGAAAAGTACACGAGCAAACAAATATTAAACGTGATCTGACGTGATTAAACGTAAGTGGAATTTTCCGTTGCACAAACGCGTAAAAATATAAGATAACCGAAGAGTCGGTACGATACGAATGAAAGTGGTTTAACTGCGCGCGCAGCGAAGAGGTAGAGCATTCATAAATGAATTGTCAATTCGGAAAATTATTATGAAATGAATATTAAAGGAGTCAAAGCAAGTAACAGTTCAGTAAATAAAATAAAAACCAAAATATACATATTGGCTCAATGGATTAATATTCGTTTTATAATGAAATAAAACATATTTTTTATGTTAAAGCGAAGCAACACACGGAATATTTACTTTTATTTATTTCGTCAAATGCCTATTAACTTTCGCATAGCACATATTATATCTTATTTTGAATGCATGAAATCTACAGCGTTTTCGATTTATTACACTACGCGTGGAGAATGTATGTATCTATCGCTTTTATTAATAGTGTATATTAAAATAAAAACATAATTAGTGCATAAAAATGCGGTAAGTCGAAAATGTTATAAAATATTGTCACAATAACAGCGGGAAATTCAATTTTTAAAACTTCGAATTATTGGAATTCGATGGGGCATAACTTAAAAATATTTTGACTATATAGACTGTCCAACCGAAGACTTGGTCTTTGATTACAGTTCTATTTTTGATTTTAGGAAAAATACTTTCTATATATTATTATTCCATTTTTAGTTTTTATTTTACGTAGAAAAATAAAATATCAGACATAATATCGGGGATTTTTACGCGATTTTTTGGGTCACTATTTGCGAATATAGAATCAAAAACAAGATGGCGCGACTAAAATGGAGGAATATTATTAAAAAAATGACATTTTGCAACAGACATTTGTGGGTGTTTGGATCGTTGCATTTGATGCTGATAATATTTTTTGGAAAAATAAAATGGCGAATAAAGTGGGAAGAAAATTGAAATATAGGGAAAATCGCCAACTATTTTTAAGGCTGTACTTATGGGATGTTATATGGGAAAGGGAAAGGGAAGGGAATAGAAGGGAAAGGAAAGGAATGGGAAGGGAATGGGAAAGGGATGGGAGGGATAAGGGAAGGGAAAGGGAATGGAAAGGGAATGGGAAAGGGAATGGGAAAGGAAGGAATGGAAGGGAATGGAAAGGAATGGGAAAGGGAATGGGAATAGGAAAAGGGAATGGGGAAAGGAATGGAAAGGGAAATAGGGAAAGAGATGGGAAAAGGGAATGGGAAAGGGAATGGGAATGGGAATGGGAAAGGGAATGGGAAGGGAATGGGAATGGGAATGGGAAAAGGAATGGGAAGGGAATGGGAGGGAATGGAACGGGAATGGGAAGGGAATGGGAACGGGAATGGGAAAGGGAATGGGAACGGGAAGGGGAAGGGAAAGGGAATGGGAAAGGGATGGGAGGGAATGGGAATGGGAAAGGGAATGGGAAGGGAAGGGATGGGAAATGGGAATGGGAAAGGGAATGGGAAGGGAATGGGAAGGGAATGGGAAGGGAAGGGAATAGGGAATGGGAAAGGGAATGGGAAGGGAATGGGAATGGGAATGGGAATGGGAAAGGGAATGGGAAAGGGAATGGAAAGGGAATGGGAAAAGGGAATGGAAAGGAATGGGAAGGGAATGGAAAGGGAATGGGAAGGGAATGGGAAAGGGAATGGGAGGGAATGGAAGGGAAATGGGAATGGGAAAGGGATGGGAAAGGGAATGGGAAAGGGAATAGGAATGGGAAAGGGATGGGAAATGGGGAAAGGGAATGGGAAAGGAAATGGGAAAGGGAATGGAATGAGAAGTGGGAATGGAAAGGGAATGGGAAGGGAATGGGAATGGAAGGGAATGGGAAAGGAATGGGAAAGGGAATGGGAAAGGAATGGAAAGGAATGGGAAAGGGAATGGAAATGGGAAGATGGGAAAGGGAATGGGATGGAAGGGAAATGGGAAGGGATGGGAAAGGGAATGGGAAAGAATGGGAAAGGGAAAGGGATGGAAAGGGAATGGGAAGGGAAAGGGAAAGGGAAAGGGAAGGGAATGGAAAAGGGAAGGAGAAAGGGAAGGGAATGGGAAGGGAATGGGAATGGGAAAGGGAGATGGGAAAGGAATGGGAAAGGGAATGAGAAGGGAATGGGAAAGGGATGGAAGGGAATGGAAAGGGAATGGAAAGGGATGGGAAAGGGGAAGGGAAAGGGAAATGGGAAAGGAAAGGGAAGGGAAAGGGAAAGGGAAGGGAACGGAAAAGGAACGGGAAAGGGAACGGGAAAGGGAACGGGAAAGGGACGGAAAGGGAAGGGAAAAGGAATGGAAGGGAATGGACAAGGAATTGGAAATGGGAATGGGAAAGGATGGGAAAGGAAATGGGAAACGGAATGGGAAGGGAATGGGAAAGGGAATAGGGATGGAAAAGACAAGGGGAAAGAAATAGATAATTGGAACAAGGGAAGGGAATAGGGAAAGAGAATAGGGAAAGGAAGAGGGAACAGGGAAAGGGAATAGAGAATGAGAATAGGAAAGAGAATGGGAAAAAGAATAGGGAAAAGAATAGGGAAGGGAATGGGGAAGAAAGGGAAAAGGGAATGGGAAGGGATAGGGAATAAGTAGAAGAATAGGGAAGGGAATGGGAAATTGATAGGGAGGGAATTGGAAAGGGGAAGGGATAGGGAAAGGGAAAAGAATAGGAAAATAAGGAAAGGGAATAAGGACAGGGAAGAGAGAATATAGGAAACGGGAATAGATAAGGGAATAGAGAACGGAAAGGGCACGAAATGAGAAAAGGGAATAGGAAAATACTATTTTATCCTATCTATTTACTAAATTGATGTTTACCGTATGTGAATACCTGCCTACATCGAGTCAGCCAATGACAAAAAAAAATCTTATAATAAGCAGACAATATAGATAGAGGAATAAGCACTGAAATATATATAGCTTATTAAAACAAAATGTATCAGCTGTGTTTTCCTCGCTTTTTTTGTGCTTTATCTAACAAACGTCTAATATAACTTTTTGTCGAGCAACGTAAATTAATGAGTTGTCAATATTATGGAATTTACGTTTGGCTATAAATATGATCTCGCGAAGGATAAATAAAAACTAATAATATAAAATCGTCAAATTGGGAATTGTAGTTATTATTATGAGAGTGATCATTTTATTTAAACGCAGATAATATTATATAATTTAGCCCTAAGTAAAGATAATCTCATATTCGGTGTCTTCAAGAATCACGTGTATATAATACGTACAACAAAAACTTTTCTACAAAAGTTGTGCAGAATTCAATGCTGCATAACTAAAAATATTTTCAACTATACAGGCTGTTCCAAAAAGTAAGAACAAAAGTAAACTACTTAAAACGTACTGCACATTATAAAAGATGATTTTCAAGTGAATGGATGACTTCAAAAAACCACCTTCCTCAAGTACCACCTTCCTCCACTCCTAGATGCGCAGCATCTATTATTAATAATAAAGATAGTAAACTTTATTAATGCTAATACACAGAAACACTGTTACATATTAAAGCAAAACAAAGACAGCAGAATAATTAATAGGCGCACAAACATGGAATTAAATCATAATCAATCATGATGCCATTCTTTGTTTGTGGTTCCCTACAAACGAACGAATATGTCGATGGGATCCCCATTTTGCAGAATGATTCGTAATTTTAATAAATATGCCGACGATCTCGATTTGTTTGCCATCTCATTATTAAATTACAAAAAGAGACTTAAAATAAACATGATTCTCTTTCATAGGCTTCCTCTGTCCTTCTTAAATCTGTATTTTGTTGATTTCAGATTTTGTATTGCTAATCATGAGTTATTACATAGATTCAAGATAACTAATGTAAGGAAATTGTATTATAGACTGTAGTTTGCAAAAGTGTTGAACGGTTTACACATACGCTTTTTATGGAATAAGTGGATACTTTAGTGGGTATATTTACCTGTCTGTATCCCAAATAAATAAATAAATAAATAAATAAATAAATATCGCTAAAATTATTATTCAGAAATTCTTCATCTGAATAAATCTTTTGCTACAGGTAAAATCTCAGGGCGTAATAAATAGTAGCAATTTTCCAGAGCTTGAGACTAGGTTAAATAATAATGAAAAGTAAATATTGTTTATAAAAGATTATTGATATAAAATAAATAATGATCGCAAAGTACCAAAGGATGGAAAGAAGGATAAATAACACAACGTTTATTATTTATTTATTTTCCACGCTGCGACTATCGGAGTCGGTTCGGCCAGGGAGGCGCCGGAGAGATGTCGGAGTGAGCGCCACTGGTTATCAGCTGTTGCCTTCACTAGCCCGACGCTGTCGCCCGGTAAGTTAACCACAGCCCAGAATGGCTATTTACCAGTCGGGGAAACAAGGGATTGGTACTTGCGGAATTTTTTTTAATATGTTGTTAAATAGTTAAATTTAAAGGAAAATGTTATTTAAAATGAAAGAAAAACAAACTAGTGCGCCAAGGTCGATTAAATTAAAGTAAATTAAATAAAAGCAAAGAGAATATATTAACTGTTATATTGACACTTAATTCGGTGAAGCCTCGTCTTACATGGTTACAATGTATAAATATATGACATGAACTGGTGGGAGTGCGGGTTATTATTCAAAAAATTGTAAAATTATCAAGAAACAATAACATCAAATCTACGTACTCGATCGAGCATGCAAATGACTACGACCTACCATTGGTTTTAAGGTAAAAAAAAAAATAAAGAAAGCAACAATTAAACAAAATGATTTCACAAGTTACATTAAATTTTGACAATGACCGCAAAGACTAGATAAAAAAAAAAAGAATTAAGTTAAATTGAATTATGATTAGCAGAGACCGAAATATAAATAACAAAAAAATTACGTTAATTATTAATATATCAATGGTAGTTCGTTACACAAATATACAAGCAAATAACTCTTAAAATTAACTTACATGTAACACAAACAATGCACGAGGGGTTGATAGTCACCACCAGGGGCGGGTAGAATAGAAGAAATAGAAGCGTAGAAAGATGACGAAAGAAGGCCCCGGTCCAGGGACGACGTAGAGCGGCGTGGCTTGCAAAATCCGCGTCGGCGGGCTCCAAAAAAAAGAAGGCTTCGTAGTCAAAACACAGGGACTCAAACGGCTTCCAAGGAGTAGATTCTTACGACCAGAGATCCCCAACAGGGTTACAAAACGGGTAAATTAGGTCGAAAAGGATTGCAGCAGGGCGACGCTATTAGACTTTTACGTCTGCACTCTTAGGGGCTCGAGTGTAAGTGAAAAATGGAAGGGTAGAGGTAACTAGTTCCGCCTATGCCATTAAGTGGCAATAGGATTCGAGTATCGAAGGATAAACAACATGCAGGTGTGCGAGATTATGCGAATTCTAACGTTTCAAGTACAGCACGCACCAAAAAGGTGCAACAATTAACAAAAATGAATAAATTCGGAGCTAATTATGAACGGAGTTTAATGAAATTTACGTTATCAAAGCATCTAAATATATGTTAAATTTGACAATTTAAGAATTTTGAAAAAGGTACAAATAAAGCGGTACATTACAAAAAACAAATTAAGGTTAACGTGACGTTATACAAAATACGTAATAGCGACGGTAACTAGAAAAGGTCAAGGAACTTGGATAAATTCAGAAAAGATAGTGTACAGTTGGAGAAATAAGAAAAGGTGTTTTCAACACGTAACACTTTTCCAAATTAAATATTTTTTCATAACATACATATTGAATGACATTAATGGCAAGTTTTTATGGAGCTTAGGTATGCTATTGAGAAATTTTATGACAAAATAATTGATGCTATTATGACTGCTTGTCAGCTTTAATTTTGTTTATTTGAGTCTGAGCAGATGTACACTTCTCGCAGGAAAAATCGCGACACTAGCAATCGTCAATTTTAAAATTTCTTGCATGTAAATGCAGCTCTTAGAGGATATATTCACTTATTGAAGCCATAAATCACATAAATGTATAGAGAGAAAAAGGTTTATATATAGAATAAACAAATCGGAGTTTCGGTGGCGGCGTTTCCTTTAGAAATACCGAATAGGGCAATATTCATGCAAAAAAAGATTCACAACAAAAAGGCCTCTTGAATAGACGGCTTCATTTAGAAATACAGTGTATGTATTTAACTTGTTTGATGTTATGCAGAGATAATTGTTTTTTTAAGAAAACATTGGTTATGGAATTTTAAAATTACATTACTTGTTAGTGCTACTTTGATATTAGTTACTTACGTTAACAATAGACAATATGTCAATCAGCCTCCTGAGTTTTGGGACAATGTGATTTTTACAGATTTATTGATTACTACACTATTATTGTTTAGTATTCTTAAATATTGTATTACTTTAATGTTTTCATCTATCTATTAAAAAAATACGAAAAACAGTTTTAAGATTTAAAGCTCGCAAAGAAATTATTTTTTTGTATTAACTCCCGTTTATTGTATTTCAAGTAATTATATTTCGTTATCGCCTGTAAATCCAATATCTTTAGTCTATTTTATTGAAACACTTTTGGTCTGTAGCACAGCTCCAGGCAGTAGAAATGAGAAAATATTAAAATTAAATGAATCAAATCCAAAAACAAATATTTTAGCACTAACTGAGATTGACGAACAATCTGCTATCTTACGATGTTTGTTATGTATGTAAATGCAATGATAATTGTAAATAATTTTTAATAAACATGTGCTACATAAAGTCAGTTTGTAAACAGACCAAGCGTTGTCCATATTTCAAGAAAATAGAACGACATTGGATTACACAGACAATAGCTGCAAATATGTTCTTGAATATAAATAAACGCAAGGTTAATAAAATAAATAATTCTCTTGCGAACTTAAATTGCTTCAAGATTTTTATAAATAACCTTAAAATTATTTTTGGCAATTTTTTAATGCATAAAAACTTGAAAGTAATGCAATATTTAAGAATATTAACCAATAATAATAGTTAATACATCAATAATTCTGTAATCAATAAATCTATGAAAATCAAACTTTCCCGAAACTAAGGAGACTGATTGATTGTCTATTGCTAAGTGTATACTTGCGCCTATAAATCGAACTAAGTGACTAATATCAAAGCAGCACTAACAAGTAATATAATTTTAAAATTCCATCACCATATGTTTTCTTAAAAAAGAATTATCTCTACATAACATCAAATAAGTTAAATACATATACTATATTTCTAAATGAAGCCGTTTATTCAAGAGGCCTTTTTGTTGTTACGTATTTTTTTGAATATTTCCGTATTCGGTATCTCTAAAGGAAACGCCGCCGCTGAAACTCCAATGTGTTTATTCAGTGTATAATTTTTTTTTTTCCCTATACATTTATATTTCTGTTTGAAGCTGCATTTACACCCAAGAAATTTTAAAATTCTCGATTGCTGGTGTCCCGATTTTTCCTGCGAGAAGTGTACTTATTACCGCACTAGCTACTTTACCATTTATCATTGTCATTAAAAACTTATGTTTAATAATTAATTAATTTTCTTTCTTGAAAAATGCATTGAGTTGGTTGTAACAATGAAGTGTTGCTTTCATATGCCGCTCTTCTTCTTGAATAATTAGGATCGATTGGTTTGCAAATTTAAATTGTATTGGCCGGCAGTATCTTATTAAAAAAGATCGCTCATTTTAAACTGTGACAAGGGAAGTGCCCAAAATACTAGAATCAAATTTTGTTTATATCTAGAATGTCTAACATCTGTTCCGTATTTAGTTCAGATAAAATTTTGACGCACACTTTTGTTTAAAGAAATCGCTCTATTGGCTGGTTTACCAAACTCTGAAGTTTCACTTCCGCCAAAATGTCACTCACACTTATATTACTAGGACAGGAGATCTTCCCTTATGGCTTACTTTGATCTATGTCATTATTTTTTGGGTTGAGTATACACAATGAATAAATATACTTTGCAGCCTTGTCTTAATAATCCTCCAAATTTTCAATAATAACATTATACTTTTTTTTTAATTCTTTACTTTTACGGAATGTACTTTTGCCTTGTTAGATTTTATCTTATTGTTTGTTTAGGCTCTTATATCTTAGACATTACATAACTAGAAAATGTAATATCTGCTTATAATTATTTCACATATAAAGATTAACCATAAAAAAATAAGCTTGTTTCAAGGTGAACAGGTTTATTGAAATACAGGGTGTGCCACCGAACTGGGACATTAGAATTTTTTAAACTTCTAGTAGAAATTTGATTTTGAAACTTGCAGTGTAGACATGGTCTACTGTGATCTATTTAAGGAAAATATTTTCAACTTTATAGCACTTTCGGTATACAGGATGTTGATATCAACTTTCTAATTTTAAATGGAATGGTATAATTTTTATCGGTCTAATGAATTTGGCGAGTCATTTGCAACTAGTTTATATGAAGGTTCCCTATCCCTAAACTCAACCGTTTTCGAGATATTTTTATTTCCGTTGATTTTTTGATATGTGCAGTCAAATAAAATCAATTATTTCATGAGATAGTAGATATTTAGTGGTTCTACTAAAGTCGGTGCAAATACAAGGACGTAGATATAAGGTGTTATAGCAATAATCACTGAATTACATACAGGATGTTCAAAAACGCGCCTCCAATGTGGATACCTTTAAGCTAACAAAACTTTTTTCTTTCAAATGGAACATGGTATTTCTTACTACAGCATTGAATGCAGCACAAAATTCTACATCGATTGATATTAGGGTTTGGTATACCTATTCTTAATAGTTTTTGAAGTATTAGCATTTCTTGTAAAAAATTGCTAAAAATATGCCTAAATTCCAAGTTTCAAATAAATAAAATGAGTTTTTTTCCTACAAAACATTCTGTACATTATTTGCCTAACCTATCTAAATATTTATGTTTCAGATATCTAACGTTCACTAGTTTCTTACTAATAGTAATGTCTTTTAGTCATAGAGAACGTACATTAATTATTAGATATTAGTAGGGCATGAGATGTGCTAATAAACAAGTGATATCCATTGTTGGTAATTTATCAAATTGCGTAGTGATAAACCTATTCAGTATTAACAACTCATATCTTTTATAGTAAGTCCTAATGCTGCCAACTCCGTCACACATTTTCTTCTAACAAGTAAAATATTGTAAATCGAAAGAAATAAGAAAAACATTGAAAGTTGCATAGGTATACAAATAACATTTTAGACTTATTCTACATTCATGAAGAATGTAACAATGATTAGATAGCTACACTTATTTGTAATGAATATAAACCTCAAAAAAATAAAATACAAAGAGGAATTAAAGCAGATATCCTAAATACACCCATAATATTTCAAATATTGTTCACTTACTAGACCAGGTATTTTCCTTGTAGGAGAGCTGTCTGACATGGAGTCTCCGAAAACAATGCAGCCTCTTGGCTGTTTGTATTAAACTAAGTATTAAGCGATACAGACAGACAACAAAAATCAGGAACAAACTATTAAAAGTCTTCGAAAATGTCCAATATAAATGTTCTTTCAGAATAATAGTTTCTTAGTTCTTTTTTTAATTTGACTTACTTTCGATGTATTCAATAAGCAGGCGAAAATATTAGCATGTAATTTGCTATCGCATAATAATTATGGCTTATTAATATTTTATAGTTACAATTACATAAAATCCGCTAATAATTGGAAAACTTCCAATGATAAATATCTTAGCTATGGAAACCAAACAATGCAAAAAAAAGATAACTCATCATTCTAAAAAATAATATACAGAGTGTTTTTAGGAAAAAAAATATTTTATTTACTCGAATCTTGGAAATTAGTTATATTTTAGGCAATAAATGCTAATATCTCAAAAACTATCAAAAATAGGTATACCAAACCCTAATGTCAATCGATATAGAATTTTACGCGGCATTTAATGCTGTAGTAAAAAATACCATGTTCCATTTAAAATAAAAAAGTTTTGTTAGTTTAAAGGTATCCACATTGGAGATGCGTTTTCGAGCACCCTGTATATGAGTTGGTCATTATTGCCATAACACTTTCTACCTACGTCTTTGTACTTACATCGACATTAGTAGAACCACTAAATATCCGATACCTCATCAGCTATTTAATTTCACTTGAAACAGTGCAAACGTAAAAAAATCAAGAAAATTGCAAATATATCAAAAACGGTTGAGTTCAGGGATAGGGAACCCTCATGTAAACTAATGGAAAATGACTCGATACATTCATTGTACCGATAAAAATTGTACCATTCCATTTAAAATAACAAAGTTGATATCAACACCCTGTATACCGAAAGTGCCATAAAGTTGAAAATATTTTCCTTAAATAAACCACAGTGGGCCATGACTACATTGCAAGTTTCAAAATCAAATTCCTGCTGGAAGTTCAAAAAAATATAATGACCCAGTTCGGTGGGACACCTGTATATTATACAACTAATGCGTAACTTCTATTAGTTAGGATAAAATATTATTTCAAATTTTAACCTAAATAAATATTAATAAAAGCATTACAATGATTAATGTTACTTGAAGCCAGGGTGCATTTATGAAGGCTCACCTGACCTTTTGTGCTTTCTGTTTTTAAAATATAATAATATAATTGGTGCACAAAATTTAATGTAGATATTAGACTTTGTAAACATTTCAACTTAATTTCTTTTCGAATTCTTTACTATATGAAGTAATAAATATGTATCTTAATTTGTCATTTATACATTTACTTAATTGTTGTTAAACATAAATATTGAAAGTCGCCAATGGCTTCCTAACTGTGAAAAAAAGTATTTCAGTTCAATTTTCGCACCTGATTTGCATAATTGCCAAGTATTTTACATGCAGAATCCCAATAAATATGCCAGCTATCCCAATAGTAAGTAGTTTTGATAATCACTGTGTTGTAGACGACATTAGTTATGTCGAGCAGTGTACATCGAGTATCGTCTGTCCATATAATTATAGACTTACATTTGGATAATACCAAGGGTATTCCCGTGAATCACTAAAAGGATATCAATTATTGTTAGCCGCAAAATATAAATAAAACCTAGTATTTTATTTATTAGAATCTTCCTATTATGAATAACCAGACTAAAACATTTACTATCACTGCTGAAATAGGAAAAACCAAATTGAAAAATTAAAGGAAATGAACGCATTGGTGACGTTATAACTTTAAAACCGTTAGCAATAAAGAATTGATGTTTGGGAATTCTTCTTCTATTACTGTAAATTTGAGGTAGGCGTTCATTAGTAAGTATCGGACGGATCGCATTTTGCTATTAGTTACATTCTTTTTAATAGAACTGCGTCTATCTATCCGCATCGTAAGCATCGCACCTCCGTAATGCCAACAGAAATTCGGATAGACCAATTAAAATCCGAACTTCCGTACGCTGCCAATGATGTCATTCAAAATCCCGCCAAGTGCACGTGCTTCTTCGGCATTCGCATTTAGTATTTCAAGCAGTTATTGCCATGGACGTTGCTCGCTTTACTGCAATTGTGCAAGAGTATGAAGAATTACATAATTTACGACATCCACAGTACTTAAATCAGCAACGAAAAATTGCTTTCTATGATCTCTTCCTAAATATTATAATAAAAATAGTTAGAGTCTTTCTTGAGGTCCTATCGAGTTTCTAAATGGTGTATTTTGTCTTGTGAAATGTTGTCTCAAACTATTTAGTAAAGTTGTAAACATAGCGCGAAACATACGAAAATATTGATAGGATTTTACATCATCTTCTATCAAATCCGAGGAATAATGTATGTTACTCTCCATACTTTTCTTGTTAATATTGTGTATCCAAATAATGATTGTATACCGGTTTAAATTGACCAATAAACGTTCGGTAAACTTTTCGGTAAATTACAAAAACTATTTTTTAGAATGATGCGGTATCTTTTTTGCATTGTTTGGTTTCCATACCTGAGATACTTATCATTGGAAGTTTTCCAATTATTAGCAGATTTTATGTAATTGTAATTATAAAATATTAGTAAGCCATAATTATCATGCGACAGCAAATTACATGTTAATATTTTTGCCTGCTTATTAAATACATCGAAAGTAAGTCAAATTAAAAAAAAAAACTAAGAAACTATTATTCTGAAAAGACATTTATATTGGACATTTTCGAAGACTTTTAATAGTTTGCTCCTGATTTATATTATCTGTCTGTATCACTTAATACCTAGTTTAATACAAAAAGCCAAGAGACTGCATTGTTTTCGGAGACTCCATGTCAGATGGCTCCCCTACGAAGAAAATACCTGGTCTAGTAACTGAACAATATTTGAAATATTATAGGTGTGTTTAGGATATCTGCTTTAATTTACCTTTGTATTTTTTTTTTTTGAGGTTTTTATTCATTGCAAGTAAGTGTAAGTATCTAATCATTGTTACATTCTTCATGAATGTAGAATAAGTCTAAAATGTTATTTGTATATGTATATTTTAATGTTTTTCTTATTTTCTTTCGATTTACAATATATTTACTTGTTAGAAAGAAATGTGGTGAAGGAGTTGACAGCAGTAGGACTTACTATAAAAGATATGACTTGTTAATATTGCATTAGGTTATACACTGTGCAATTTGGCAAATTACCAACAATTGATATCATTATTTGTTAGCACATTCATGGCTACTAATATCCAATACTTAATGTACGTTCTCTGTGACTAAAAGACATTACTATTAATAAGAAACTAGTGAACGTTAGATATCTGAAACATAAGTATTTAGATAGGTTAGGCAAATAATGTACAGAGTGCTTTGTAGGAAAAAACTCATTTTATTTGGTTGAAATTAGAATTTTAGGCATATTTTAGCAATATTTTACAAGAAAGCTAATATTAAAAACTATTAAGAATAGGTATACCAAACCCTAATATCAATCGATATGGAATTTTGGGCTGCATTCAATGCTGTAGTAAAACATACACAGGTAAAAATTTGACGGAGTGAAATAGGGGTCTTCCGTTTGGAAATATTTTGGTTCCAAAAAGGAAGTTGCCATGCTGAAAACGGAAAGTATTTCCTCGGTTTTATACAAAAATCTCAAACCAAAACGGAGAGATTGAATTTACTACCGCATTCTAACCAGATTTTCAAGAAAGAAATATTCTTCCGTTTCTCTCCGCATCTACACTACCGTATTTAAGTCCTAAATGTGAACAATATCCTACATTGCATTATATTTTCTCCTTCACGGAGGTGATAATTTGTTTACTTTAACAGATGGTTTCTATTTCTAATCCTCAACGCCAAAAAGGGAAAGGGATACCTCCGATTGGGAACATTTGTTCTCCAAATCGTAACTGTTTCCCTAAACATTTTAATATTATATTCCACGTGGACTTATTTGCATAATAGGAGATAATTTTATCTGATACGATAGTAGTATTACATACATATGGGGGAAACAACATCCGTTATTCATTTTAATAACAGCAGTAGGAGTTAAAATTTCTCCATTTCGGAAACTTTTACATTTATTGCAAAGTAGTAAAACTGCATAAGAGAGACAAATTGGTCCTTAACGGATTAGGTTGCCTCGGTTAAAGATGTATATCAAATAAATCCGATTCATACGATGCGTGCGATACTTAATAGTGAACGCCTACCTTAACCGGAAATAACTTACAAGGAAAGACATTTTTACTTCCAGGGAGTGTAATAGGGCTTCAAAGTTTTCCCCAAAAACACATTTTCTTGCAATATTTCAGAAACGAGAAGAGATATCGAGTTCTGGTAAGGATCAAATCGTTCCTTGTTAGTAGTTGTACATTTTAGGTTGAAACGAACCCACGGGCCGGTTAAAAAAACCTAAACCTAAACCATTTAACAACTTAAAACAAATCAACCATCGCTCAAAACAGGGATGGGTAAAAAATCGGGTAATTTTAAATATGATGCGGGTAAAATTGAGTAATTTAATCACAGATGGCGGGTATTTGACGCACTTGGAGCTGGTAACACTGTTTTCTAGTGCGATCAGAGCCACCTAGAAGAAAGAAGGCGTATTTAAAATAAAATAAAATTGCACTAGATAATGGAGATACCTAACCACACATTCCCATGCACAACAAGAAAATTTTTTTGTCACTGAAAAATATATATTAATCCAAAGAAATTTTTCTTTTAAATAGTAACAAAGAAACGTTTATTAAAAATAAACAGTCGTTCAACAAGCACATTTCTTTCTTACAAAGAATACAACTTGAAAACAATTGATATTAATCGGGAAGCAAGCATTGCATTATTGTAATTGCAAAGCATGTTTTGCCGAATAACACTACAGTTTCAAATAGTTATTTTAGTCGATTGTAAGAAATGAAATATGTTGAAAGTGATAAAGCATATCTTTCGTTCAAAAATTTGTTTAATTGACCGAAACAAGCATATACAGTCAAACACACGGAACTGCGGTAATGTATTTAAAGGGAACTGATGGTGGGGTTAGGTAGCAACACAGAGTGCGCCACTAAGATGCTATACACAAGTATACAGTAATATAAGAGGGTTTCACTGAAAATCAGCAGTGTCTTATGATTTATGATGGAGTTTACAAAACACGGAAAAGTGCAAATACATTACAAGGTCACTCGGTGTTATCCACTAAAAACCTTTTTTCACACTACTTATAACCTGTTATGAGAACTATCAATTTTTCTAACCCTAAAGGCATTATGCAATGTACACCATTTCTTATAATAGCGTACTACTGAAAGTAGACGAACAACGATTTAAACATTTGATATAGGAATTTTGCTTACATTTTTTTTAGGATCTCCTTTAACAGATGTATGTGAGAATACTGGGTTTATTTTATTTAAGATTTTCATTTGTGTAAATGATGAAAAATTTTGAATTTGATTTGAATTTATAATACTCTTCCAGTCAAGATATATTTTATTTTGTAGTTAGTACAGTGTAGTACGTATTTATGAATAAATATTTTATGCTCTTCAGTGGCCGAAATTGGTGTTAAATTATAGGTTTTAGCATGTGTTGTGGTATATGAAAAAAAGTATTTCAAATATAAATCTTTAAATTAAGTACTATATACTGGTTAGAATAATTAGGATTAAGTTATCGTTAAATATTAAAATAGGTATACTGCTGTTGTTGTGCTTGTTTTTAGATCATTACTTCTATCCTGTTTCAACTTCAAATTCATGATGTGTGAAAAAGGGAACAGCTGCGTGAAGACGGCACGGCGGTTGGAATTAAGGGAAGCGAGGGGCTGCTTCGTCAGCACTCAGAAGGATAATAATAATTTGCCGACTATCAGTAATAAGGTCTTCTTCCCAGATCCTGCTGCCAGAGTAAGGTTTTTACTTCCAGATAACGTTTGTCCATTACCGTCATGTGTGTGATCCTAACGCTGCCTCTCTGAAACTTTCATTCGGTTTCTTTGAGGTTTGCAATGGTGTTTTAGGGTTTGCGTCAGATCTTTTTAACCCTCAATACTTCTTTATTACGTCTCTCACATTCGGATTCTTTGCCATGCCTCTGATTTTTGCCTTCCGTTTGATTGAGGTATCTGTAACTCTAAGCAGAGGATCTTTTACATGTTATGGGCCAAATGAGACCTGGTTTTTTAACCAGGTTGATACTCCTCCCTTACTCATGACTCATTCTGTCTTGGGACAGGCATTGGCAGAGTGTTGGTAGATGTGATGCTACTTTTCTGGATGTCCCAATTTTGTGTGAAATAAATGATTTCTTTAAAAGAAATGTATTCGAAATCACATATAAGTACAAACAAAAAAAATTTTGGGGCGAAATTTATTCGGATGGAAGAATTTTAATATTAAAACCTTTAAGTTTTTTTTTTTTTTTCATTATATAAAAGTAATTTTAGATGGTCCTTCATAAACGGTAAAAAAAGTTAATTCATAGTGTGAGAAGTTAATGTAACTGAAAAATAAATGAAGTATTTTAGAAGAACAATAGTGTAGAAGTCGGTAAAAATTACATGTATAACACTTTCTTATTTACGGAGAAAAATAAAACAAAAAGAGAAATATTATTTTCTTTACAATATTTTCTAATTGATAGCAAAATTATATTGTAATCAGCACTAAAAAAAATGGTGTAAAATAATATAAAATTTTAGTGTTACAACACAATCTAACGGTATTTAACGAATAATTTGTAATATTAGCGATATTTTCTACTTAGTTTGTTTACAATCAAAATAAGTTTATGGCCAGTAAACTGGTTTGTTATCTGTGCACGTTGTTCTGGTTAGAATAAAGATATTTTCTTAACAAGACACATTTTCCTCCGTGTGTAATTGAAATAACTATATTGATATTAATTTGATATTAAACTCAAATATTTGATTAAACTCAAAAGCTTGTTCAAGATAAATCGCACCCGACAGACAAGATTTAGTCTTGTTATTAATTCTTTCCGTGTTCCCGTTATGATTCATAAGAAAGGTCGTCGCAGAACTGTGAACGCCCCTTTATTAGAGAAAAGAAATTAAGAAAAAAAAAAATACCTAATACAAACAATCGCAAATACTAATAATTTATTCAATTCTTTGTTTTAAAAGGTTGCTAATATGCAGAGCAAGGAAGTCCGCGTTCCGAGCGAACACACGTACATACGGATGTCGATAGAAAGTTACTCGATTGCTCGTATAAATCCTCTAGTTGTTTTGAGCGAGTAAGAAAAACACACCCATGTATAAAAACTACATGCGCCCGTAAATCACGTGGACTATTTCAATGCACAGCGATGACGCATATATACATAACTTGTTTGTTCGACACGAATCACAACGCAGCTGTGTTTTCGCAATATTCTACGCATTGGCGGCGTCTTAGATGTAGCTGTTTATTTATATTTGTGCAGCACTCAAATATCTCGGTTCAGGCTTTCATTGAAAAGTAAGAATTGTTAAAATAATTTATGTTTGGAATGCGTTTTAAGCATTGTAACAAGATAAAATATATAATCGCATTACTTATTTAAATAGGTAATAGTGACATTAAGGATTAAGTTATTGTTAAATATTAAAATAGGTATACTGCTGTTGTTGTGCTTGTTTTATTTCTTGTATTTTATTTAAAAAAAAGATAAACAAGCAGGAATAAAGAGTCACTAACTATTTAAAATAATAAAACAAAAACTTGGTAAGTCTTTTGATCAAATTAGAAATAATTTACATATTATTAATATCGAAACATTGTAATTTTCCACAATACATTTGAAAATGATGGTAAATTTGTTATATCTAGCGGCACGTTAAATTTAAACGATTTACAAAAAAAAAATGTATTAAATCTTAATAAATCTAATCAACGCCCTTACCTCAAAATATTGATGCAATTGGGCCAAAAACAGGGGAAGCTCTTTTCATTAAATTATGTTATTGTTACTTTTCATTGTAATTTAATAAGTTTTTAAAATTTGTAACCAGATAATACTTTCTAGATTTTCCTTTGTAAATATGAAGTTCTCTTACATGTGAATACAGAACCTTACATATAATATTCTTTACTGGCTTCGCGAAACTATGTAGATACATATGCAAGTTCCTAGGCATAGGCTGCTGTAGGCAACGCCACTAGAGTTTTCTGCTTCTCCGCTTCTCTGAACGCGTTTGTCCGTCCTTTACTAATTCGTATAGCAGGTAATACATAGGACGATCGTCCAGGTTTACCTTTATGCTATGCAATGGTATAACATAATATAGCGCAAATTAAATAAGTATATTACAAAACACAACATGATTCTCAGCGTTATCAGATTGTATCCGTGTATGTAACGGCAATATAACATATTGCCTATCAAATTACTGATATACAAGTAGATTAAAAAAACAAGCCACAATCCATAATATTTAATATCACAAGCAATATTAGAGTTAGAACATTATAACAAAGTCAAATAACACTACCTAGTGCTATATTTACCACATCCTCTTTTCGAATATTATAAATCTTCAACTATCAAAGCGTGCCATTAGTGTATGTGAGTGATTTTCACAAATTTCTTGCGTATGTAGGTAAATTCAACGCAAATGAAGACAAAATATTGTTAACCATTTATGTGTGTGTGTGTGTGTGTGTGTGTATGTGTCAAAAAGAAATATACTTTTAGTGGACAATCAACGTTTAATACGAGTTTTTGGTTTGCAGAAGCAGATGTGATAGTATCCTTTTTCTATATGAAAATTTAACGAACAGAATAATAATCTATGCTAAATTTACGCAGGTACGTAATTTCGTATCTAAACTTTTATCATTTTATTTACTGACAAAACACTTTCAAGTACACTTTCTGTGTACTTGCAAGGGAACATTGAACAAGAACGTCATATTTTTTTTAGCGAATCGCCTGATTTTAAGGTACGGTTAAGGAATGAAGCTTGTGTACAGTTCTCTAATACATAAGCAACATAAATTGCCGTTACGAATACAATCTAATCCTCTGCAAGACTTGGAATTATTTTTATTCCCAAAGTAAGTTTTTGCTATATCGGCTTATTACAGTCAGTAGTCAAATAGGTACCTATACATTATTTTTGACCGTATTCTTATCGCACTGTAAAGTGGAATAAAAATTTAACTTAATTAAAATAAAATAATTATCTATTTCTATGAGCCATGATGTTAAATGATAAAAGTAAATATGTGGCAGTAGAATACATTAATATACTTCCATTAAATCGAATCAATTAGGTTCAACTGGAATTACAGCTCGAAAGTAATTCATTTAATTTGGACAAAAACATAGTTCATAAATTTTAAAGCTTCGATCATTTCTTGACCATGTATATAATTTTTAATTTCTTCTTCTCTTGGTTTTTAGGTCATAAATATTGAAAACATGAATGAATACTACAACGTTTTAAAATGTAAAAAATGTAAATTCATAGAATTTGCATTTTATATTTATATACTTGAAAAAGCTTTGAAATAAAGCGAAAAAGTAGTTCATAAATTGGCTCTACTCCGATAAGCCATTGAAAGGTGCTCCTAAAGCTATCGGGCTGAAATTAAAGCAAATGAGTACTATTGTTACACATACTCTAAATACCGAAAATTAGCTCAATCGATTCGAGATATTAGCATAAAGGTGGAAGAATTCAAAATTTCTTTTTCTCAGGAATTACTTAAGCTATCACGTTAAAAAAAATTACATAAGTAAACACTGACTATGGGCATTCTATAAAAAATCAAGAACTAATTCGAGCCACTCAGTTCGAAGTTATCATTATTTTCCCCCTTTTAAGGGTGATTTTTTTGAGTTTGGTTTAAGGTGCCAACTTAGCTTTTTATTATATTAGGCTGTATCAGTGTTCGTATATACCTTGATCGGCAATTCCCGGCGCCGACACGAAAAATTCCCGTTTTGACACTGCAATTCCCTTTTTTTGGCGGCAAATACAAACTTATTAACTGTTTTTAATAAATTACAGATTCATTTTAACTAAAGCAAATGAAGAACAAAATACAAAAATAATAAAAATTTAAATTTATTGATGCAAATAATATTTTATCCAATAATTTCCTCTAAAACAAAACTTTTTCCCTCTGACGTTCAAAATTCCCTCTAAAAAGGGAATTTCCCTCCCATATACGAACACTGGACTGTATACATTTAGGTATATATTTTTGCAGTTTTTTCTGTGTGGTAGAACATGTAAATTAAAAATAAAATCTCTGAATGATTTTATTAGTAGGAGCAATTTGTTATTGGTTATTTTAGGGTTAAAATAATTGTTCATTGATTAATTTCAGGATTATTTGTATAAATGTTTCAGCCCTAGTAGTTATAAAAGCACCGAAATATAGAAAAGCATATTGTAACAATAAATAAATAATATTTAATTCCGTACACGCAGTTCAAAGTTATTTTTATTTTCCTTTTTGAGTGGTAATTTTTTTGAGTTGAGTTTAAGGTACCTATTTGACTTTTTATTATACATAAGTGTATAATTATATTTGGGCTTATTATATACTTCGTCAAGTTCTTTCAGTGAAGTAATGGGAATAAAAAATTAAACCTTTTTGAGTGATCTTAGCAATAGCATTGGTTTATTGATTATTTTAAGGTTAAAATATGTTTCCTCATTTGAATAATAAATATACAATAAATAGATAAATACACCCATTTCATAAATATAGCAATGGCAAGCATGTAAAAAAGAACAATACTTGAATAAATTTATTAAAAATAAGCTAGATCTATGGTAAAATGAGAATGCCCAAGATGAACCACAAATTCATCCCCGAACAGATTTGGCCGTTCTCTGATATTATATACGTAAGGCAACAAATTTTCAGCATGATGTAATGTGGACGTGACAGAAGGCTAAGGCTAAGGTCAACTAACAATCAGAAAAATAAAATAGAATTGAATACCTACCTAAATAACGCGCTATATACAGGTATATCCAATGAAACTCCCCGCGCATCCATAATAAATGTAGGTAAAAACATGATGCTTCCGTTTCACTTCTGGTTCAAATCATATGAAAGATACCGAAGTAATACTTTTTATTTTGTGGATTCAAATGTGTTGAACTCTTGTGGGCATCTCCAAATATTTATTATTCGAATGCGAACCGCAAGTTATTTTAACTGGATTATCAGTATAGTAAGCATAATTTGCTTATTTTATACTGATTCATAACTGTATTTATATACAGTAATATAATATAATTATATTTTTCAATTTTGCATTTATTTACTTTTATAGAAATTAAATATACAAATTGCTGTCAAAAAATTTAAAAGAATGCATCAAATTTATGTAAATATTATTTGAAAATTACTTTACATACATACCCCCCTATTTTTGCATTTCTTGGTAAGTATATAACTTAGTATTCACGTCGTTTTTCTATTACAACATTTATTATTTTTTTGCCATGGTTCATTCCTTTGTTTTTCATCAGAAACTTCACTTTACTGGAGGCAGCTTTCAGTAACAAAGCTATATCATCATCGGCAATATAACATAAAAATAAGTAATTACACTAATCTGTATTTATATCACGGTTATTGTCCGAACCCAGTGAACCAAATTCAAATTTACCACAATTATATTCAGTAACTTAAACTTAAAGGTATTCAAATAACTATTAATCTAATACAAAATCGTAGGTAATTTCATGCTTTAATGTTGAAGTTACTGAAAATAATTGCGGGAAATTTGAATTTGGTTTACTGGGAATTAACTTAGGTCTAATCTCCTATTTGCTTTTTCTTGACTTAATAAACTAAGAAAGGCTAGAATTTCAAGATCTTAGATATGAATTCGTTAAAAAGTTATAAATTTCCATAGATTCATAACGATTTAATTGATTGATCTTTAGGGACTCATAAAATATTTTTAAAAGACTGCATCGAAGTAAGATCGACTAATAAGTTGAATTTATCGAAAATATTTTGTGCAATTTATAGATAAAATGTCAATTTATGTGTTAAAGTGTTTTATATATATTTAATCCTTTTGTCATGAATTACTTACTAGTGTATTTCTATTTCCAATTATTATTCTATATTTATGCCTTTTAATGCCATTACAAAAAAAAAGTATGTTTTTAAGTGTGTAATTTTAAGATTTCTCAGCTATTTGATTACCGGGTATAATTGGAATAGTCTGTATTTAAATACTACATTTTGGTAAAAGAATCAAATAAAAGTAATTGCTGACCTAAAAATGTAAAGCCTGCGCAATTTAAAGAAAAGTACTTAGGATGTATATTTTTCAAGGAGCAAACACATTTTGCATCCTACCATCCTACCCGCTACCGGGTAAAAAAATTGTCATACCTGTATATGCGTCGTCTACCCATTATAACCATACCGACATTCCACTGCTTTAACTTTATCAAAAATTTATTTCAGTTTATAAATAACTAACATATGATGTCATTATTAAACACGTAACATTGGAATGAATGTTTAGACGGAATACGACTACTTATTTTCTGAATCTGTCATCTTCAAAAAAAAAACTCTTATTCACTAAATCTATATATAATTATGTTAATTACACACGCTAATTGAGTTTCGGGTGATATAATCTTACGTTATTGAGGGTCATAACAATAACAAATCATGATCTACGATCCTTAACAAAAATTAGGTCATGGCGTGACGTCACCACTGTTTATAGCTATAGTTATGGAAGTCAAAATTGCGAATAGTGTCCTGAAAACATCTACCGAATAACATTAAACTTATGGTTTGAATTAAAATGGTTTTTGAGTCACTGGTTACCGATGTCCTAAATCGGGTACTGGGCGACTATGTGGAAAATCTCGACAGTAAACAGTTAAAAATTGGAATTTGGGGAGGTAAGATAACCTATATAACCTTAAACGGAATCATAGCTGTCAAATCTTAGGGGATGTTGTCCTTAAGGATTTGATTCTCAAACAATCGGCCCTAAATGAAATAGACCTTCCAGTGCAAGCGGTATACGGACGTTTATGTAAGGAAATAAACTCAAATTAAATGAAATCCTATTTAAAATATTTTCAGCTAAATTGGTATTAAAAATTCCTTGGAAAAATTTATATTACTCATCTGTCGAAGCTTACATTGAAGGTTTATATTTAGTAATTGAGCCGAATCTTCAAGTACAATATGACCCCGAGAAAGAAGACAAGAAGAATTTTGAAGCGAAACAAACTACTCTTAGAAAAATTGACGAGGCGAAAAAACAGCAGGAACAGCAGGGTAAATGTCATAATATATCTACTTTTTACAAGATTTGAAAATGTTTCATTTTATTTTCTTTTAGCAAAGAAAAAGATAGACGACACATTTGTTGAAAAGCTTACAACACAAATTATCCGAAATGTCCAAGTGAGCATCAAGGATATTCACATACGATATGAGGACAAGGTCACAAACCCCGGACATCCATTTTCGATGGGTGTTACGTTGAGTAAATTGGTTGTTCAGACTACTGATAGTGACTGGGTTCCCACTGTTGTATATGAAGATAAAGCTCATGTCAAAATACACAAGGTAAGTGAATTATTATGAAATTATTTACAAATTTGGAAATCTAACAGTTTGAGTGTCACATAATATTCATTACGCTTTGCTATAAATGCAGTTGAAAGCCTTCACAGCTATATTCACATGTTTATAAGAAGAGGGAAGCGTAGTGTGTTAGATGGCCTGTTTTCTCTTGGTTTTTCGTAAAAATCTTAAAAACTACTCAACACAATATTATTAGCCATTTATTTTACGTTTTATTTTTTGACCCAACTTAATAATAGGAAAAATAACAAATGTCAAAAGAAGACAAATTACGCCATCTTACGGAAATTTCAAAAATTTAAACAATATTTTTAAGGATGTTCTTTTCATGACTACATTTTTTTCTACGCTCTACGACTAACCCATTAAACATAACCTACTAGAAGCCTAACTGTCATTCATACCCCAATTGAAATTGCGTTTAGCGCCGCCTGTTTCTCGTTCCCGTACTATTTTCTTTTTGGCGCGCAATTTAAATGCTATTGTGATACTTATTCGTATTCTATACTTGCGCATACATATGGAAATGCATAAACTTAAATATAATAAATTTTCAGAGGTAAATGTAAGAACTGAAGCAATAAAAAGCTTAAATAGTAAATCAAAAAATTGCAGTAAATAAAACTTTAGAGATATGAACTGATCAATAAGACATTGTCTACAATACTGTCCAAATTTATTTTTAAGAATTTTCACGTTTGAGCTTAGCTTTTCATAGCTAAGAACTCATATTTTCTTTGTTTTTATTGGTACAATCAACTGGTCACAACATAATATGTAGTATAGAGCCTATAGAGATATTTATTATGAAATAATGCAGTTGTAGCAATAAAATAAAACAAAAATATAATCAATAAATTAAATTTGCAAAATGCAAAACTGTCACATTATTTTACAACAAAATAAAACATGTAACCTGTAATAAATAATTTTAATAGTAAGATTCTTTGCATTTAACTTGCATTTTTTTTTTGAAGTTTTGTTGCAACAAATAGTATTTCAAAATAATTAAAGTTTTTTTTTTCACATAAATACTTCTCATTGTAAATGCATAATTGTTGTGAAATAGTTGTAAATGAAAAGTTTATATATAAACATTCCAAAAATAATAGGAAATACTAGGTTAAAAGTACAACATATTTTGTAAAATATAAATAATTATTTTTATATAAAATCACGCCTACTTTTCGTGTTTATTAATCAAACAGATATAATTCGTAGACTATTAATCGTGAGCTTATATATGTGAATGTAAATATTCATAACTTATAGAATAAATGAGGAAACTATTCATTTTCACTTCCTGCAAATTTTAATTGCTTCAGATGAGGTCTCTAACAATGTATAATACGTCCATAATGCATCTTCTTCGCACATAACCTTAAACGTATCTTCATTATACCTCTGCTTATTATAAATGTTCGATCAGTATATTACCTGACATATTGAATGTTATAATATCTTTTTCACAGTTATAAAACGTTTAAAATAATTATAAAACGCGCACAAAATAGTATCGCCAAACGAGGCTAACAAATTGCATAAAAATGTTAAACTGGCGTCAATAAACAAAATACAAAGTATGCGCTTGCGCACATTCTCAAATGTGAATGATCGGTGGAGAATACCCTGACAGAAAGAGATAATCATACAGAATAATTGAAATGGAGCTGCATTGGTACACTGAAAACTCATTTGGTTGATTCAACCAAATTTTAGTTGTATTGACTAAAATCTTTGTTTAAATATGGGCAAACAAATATGTTAATAAAATTTGTTTGTTTTAACAATATCTTTAATAGAATTAAACAAAAATATAATTTCGCTCAAAAATAAAAAGTTTTATTGGGTCAAATGTATGTAATACTTGAAATAACTAATTATTTCATTGAAATAATCAGATATACAGGGTGGCCCAACAGATTCGCGTGGCTTATATACGAAAAGTGGTAACATATTTTCCATTTTTTTTTTGTTACGGGTTAAGGGTTGTATAGATTCAGAAGGAGCACATTTCGAAATTATTTTAAAGTATACAGGGTGACTCAAAGAAAAGTTACACACCAAAGTTGTGAAAAATTAAATGGAACAGCTTGTATATTATGACATATTTTGATAGTACAGACTAAATAAAGACAAGTTGGTGTTAGATTTCTTATGCCTAACTCAACTCGTTTACTTAATTAACTATCCTTCAAAATGTAGACCAAAATTGAGGAGGCATGCCTGTCATGCATATTTAAGCTAGATATTTTAAACTGTCGTTATTTTTTAACTAAAGCATTAGATTTGATAATGAAATAAAAGTAATGCAAAAAATTATACGGGGTGAACAAAATATACTTTTAAATTTCGTTATCTTTAAAGGCAAGTAACTTTCTTATTTTAAATGGAACAGCCTGCATTTATTACCTTATTTAAATTCTATTTTTAACGGTCTTTAAGATTGTATTAATGCTTCCTATACCTATCTGTTATAGTTTCTTAGTAACTTATAATTTTTTTTTTCAAATTTAATTCCTATCAATTCTTTTTCAAAAGTAGGCTTAGACAAAAGTATTGCTATTATTCATTATACACAAAAGTCATTTAACAATAGCAGAACTTGTCAGTTGCGCATCATTGTTGTACGTGGTTATTTAAAAAGTATTTTAATTGTTTACAATGAGAAATTAATTTTGTAATAAATTTTGACCACCAACCAACTGCACATTTCCCCCAAATCGTTATTTATTATTTTTATTCCCCCGATGTAACAAATTTGTTGAGTTAACAAAGTACCGATATTGTCTCAACAATGTGAAAGTAATTAAACCAATCCAACATTTTTACAAAGTTGAACTATATTATTGTGTTAAGACCATACTGAATTAAATAATTTATTTAATATATTAAACTTTCTAACCAAATATTTTGTTTCAGTAAATAGTGCACATTTTTTGGATATATTTGAAACAACAAAGGACATGCTTGTTGTAAAGAAAATATGCTTAACAAAATATATTTGGTTAGTTTAAATATATCGGTGTTTTCAGTGTACAGGAAAGAGAAACAGGGGCGTCAATGTTTTATTTATCTAATAAAACCTTCTGGACGAGCCCTTTCAGTTGCTTTCTCCATAACGACAAAAATTAATTCAGAATTGAGGACACTCAAATGTTTTCCGTGGATCTCCTGATTTGTTTTTCTTTTTGATCTAATTTGATTTTATTTAATCGCTTACCACGTTGGCAGATTGTTAATTTAGAGGGCTTAGCGGTGTATTGGAATTGCGACAGTCCGCTGTACAATACATTAGACTTTACCGAATTGATAGATATTCTAAGCAAGGAAATTCCTACCGGCACGAGTATTCCTCAGGGTTATGATTACAGTAAGACATGCGGTTTACACTGGAATCTCTCAAGAATTTACGATAAAAACTTTCTGTATTTCAGTTCTAGGACCAATTAGTTCATCTGCAAGGTTGAAACTAAATCCGAAGCCGGAATATGACAGTCCGTCATTTTCAATACCAAAAGCTATAGCAAATTTAGAAATGGAGAAATTATCAGTTGGTAAGTCACCTATTAAAAGTAGATGATTCTATTCAGCCACGCTCGACAGTCGATGAAATGTCATTTATGGTCCTTGAAAATTTTAATGGCTTTTCATTAATTTTAAAGCAAAAAAAAAGCATAGAATTGAATTAAAAAATGTAACTTTCATAATGTCGTGAGCTTGTGATGCCAATCAAAAAATAATTGATTTCTCTTGTACAAGTTCTTTATTAACTTGCTTTTGTTTAATCTTATAAGTTACATACACAGGGTATTTTACACCTTGACTTTGCACTGCTCTTGAAATGATTAGTAGAAACGTGCCTCTAGTTTGTTTAGAAGAAGGAAGCTGCTGCCATCTGTTAAAAATCATGGTATATTATATATTTTTAAAAAAAAAGGAACATAATAAAATTAAAACAAAAGTAAAATAGTTTTATGGTTCCTTCAGATAAAAAAAATCACAAAGTGTTACTAATTATATCTACTAGTACTGCTATCCACAACTGGGTCGAGTATTCGGAAATGGTACTCGAAATTTTTCGAGTACGACTACATCGACAAAATAACTCGAGTACCTGGACTCAATTAATGTAACTTTTATATAAAGCCTACATAGCTTGTGATTCAAAAAATTACTCAATTACTAAGTCTCGAAGATACTACAAATACAATTGCATAACTCCAATGGTAGGCTAAAACGTAATTTGACAATACTTTGTCAAAATTTAAAATAAAATTTCAGTAGTTCTGATGCTTGCAATAAATAATATAATTGCAGTTATTAGGAGAATATTATTTCTTTGCAAAATATATAATTGTAAAAAAATCCTAGAATCAACCCTCTAATCTTATTAGAAGATCTAAATTGTTTTAATTGGAAATGTTTCGATACTAGTATTATCTGCTTCAGTCCTATATAGTGATTGTAAATTTACCGATTTTTTCATTTACCGGTAATTCGGTAAATAAAAATGAAAATATCGGTTTACCAGTAATTTTTTTTTTCATGTGACATTAATGGGGATTCTCCAAGAAAATAGGGTTAGAAGTTAGGCTAGAATAATACATACTTTACACAATCTTAAGGCATAATATTAGAATTTTGTAATAAATATTTGTATTTAATTGTTTTAAACAGTAGTAGAAAAGTTAAAACAAAATATTTAAGGTTAATTTTAATGTTAGTATTACATCAATGTTGTATTAATGTTCTCTCAATAATGTGGTGTATTCAAAATTGCTATTAATTTAAATACGTGAAATGTTGTTCTTATATATTATTATTTTTAAATATTCCTTCTCTTTCTAACTAACTCGGTGGAATGGAGGTTATACGTTTCTAATCAAAAGTTTTTGTCAGTTTCTTTTCTATATTCTCTATTCTAGGGCATGCGGTTCTCACCCTCAAGAAAGTTTAAATTAAAATTAAACAAAAAACATCTCTCATAAAATTAATAAGTGGGTATATTGTTACTTACATTCACCTGTTTTTTTTTTTATTTTCAATGTCCCTTTAAACCTTTAAATACATATCTATAAACACAATATTTAGAACTTACACATTTCTGGTATGGATTTTTCATTTACCGAATTACCGGTAATTTTTTGTAATTTAATTACTAACTGGCTTTTTAAGTATTGCATTAAAGTTTCCTGGGTTAAAAAAATAATTTACGATGGAATGACAACGAGTAATATTTCATACAGACGGAAACAAACTACTACTGGGAAATCTCACTAGGACTAAGCGAATTTTCGAAAAGGGATAAGGTGAAAAGAATCAATTCTCATTCATTCTTCACCGTTTGTTTTTTTGACTTTATGAAAGTGTTGGAATAACAAGAGAGTAAGGGGAAGATTGACACCTCATGGGGTAATACCGATCAGTTTGAAAAGTAAAAGAACAAAGAACATGCTCATAGACCAACGTAGAAATATGACATACTCATGTTTCTACGTTGGTTTTATTGAAAATTATGGTGAGCAACTATAAAAAAAAAAGTATGGCCTGGCGGGAGACAGCAATATAACCCCAAATACTTTCAAAGCGCTATCAGGACAGTAAAATAGAGCACTTCATCCATTATGAAAGCATCAGAAAATAATAGGGTGTCATATTCATTGCCCTGTAATTGGCGAAAGCTGTTGGGGGATGCGAAGGCATGAATTATTACTATTATTATTATTGTTATTATTATTACTTCAGAATACTTTAAAGAACCGGTAGTTTCTAAGGAAGAGAAAAGATGACTTTTGTATTTCTCCAAGTTGACGAAAATTAGGAAATTTCCAAAAACCAAATTATCCAGGTGGTCATAGAAGGGGAAGGTACGTTTTTGAACTGAGAGGGAAACGCGTTGAATGAAATTTTGTTTTAGTTTTAGTTTATTGAATTATTATAGTTTATGTCATTATTTATCTGTTTACCATTTCTATAATACATATTTTCTGTTATTTCCGTAAGTTTCCTTTTTTTAAATTCAAATTTTTGTTATTGGATTTACCTCTTGCAGCTTTCAAATTGGTTTTTATAAGAAAATAGATGGGTGATTGGAATTGCCTTGATGTATTAAAAAAAAATAGTGTTTTAATACATTGGGTTAATATACATGATGGTATGTGTAGCTAAAAGATGTATGATTATATATAATTTTTTCAATTTTTTTCGATCAATAATGATAATTGCAGCTCAGAAATAGTACATAAAACTGATCGGAATTGCCCCACTTTACTTTATACATCCTTAAGCCTATACGTTACACTTTGATATTACTTTATCTTTTCTTTTCAAGATTGTTTTTTGATACTCCGTTTTAAAATTTGAACTCTTTCCAATTTACTTTGAATTTGGCTATTGATATTTTATGTATTTATAAAATTTGAACACTGATACCTTTCCGTTAATTCTGTAATATACGAAAAAAATGAAAATATAAGCAGTAGCAGCAGTTTTAGTATTAAAGAAGAAAGCAGATAATAGTATCTTTGAAATGTTTTCAATTGAAACAATTTAGATGTTCTAATAGGGTTGTTTGAGTTTAAAGCCTTTGATTTCACGATTTTTTTTTCAATTATTAATACTAACAATAAAGCTACTACAAAATAGAGAAACAGTATTAATACTTGTATTAGGGTATCTACAGGTATTCCACGTAAGTGGTTCATTAAAAGTTTATGATGTTCTATTATTTACTTATATTTGAGATTTTGGCACCATTGTCTGTTCGATTGGAACTATAAATGTGAAATACCTTAACCAAAATATCACTTCCGGTTGACCGGCAATGGATGTCAACTTTGCTAAATTACAAAAGACTTGTCTAGATACCATATCATAGAATACATAACGTGCATTATAATATAAAATAAAATGGCGACTGAAATTTATCTTGGCGAAAGTGACGTTACTTGGTTTTCCTATACTTTGATGTAATTCGGTCTTTGGGTTCAATTAATTCACTAGATTTATTACTAAAGTTAAAGAAAATTCACTAAACTTTTTACTAGCCACTAGAATATCGTACGCCAGAAAGTAGTACTTTCAATACACCGGATTTAGTGGAAAATTCACCAAGTTGGCAACACTGATCAGCTGGCACTCACTAACAATAGAATGGATGTCATATCTATGTTTTGTATCAACCGTACAGAAATAGCTTTATTCTTTCAATGCAATAGTTTATATTTATTATCTCTTAGATCTTTATAGACATTAACTGTAGTAAGGCACTCTTCACAATGGAAAATTTGGTAAAATTGTACCACATACCCATAATAGCTACATTTAGTTGGCTTTCCACGGAGACACAATGGGACGTTCTATAACATAAACGCTAATTCATGTCTATAGGATTCACAATAATAACACCACAAATCTCACTAAATGTTCTCTTCACACTTGAGCTCCCTTAACAGACTTTGAAAAGCAGTCCAATGAAATATTTTTATATACAACTTATTATTCAATAATTTAGGTAATTTAACAGTATCATTTATACAAGAACGCAAGAGTCACCTTAAAAGTAACAAGTTTTATGAACCTCGCAAAATAAAATACTGCAGCAACAGCTGATCTGTTTGACACGACATGCATCAACAATGGCGATTCCTATGCAACTAAAAGTTGCAAATGCGCAAACTTTCGTTTTTCGACTGTTCATGAAATTAAATTTAGTGGTTTAATTTAATTCATACGTGCTACACAAAAAACGCAAGCTTAACACTACATTGTTACATTCCAGGTTTATCTAAATCCAGTACAGAGATATAATAGCTTTGGCTGACTCACTAGACCTAATGACCAAAGGCGCACCGTACAGAAAATATCGACCAAACGTGCCTTACAAAGGTCATTACAAAGAATGGTGGCACTTCGCTTACACCTGCGTATTAGAACAGGAAATAAGGAGGGTGCGCAGAAATTGGAGCTGGACTCACATTTACAACCATCGTCATCTGATCAAGGAGTACGGAAAAACTTACCAGATCAAATTGCAAAGCAAAAAGGTAGGCATTCAGAGTGTGTATATAGATCGATCTGAAGTTTTAAATCTACGAATCCCCAGTGCCCGCAAGATGTATTGAATAACCTAACGGAAATGGAAAAAACTTTGGACGTTGTGAACCTGGTTTTGTCTAGGAAAACAGCCCAGTTAGAAGTTGAAAGGATGGGGAAACTCCAATCGCAACAACCGGCTAAATCGTGGTTCAGTAGCTGGTGGAGTAGCTCATCTGCTGATGATGATGGAGAGAAAGCTCCCAGTTCCATAGGTACAGTTATTCGCAAAATTGAGCTTATTTATGTCACAAGAAATTCAAGTAATATTTCAATACATTAACGATTCCTGTCAACAAAAACAAAAAAGAAACGATGATATTAACATCACTCTATAAGAACTTAAAATAAAGACATTTTATGCTACCGCAAAATTAAGAACTAACACTTGCTACGATATTTTGAACTGCCACCTTTGCCTTCAATGACAGCTTGTAGTTGTCATGGCGGCATAGATTCTACCAGTTTCCGGATCACTGTTTGAGGAATATTTTTCCAAACTTTAATTACTTTATTTTGTACTTCCGCCTTATTGCTAGGGTTAACATTCTTCGTACGTTGTATTAATTTCAGCTTGCAGATGCTCAATGTTTTTTTTTTTTTCCTTGGTGATTGAGGCCGAATCTGCAGCAGTCTTGTTGCATTATGTTAAAGTTAAAAAGTATATATTTCAAAAAACGTTACAATAATTAAACACGTATGACAACCGAAATATTCGTATTTTACAACAGCAACCCGTACGTGACCGTCTCGTTCTCTTTACATTTGCTCCACTGCCCCCTGGTGATCGTTACATTTCTACCAGCCCTTGCTCATTTGAATTTTCGCGTTAACACTCGGCCTCGCTACCAGAGGAATCGTCCTCGATTTCCGGTTGACAGGGTTGGCACCATAACTTCGTACGGTCGGATGAATATACTGAGTTTAACTTCCGTTGGTTCCGACTGGTTCTCTTTTAATCAGCACCAAACCTTCTAGTTGATATTTGCGCGTCTGCTTTCCGTGTGCATCAAATCGTTCCTTCTGTCTGGCTTGCTCCAATCCTATCTTCCATAGTGCCTCATCACGCAATACTGTTGTATCCAGCGGCTCTTTTTCTGCTAAAGCTAACATCACTTTATTCTGCAAGGCATTTCGTGGTTGGAACCCAAATAGTAGGCTATGTGGTGACTGCCCAGTAGTTGTGTTTGTCGTACTGTTGATAGCGTATTGTATTTGTTTCAATTTGGTATTCGCTTGTATCGCTCAATTTGCCCGTTTGCTGACGGAGTTGCAGTGGCATTTTTCACATGGGAAATATCGTTGTCGATGCAGAATTGTTCAAATTGCTTTGAGGTAAAAACCGTTCGTCGATCATATATTGACCTACTAGGCGGACCAAATACTGCAAAGACTTCGGTCAACATTTTCGTAACATGTTTCATCTTCGTATCTTTAACAGCCTCCGAATAGATGTACTTCGTAAAATTATCGATATATGCTAGGACGTACGTATTTCCTTTCAAGCTTTTTGGGATGTCCCCAATTTGCTATATTTGCTATATTTGCAGTGTGGAAGGGGATTGGTATTCTTGCGATCTTATGCAATTCTCCCTCCAACCTACCAACTCTCAACTTGTGATATGCCATTCCACGCCTGAGTTCAAATAGTTTCTCACCTTCGTTGCCATTTTCGAGAACCAATAATGTTGCTTGATTTGTTGCATGGCCTTATACCCAAAATGACCCATATTACCATGACAACCCTTGATCACTTTCCAACGTACACCTTTAGGAACTACCCACTTCAGATCACCATCAATCTTCCGTTAGAGTCTGTTGATTTTCAATTTATAGTCATGATGGACCTGTTTTTCCATATTATTCTCTGGATGCCATCGCAGGATTTCACGGATTTCCTTCAATTTTGAATCTTGAAGTTGTGTGGTTACCAGTCAGCCTGATTCTTCAATCCGGACACTGAGAACGTTTAAGGATGCCATGTCCACGTTTTGTCTTCATACGGATTCCAACTCAAGGCATCTGCGTGAGTCATTTGCTTTCCCGGTTTATAAACGACGTCAAAATCGAATTCTTGCAAAGGAAGAACCCATCGAGCAGTAGATATATCCTGAACCGCTCTATAGACTCGAGGACTGCAATTCATAGCTGTGATAGTCAGGTAACTTCTGTAAAAGGATCCCAGAAAGATCCTTTTTGCTCGCGTCCGTGTGAACCTCGAATTCAGCTGTTGCGTCGTAAAGATACTGGCCTCTTCACTAACCTTTCCTTTATGCTTTGAAAAGCGTTCCCTTGATCGGTTGACCATTCCCAGTTCTCATCTTCCCTGGTTAGCAAGTTAAGAGGTTTCACTATTAACGAATAATTTTGGACACCATCACTATGGATTTCCATAGGGGCATTTTTTTAATGTGTCCTAATTCGTCACAGTTAAAGCATTTTTTGTTTGTTTCTTTTTCTAATGTTTCACTCGTAGACGGATTCAACAGTGTCGTCGATTGTCTTCCTTGAAAATTTCGTACTGTATCTTCGTAATTTTCAGCTGTTGCTACCCATTGTGAAACGCTTATCGAATTTCGCTTACCTAAATTAAATTTCGGTATCACCTGCATAGCATTACGATGGTAATGAACACTGTGGTTGTTCAACGTTCTTTCATTCAATAATTTCTTTTCGTATTGTAGCAGTTTCCTTTCTCGCTTTACTAATTCTCGTTCTTGCTCAATTAAACGCCGTTCCCATTCAATTTGCAATCGCTAATCTCTCGGTGTTGCACTTGCTCCCGACCTGTTTCGAATTGTTGAATTTACTACACCATGTAGATAGTTTCATTTCCTGTCACTGTGGATTAATAGCACTATTATTGTTTATGACATGACATAACTTTCTCCGATATCAAAACTATTTCGTACATCTCTTGATTTAATATGTTCGTTGGTTAAACTGTTGTCGTTATTTTCCGTCATTTTCACTTTTCCGTTGTCTGTAATATAACCCTTGTTTGCTCCCTACACCGAAAACAAAACAATGTTCTCCTTAAACGCCAAACACGTATACACACTGATTACCGTTTTTTTTCTGTTTCTGTCACACCTCCGTTTATTATATCGTTATAGTTCACTCGTTGTATTTTGCCGGCAAATTTTCCGTTGACTCGCGTGTCGTCCGTACCTTCGTCGCGCATGCGTTTGTTTATCGTTGCATATCACTTACTCGTTCGTTTACTTCTCGATATTTCCATCATTCGTTAATTTACTGATTTTACCGCTATCCTACCGTTACTTTGTTAAAGTTAAAAAGTATATATTTCAAACAAATACACGTTACAATAATTAAACACGTATGACAACAGAAATATTCGTATTTTACAACAGCAACCCGTACGTGATCGTCTCGTTTTCTTTATGTTTACTCCACTGCCCCGTGGTGATCGTTACGTTTCTACTATAGTTTGTCTCAACCTTAAGATGCAGTATACGTCTTATGGGAATTCGATTCGCGATTGCCAAATCGTCGCATCAGCTGCACATTGCTAGTTCCGGTTGCATTATTTGAGGTTATGAAAATTAAAATGCATATATCAGTATATGTTACTATCTTCTCTATGATATATGTTTATGTGGTCTCAGATACGAAAAGGGAGATATAAAGCAGCAATTGCTTATATGCTGAAGAAAGAAGCTGAATTGAAGCAATTATAATCGTTATCTCGCAAACTTTTTTCGGTTTCTTTTTAAACGGAATCTGTGGAAAACAGTAAAATATAAAAAAAACCATATACTGTTTTTATATTAAGAATCAGTAAAAAGAGCCGATAACTTATTTATTATTACTCATTAACGTAATTTACATTTCGAACATTTATTTATTGTATATGGGGTATGATACAATTATTAAATTCAAAGAAATAGATACAATCCTTTAATTAATTATAGTTTCCACGTTTGTAACAAAAATAGCTGGAATCATACAAATGCCCACATAATACAATAATATTTCTGAAAGGAATAGTAATTATACACGTCTTATCTAAATTTTTTTTAGTCGGTCGACGAACCAATTTTGATCTTCGGATGATGAATCTGTTACAACGAATAATGAATTCTTCAATGTCATCTTGCAAATTATCCACTATCCACATTTCCTTTTCAATATTTTTTACATGTTTGATGTAGTTTTGCCAATTAGCAACAGTTACAGTGCTATACGCTCTTTGAATTAGTTCCTCCATGTCTTTTACCTTAAATGTGTATTGTTCATTTTTATGCAGTTTTTTACTTGTGCCCATCCATTTCAATGGGATTTAACTCGCAATGGTAGGTGGTAATCGCAGAACATGATGACCGTTTTCTTAGCAAGTTCATCAATCCTGCTTTTATCATACTGCGGTTTAATTTGTGACACGCAAAACAGCAAGTCCCTTTTTAACATATCGTCAGTTGTTGGAATTTGTTTCTCCACGGAGCCAATCTATGATATCAGTTTTTCTCCATGCTGCCATTGGAATTTTTCTAATTTTCTGCAGTGATACGAAGCATTGTCAAGAACAATAATTGACATCTGCGGTATGTTTGGAAGTAATTTCTTAATAAACCAATCCTCGTATGTTTCTGAGTCCATCTCATGATGAACATCAGCAGTGTTTTTCTTGCAGAGAAATGTATATTCAGCATCAGGACAATCCATTATCATCACCAGCATGAACTAATGCAAAACGAGGTCGAGCCCAGTGGGTGATTCAAGCCGTACTTAATCCTTGTATAAAAGCTTTCCAAACTATTTTGATAGTGGTGTCTGTCCAAGTTTTATTTACTGCATGCCTGTATTTACCCATGATTCATCGGTATATATTTATGGTTGACCTAAATAATATAAAGTTATATGCATGTCAATAGCAAAAACTACACTGTACCTTCTTCTCTAAATTTCTTGATCTCTCGTAAGTATTTATGTCTCCACGAATAATGTCATCTCGTTCGATGAGTATTACTTTTCGTTCTACATTTTTAAATTCAAAACCATATCATGTAATAACCTATGTAAGCTTGCTCGACTGAAGTTAGGAAGATCATCATCAGCATTGACAGCAGCAAGAATTGCATTTAATGTAGGTGGCGTATTCTGTATAAAAATCATGCACTTTACGTCGTATAGATGCTTGCGTGTTCTCGTCATATGTTTGTAATCGGTCGTTTACTTGTATGCCTTTCCTTTTTTTGGGTATTTTTGGAGTTGATAATCAGTGTGTTGCTCCTTCTTTATACAATATATTGTACGTTCTGAACAACCCAAAGCTTTGCTTGCTTGTTGAACAGCAGCACTCACATTCATGAATTATTAAAATAATTAAAAACATTTGCAATGATACACTTCCCTTCAGGCTAAATTGTTCTCCCTTACACCGTTTTCTCCCTACACCTTCCATTAATGCAGTGAAAACTGTAATTAAATGTACTGGTTATATAATTTATAAAAATCACGAAAAATTCCCATTAAAATACCATTACCTTGTGCGCGCTTGAAAAGGGGAGAAGCGTTCTGAAAAGAACGATTTGTGCTATATATAAACTAATTAACGTGGAACTTAACTGTTTTAAAACTACGATGATGACGATTGACAACAGTTGATGCTAATAGACAGATGACAGATAGGTATTGGTGCCGACACCGACATATGCAAATAAGTGGCAACATATAAATCGGAAGTGAAGATAGCGTTAGTGACAGCAACTAGGGATAGTAAGAGATGCACTGTGGCTATTATTTCCCATACTGCATCTTAAGGTTGAGACGAACTTTAGTGCTGTGAGTTTCCGAATTAAAATATTTGTTGATTCCGATTCTTAGAATCTAATTCGGAAACGGGGGATCCCGATTATTAGATTCCTGAATCCCCATTTGGAATATGGAATCAATATTATTCCGATTCGATTATTCCAATTGAAATCATTCGAATATGTACAACTTATGCAAGTGTGTCGGGTGGAATATGGAATCAGAATATTATTCCAAATATCATTCGGGTATTCCGATTATTGAAATCATCCGAATATTTACAATACTAGTTTCTACCAACCCTTGCTCATTTGAATTTTCGCGCTAACGATTATATATTAACCTGAATGTATTTGTGATATGCTTATGACTTCCAATTTGGTCTTAATCCCCATGTTTTGCCATGAACTCTTCTAGCCGACATAAGTGTTATTTCCACCCTGATTTTAATTCTCTAAAGCTTGGAGTCGAGAATGACGCCATGTTTTATTTCTTCACTCCGGGGTGTTTAGCGCTCCAAGACCATATAACTTCCTTCTTCTCGTGAATGCTATTATGGTCGTTTTGGAGGGGGACTGATGTTAAGACCCTTCCCTTCAGCCCATTCTGATATAACCTATAGAGTGTTCAGCATTTTGTTCCGCACTATATTGTTGAATTTACTCTCGGTCGGAATGATCATCTACGTACCCCAAAATTTTATGTCCTTCATTGTCCAGATTTACCAGTAACTCGTCCATCACCGGGTTTCACAGCTGGGAGATAAACCTCACCCTCAGGACATACTTTTTCGACTCGTGTCACCAATGTTTCCCCCATAATAGTTAGTAGTATAAACTCATCTCCTTTTAAGAATGTTTTTTTTTTATTATTTTCTTGTTAGTGTACGCTCCATTTTTTGCGGGTTGTTACGAACTGTCTATAACAAAAAAAAAATTAAGGCGATGTATTTTTTTTTTCATTTAAATCAATAGATGTGTTTTTTACTTAGTGAATCAATTCCAAGCTGTCATGACATCTGATGAGAAGAAACGCCTCTACGAAGCTATCGACTATAACGAGAACGCAACAGCTGTAGTATATCCAAAGTCGTTCGTCGATACGTCTTGCATTTTTGTGCTGAAATTACTTGAGATTCGGCCTGACCGACGGCAAACTGCAGATCTTGAATACCAACTTGGAAAGTGTCAAATGTAAAGTGGATACTCGACAGGCCGCAAATGCGATGGCGTACGTAGTTGCGTCACTTGTTAAATTGTAAATGGATGCCATAAATGACATTTTCAGGGCTATGGTAAATATAGGGAGACTCACCGTGCACGGTATCACTCAAGATAACTACGTTCCCGAACTGGTTAGCTCCCAATTAACGGAAGATAACGCATCGTTACTGGACGTCACCTTCGAAACGAATCCATTGGATAGCCATTACGGGCAGAGGATATACGTAACCGGATATCCATTGAGGATTGTTTACCATGCCGCCACAATAAATCAAGTCATCGATGTGTTCAATGTTCCAAAGTCATCGGCGTTAACGCAGTAAGTTTTCTATGTCTAAAACTTCTAAAATGAGAAAATAAATGCCAAGTTGATGTAATCACTCTGAATAGTTTTTTTCTTTAGTTTCTCTGCACATCAATCAATACTATCGTTGCAAAATAATAAATATAAATTAATAATTAAAATAGAAAAAGTGGCGTTCGCTTAGAATTAACCATTTAAAAGATATAAACCATCTCTTACAGCTCTCCACCTTTTTTCAGATTGAATTCAATTAAGGAGTGAAATCAGAATTTTTTTGGATGCCAATATTGACATTTTGTCCTGTGCTTTACTTCACAATATACAGGGTGATTCACGTCTATTAAAAGTTTTTGGTTTTGCAATGATATCTCGATTTTGAAACTTTGGAGTTAAGCATAGTTGGCTATGATCTCTTTAGGAAAAATAATTTCATATATGTCGCACTTCCGATTACATGGAAAGTCATGGCTAACACTAATAATTTAAAATAGAAACCTATATTTCTTAGTGAATTTTAAGGTTCTACTAGTCCAGTGATTATATACAAGAAGATAAACCAAGTCCATATAAAAGCAAATTAATTTTAAAAGTTATCGATAGATGTCGCTTGGATGTCCAAATCGTCCAAATTAAGATGGAGCTAAACCAGAAATTATTGTGATGTATAAGTATGACAGCGCAATCTACTCAAAATAGTTGTACCAAGCAAATCACTTGTAGACATCAATAGACATTTTTGTTTTTTTTTTTTTTTTTTTTTTGTAAATAAAACTAATATGAATATCAACAGGTACAACATTTAAATCGAAAAAAGCAAAGGCTGTCTTTCCCGATATATATACGGTGAGATAATAGTTCCACGAGTTATTTTCTTATCGGCATCCTTTCATTGACAGATGTGCGAGATTTCACAAATTGCGATAATTAAAAGAGGCTACGTTATAACTAAACACAGCAAAAGCATTAAGTTTGTAAAATAAAAAAACATCAAGGCACATCAATATACATTAATTGTGACGCTTAATAATTTTGTTTCCTTTTTGTTAGCATAATATATGTGTAACAGCCGTTTTACACGTACGAGAATTTTACATAAGTCATACCAAAAATTACCTCGAAAATTTTGGTGAGAATTTTGTAAGAATTTTTGTCGCGGATACTTTCAGATCGTTTTACACAGGAATAAATTTTAACCGGAATTTCTCACGTATTTGTTGTTATAAGCAGGCGCATTTGTTAAATTAAATTGTTATTTGATTATGGTTATCATAGAAATCCTAAAAATAGCAGTTAACCAATAAACCAGCAAAAATATGGATCTTAATTGTTTAGATTTAGGTTACAACTTACAAGTGCAAATGGAAGTAACCCTATTTCTGCGTAAAACGACCTGAAAGTGTCGAGACAAAAATTCTTACGAAAATTCTCACCAAAATTTTTGAGGTAATTTTGGATGATTTACGTAAAAATCTCGTACGTGTAAAACGGCTCTAAGTTAAACTTAGTCTCCCTAATAGCCAAATTGAAATTTCCCGCCACAATTTTTAATTAATTCAACGTAAAGGCTTTAAAATAACTATTAATGTAATACAAAATGGTGGGGAATTTTATGTATCAACGTTGAAGTTGAAGAATAATTGCGGGAAATTTAAATTTGGCTATTTGACAGTTGGCTATGATAGTGTGTTGCATACAACTTGATAATAAACGTGAACTCTTAAATAACGTCTTATATAGTCTCTAATATCCTACTCGACATTCCGCTATCTCTTCTCTACTTTACTTGTGATGGACGTAATTGAATTACGAAAAAAGCATCATATTATTGACGACCATTCGATAATTTGTTTATGACGTTTGAATTATGAATGATCATTCATTTATTTATTTTTCACTTAATAAAAGAAATTTATGTTATGCACGGATAATTAATTGGAATCTACAGAACATTGTAAATTTCTCTAATTTAAATATAAACTATATAGCACGAACTACACGTTACCATAATAGCCAAATTTAAATTTCCCGCCACTATTTACTGACTTCATGTAACCATTAAATAACTGTTAATGTAGTACAAAATGGTAGGTAATTTTTGTTTCAACGTTGAAGTTACTAAGAATAATTGCGGCCAATTTAAAGTTTAGCCAACTGTGGGACAAACCAACAATGGTAAACATCTTTTTTTTAATAATAAAATAAATTCACTGTATTCTTACTTTCTATGTTGTACTTTGTATTCTAGAGTTGAATGGTGGAAATGGAATACTATAATGTCCTAGTAAACCAAATTCAAATTTCCCGCAATTATTTTTAGTAACTTCAACATTTAAGCATGACATTACCCACGATTTTGTATTAGATTAATAAATATTACCTTTAAGTTGAAGTAAATATAATTGCGGGAAATTTGAATTTGGTTTACTGGGGTAGGTACATCAAATAGCGACGTGTATTTTCTGTTTACTAATCACGTACGTAAAAGCGTTAGTATTTCAGGGTTAAATATTTCTTGGTCATAAAAAAATGAAAAAGTGTTAAACGCATACATGTTACTTCAATTTTTATAGTAAATAGTCCAAAAAATATAATATTTTTTCAAATAAATCTAGTGCAGACATGGTGAAAACAAATTGTCGTTATTGCGATCCTGAAGTCTATCTTGCAAAGATGGTGTCCGAGATCAGAATATAAAGCCATTAAAAGATCAAAGAGACAGTCAGGGAGTGAAACTTCTGATTGTTATCCCATTCTGTGATAGTATTACAAATATTCATATTTTGAGAGTGGGGAAGTAAACGTATTTCAAGTGAAACTTAATTTAAGTAAATAAATAGTTTTTTTTTAACATCCATTGGCAGAAATCTCGGATATCAAATCCTAATATTATTAATCACTTTCATAAAAGCGATAGCTATATGCCGTCAAAGAGTTCCAAGAATGTTCTGTTTATTGTCTTTTTGGTTTCCTAAATTCAGTTACCAATAAAATAAAATTATTATTATATAGTATAGCACATTTGCTGTATTCTAGCAAAATATAAATAATAAAGTTTGTACAAACAATAAAAATAAACTTACAACTTAACACTAATTAACTTCACAGATAGAACTAAAAAATATATCTTACAATTCGTATACGACATATGACAGATATACTATTATTTTTTATTTATATTCAAAATATTGTTGCCGCCTGCCGTGCTTGAAATCCCATATCATTACCATCATAGTAATTTCATTACATTAAAATACGTTATGAATCAGTACCACCTATTGGTGAATCGTACTATTATACAATTTATATAATTTAAATTCTGGTTCTTATTCTCGCTAAACAGTCAGATCACCCCACCACTTTGGCGGTGGATTTACTAGCGACATCTGGATCTGACTGCCAAATTGTTGTTTTTAAGCGCAACACTTTTCCCATAAGCTTGGTTTGTCTCCTTGTATATAGTCACTGTACTAGTCATTTGACTACTTGCCTATCGGTTACCGTTTCCGAGTTAATTTGGTTTTTGTGAAAAAAAGAGCTCAAACAAATATGATGCAGTAAATGCGTATAATGGCTATACAGTAAAACATAGAGAGTTGTTATGTTGACTGCAGAGGGTATGAGTCCTCTACTATTTAACTGGGGAATAAAAAGTAAACAAAATTATACACTTTATTTATGAAAACTAAATTATTATAAATCATCCCAACCCCGTGCTTCACCTAAAAAAGGTGCTACACGAGGCTGCCTATTCTAAGTACTATATGGGTTCCATAACAATTGAAATGTTCCTACTCTAACTAGATAATTTCCCTATGATTCTTAATAACAAAAATATAATACAGTAGCCTCGCGACCGTATGAATACTACTTTTGTAAAATGATGAAATATGTGACATGTGGATTATGTCACATAAGCGCGAGTCTACTGTAAATCGGTCAACTATCAGTTATTATTAAATGCACCCATGGTACGACTTTCGTTATCTCCCAGCATTCGCCAAGGACACTGATTATACAGGGTAGCGATAAAGTATGGAACCAAGCAAATAACTTTAAAACGGAGAGGATGATGTTGATGAAATTTTGCAGATAAATGTAAGGAAATATAATACTTCTGTTGTTGATTTTGTTGTTGTGACTGTACTTCTGGTTCAACCGGAAGTTTCCTCTATTTTTTTTTTATTTAAATGGAACGGTATTTCGCAGATTATAATAGATCTTGTTTTTGCAAATTCGACCACACTGGTTTTAGCATCATTATCTGTAAATAATGAAGAGATAGAACACTCCACATTTACTGAACAATTAATTTTATTTATTGTAAATTATTAACAAAATGATAGTCATCTTATAAACGAACTCGTTTAAAATGTTCGAAATGCTCGCCGTTTACTTCCTGACAATATGCAAGTGTTCTATGAAATTCCTTTTGCAAAACTTCTCTACGGATTAAATCACATTTGTCGACTATTCTTTGCCTTAACTCTTGCAAAGTAGTTGGTCGCCTAACGTAAACATGAGATTTGAGAAAACCCTAAAGATAAAAATCTAATGGACTAAGGTCTGGAGAATGTGCAGGCCACTCTATGAATCCTCTACGTCCAATCCATCGATTCAGGAAAGTAGCACGCCAAAAAGTCCTAACATCAGCGCTATCATAGTGGGGAGGCGATCCATTCTCAGTTGAACCAACGTTTTCCCAACTAACTTTCCTTCTATAAAAAATAGGCCTACAAGCCTGTTTTCAACAATTCCAATCCAGACATTCAACTGTTGAGTATAGGCTTCATGGATCCAGTGAGAATTCTCATTGGACCAGTACCTGGAATTATGGTGATTGACTGTTCCATTTAAACAGAAAGTTGCTTCGTCAGAAAATACCATATTAATTGCAAAATGTTGTGTCTGGATTACAAATTTCCATCATTCTTTCGGCAAAACTCCAGCATCGTCAAATATATCATCTGACAGTTCGTGAAGTAGGTGTATTTTAATACGGATGGAACATTTCTCTCTTCAATATTTTTCCTACAGAACGACGACTTATACCATGGTTTAGTGCTAAAGTTGTGGTAGAAGTTTGCGGTGATTTTTCTAATTCAATAGCAAAGTTTTCTCTAACAACTGCGTTAGTTGCGGTCTGTGGTCTTCCTGTTTTTGGTGAATTTTTAACCGTTCCGGTCATACTGAATCGTTTTAGTGTTTTAGTGATAGCTGAACGTGTTATAGGAGTTCTTTCGAGATGCAAATTATTAAAAAGGTGACACACTTCTTCATGAGTTCTAACGCGATCGCCAAACCTGATCATAATTAAAATTTCAATACGCTCTCTTTCATTTAAATGTACCATTTTCATCCGTACAATTAGTAATTCGATGGACGTGAATTAAATAAACTTGACAGTTTGTCAACAACTACCTATTAGATGATAATACCTTTTGTTTGTTGCTAGGCAAAGCTTCGGGTTGTGACTGACATCTATGGACTTATTGTATCATCCCCACTGCTATTTTGCCGAACTCATTATCTCTCCATTATTTACAGATAATGATGCTAAAGCTAGTATGATCGAATTCGCAAAAACAAGGTCTATTATAATCAGCAAAAATATACAGGGCGTTCCATTTAAATAAAAAAAAATAGAGAGAACTTTCGGTTGAACCGGAAGTACCGTCACAACAACAAAATCAACATCAGATGTATTATATTTCCTTACAATTATCTGCAAATTTTTGTCAATACCATCCTCTTCGTTTTAAAGATATTTGCTTGGTTCCATACTTTATCCCAACCCTGTATATAATATACTTATATAAAATCAATGGCCACGGAGTAAGAGAAAACCATGGCAAAAACCTTACTCTGGGAGGATCTGGGAAGAAGTCCCAAACTTTATTACTGATAACCGCAAATAACCGAAAGTATAGTGTGGGATCAGGAAAATAATTATCGATCTCGGTGTAGCTGTATTCAAAGTGATTTTCAAGCAACACCGTCATCTGTTGCTCCACTCTCATCAAAGCGCCCTTTGCATTATTATTTATTAATCAACGAAAGGGCGTTTCTCGAATTACATATTAACACTCCCATACTTCCAGATTGTCCGAAGCCACAGCGAACACCATAAGCGACGTAAAAACGAAATCCACCGCCGGATTACAATATTTAATCGATCGGCACGTCCTAATAGACCTCAACGTCGACTTCCACGCCCCGTATTTAATTATACCGTACGGCGGCGTTTACACGGGAACCGAGAATATAATCGTCGCCAATCTCGGTCGCATGAAGATCACGTCCATCGATCGACCGAAGACGTCCATCAAGGAGAAACAGATGCGATCTAACACCGCCGAAGATATGTTCAACGTGCTAGTCGAGGAGAGTTACGATAAATTCAACATAGAACTGACGGAATTGCAGGTGCTATTGGTGCCCGGCGGCGAGGAATGGATGACCGTCATGAAGGAGTGCGCAAAGTCGAAGATGCACCTTTTAAATCCGATCAGTGTATTCTTGACGTTCCACAAATGCTTGATCGACAACGACCCGAGGTTACCGCAGAGCAAAATCGCCGGTGTCTTGCCCTCTATTACGATGACCGTTTCTGATAATCAGATAATTCTTTTGTACAGTTTAGTGAATAGTATCCCGTTCGACAAAAAGGAACCGGAGTCGGAAGCGTAAAGTTAATATTATCACTTAGTACCCAGTAAACCAAATCAAATTTCCGCAATTATATTTAGTAACTTCAACTTAAGGTATTCAAATAACTATTAATCTAATACAAATCGTAGGTAATTCATGCTTTAATGTTGAAGTTACTAAAAATAATTGCGGGAAATTTGAATTTGGTTCACTGGGTATTTTTATACTTGTTAACTTCTTTATTTTTTCGATATTTTTCATTTTGTCTTCTGTATCGTTATCACACTAAACGGCTTATATTATCAGCGCTTCTTAATTTTTTTTCACTCATCATTCAGATTAGTCGACAAGTAAGTTAGTAAAAGTGAACGATATCAGCTGACCTCCTCTATAGTCGCCAGCCACACCCTTCTCCGCTTCTTTTGAATATACAGGGGCATTTCACCAGTAGGGAATTCCTCTATGACTCGTAAACAGTGACAGATAGGAAAAAAGGTTGTTATAAAAATGTTGTGGAATTATGATTTTTCAAAAATTTTATTCGAATTTATACAGGGTGTTTGCCGTAACCTTCGTACAGTCCGTTCAATTTCTTTCTTTAAAATGACCAATACTCAATAATTATTGCATTTTTTAAAATGTCAGTATACTTTAACGCAAAACTCATTAACAAAGCGGGGATGACTTCGGGTCTCTCTCTCTTTTGATAAAGGTGTACAGGTTGGGCCCCTACATTCGCGTCGGTTTAAATATGTAATCCGTCGGCACCGGCATAAATATGCAAACATATGGAAATTATTATTATTAAAATTAAACTAAAACTTTTTTAGGGAATAGGTTGTATGCATGTCTAGAAACCCCAAAATTTATTTTGACACATGTCACGTGACCACTGGTATGGCGGTAAATTTAAAAAATATGCCGTCGATCTGCAAAAAGTGAGGTTAGATGACATGATACCCAAAAAAGTTATTTGAAGAAGTTGCTAGAATTCAATTATGATGCCACATGCAAATTTTTGTAAACATATTTAAAAAAAATAAAAATCACAATTTTTCCAAATATTGTTTCATTGATTACATATTTCCATTTTTTTCGCTCTTAGGAGCTCAACTGCAGTACTATTTTTAATTTAGTTGATACTCAAACAGTTTTGTCAATTTTTGCATAATTACCATAGCGAAAACTGAAAAGTACGATTTCAGTGTGACAATTGTTGTTGCAAAGGACTGTATCTAGTAATAATAAATAAAATTTTACAAACATTTTCTCTCTTAACCACTTAGCAAACATTACTTTTATTGAAAATTATCATTTTTTTTTTTTGTTTTCTGCGTTAAAGTGAAATTGGTAGTCCAAAACTGATAACACTAAACATCTAAGCTCTCACACTGTTATTGCACGCACCGAAGGTATTTATGTAGGTTTCGAAATTACAAAACTCAATAGAAATAAATAACCAGTATTTTTAACCAACGATAGGAATACTTAATAAGCAAAAACATTTAAACAATAACTAGTAGTAATGAACAAACTAAGAAATGAACTCTAAAATGCATACTTGTTAGACATACATATCGTTCTGTTTCTTATAAGTAAGGTAGGTTTTGAAATTAGAAACAAATAATGTAGTAAACTACTTTTCCCCTGCAGCAAATGAGGGAGGAAAGCGGACACTCATCCTCCCAGGAAAAGTAAGTGACGCCGACAAGATGAAACTGTACATCTTACAATATATGACATTATTCATAGATGACATTAGTACACTCGGCCCAGTCTGAGCCCATTTATGAGATAATTGCTAAATTTCTAGGAATTAACTTTCAATTAAACTATTATTAAACAATTTTAAAAGGACGCTAACTTGACAGTTCTTAAAAAATATTTGACAGATTAAGCCTACTATCTATCATGTGACTCACAGGTATGTCTTTATTATCTTTAGACATTTAGTTAAAATTGAACTGGCTGGGAAAAAAATAGTATTCGCACCACATGAGGAAAGTGCTACTGCAGGCCGCGGGCAAATATTACAAACCGAGCCGAAAGCGAGGTTTGTAAAGGCCGCTTTACAGTTCGCAATTTTGTGTATTGCATGCAATACAAATAGCGCATGCGCATTCAATGGATTTCGATCAGCTGTGTGCAATCTTATTGGTATTGCACGGAATATGGCATGTTCTAATATTTTAATTGTGCGCAATATGTTATTGCACGCAATACAAAAAATTGCGAACTGTAAACGCGCCTTAATATTTGCCCACGGCCTGCAATAGAGCACTTTTCCTATCTTGGTTTGCGAAATATACTATTAATTTTTTGGCAAATAAACAATTACTACCATTTTTTTTACCTACTATTTATTATTCATTGTTCTCCAATTTCAAAAACTACTTTAATCCCTTCGGTACGTGTATGTAGTATTATCAGTTTTTGACTATCGGTTTCCACTTTAATGCCGAAAACAAACAAGAAATATAATATTTTTCAATAAAAGTAATGTTTGCTAAGTGGTTTAGAGAGAACAATGTTTGTAAAATTTTACTTAGTATTACAGATACAGTCCCTTGCAACAACAAGTTGTCACACTGAAAACGAACTTTTCAGTTTTCGCTATGTTAATTATGCAAAAATAACAAAATTGTTTGATGTATCAATCAAATTTGAAATAAGTACTGCAGTTGAGCTGCTAAGAGCGAAAAAATGGAAATATGTAATTCAATGAAACAATATTTGGAAAAATTGTGATTTTTATTTTTTTTTAAATATGTTTACAAAAATTTGCATCTAGCCTCAGAATTGAATTCTAAGCAACTTTTTCAAATAACTTTTTTGGATATCATGACATCTAACCTCACTTTTTGCAGATCGACGGCATATTTTTTAAATTTACCGCCATACTAGTGGTCACGTGACATGTGTTAAAATAAATTTTGGGGTTTCTAGACATGCACAACCTATTTCCCTAAAAAAGTTTTAGTATATTTTAATAATAAAAAAATTTCCCATATGTTGCAATATTTATGCCGGTCACTGTATACGAAAAGTGGTAACATATTTTCATTTTTTTTTTGTTGTTAAGGATTATACACGTTCAGAAGAAGCACATTTCAAAGTTATTTTGAAGTATATGATGACTCAAAGAAAAATTACACACCAAAGTTGTGAAAAATTAAATGGAACACCTTGTATATTATGACATATTTTGATAGTGCAGACTAAATAAAGGCAAGATTAGTGTTAGGTTTCTTATATCTAACTGAACACGTTTACGAGATAATTAACTATTCTTCAAAAATGTGTAGGCATGCCTGTCATGCATATTTAAGCTAGATATTTTAAACTGTATTTATTTTTTAACTAAAGCATTAGACTTGATAATGAAATAAAAGTAATGCAAAAAATTATACGGCGTGAACAAAAACATACTTTTAATTTTCGCTATCTTTAAAGGCAAGTAACTTTCTTATTTTAAATGGAAAACACTCTGTATTTATTACCTTATTTAGATTCTAATTTTAACGGTCTTAATATTGTATTAATGCTCGCTATACCTATCTGTTATAGCTTCTTAGTAATTTAGAATTTTCTATTTCAAATATTAATTCCTAGCAATTCTTTTTCAAAAGTAGGCTTTAGATAAAGGTATCGCTATTAGGTGCTTTCCATTCACCGTCTATCACTCCTACTCTGCTACTACTCTACTCTACTCTTGACCTACACAATTTAGAACCAATGGAACACTTTTTGTGCTTTTAAATTGTAAAGAGAGAAGGGAAACGAACCTAACTTAGAAATTAGATTTTGATGTAAACAACAAATCGTGACCGCAAGCAAATCTTACTTCAAAATGTCAAAAAAATCTTACAACGATTATAATAGTAATATCAAATTTGCAATCATTTCATTTACCAAAGCAAAAAGAAATATTTTTCCACAAATACTTTTAAAAAATCGCTGTAGCTGTCAAAGCTTGTCATAATGGCATTTAAAGCGCGAAAACTTAAGCAAAATAGTTAGTGCATGAGGGAAAGGGAGTTAAAAACTGAGACATTGGGAGTTTCGTGCTCCTTATCAAAGAAACGCTTAAATTGCAGTTAGAGTACACCGGAAGTACTACCGAACTGCTTTTATGGGTGAATGGAAAGCACCTATTAGGGGCTTTCATGGTATGCCATATTCATTATACACAAAAGTCATTTGACAATAACAGAACTTGTCAGTTGCGCATCATTGTTGTTCGTGGTTTACAATGAGAAATTACCCTCAAGCAGAAAGGATTGATATGATTTTAATAATTGGAGAGTGTGAAGAAAATTGTTTGGTAGCATCAAGGATTTATGCGCAAAAATATCCTAACAGACGCCATTCCGATAAGCGTTCTTTAGAAAATTTGGTGCAAGTATTCCGAAGTACAGGAAGTGTGTGTTATAAGAAAATAGAACGACAAAAACCGGTTACGGGAAATGAAGGAATTAATATTTTACTTATGAAATCTCTTGTTGAAAATACGCATACAAGTCAGCGAAAAATAAATGAAACTACAGGGATAAGCAGAGGGAGCATCAGAAGAATTATAAAAATGAACAAATTTTACCCATACCACATGCAATTGCATCAAGAACTTTTGGAAGTAGATTATGATCGGGTGCTGGAATTTTGTTTATGGGTTCTAAAAATGTTAGGAGATGACGAAAATTTTCTCGATTGTGTGTTATTTTCGGATGAGTTAACTTTTCATAACAACGGATTAGTTAATAGGCATAATTTTCATTGTTACACGGACGAGAATCCCAATTTCTTGAGAACCCTAAATCGTCAACATCGAAGGTCTGTTAATGTGTGGGGCGGAATAGTTGGATAGCACATGATAGGGCCATACTTTTTTGATGGTCACTTGAATGGTGCCATGTTTCTACAATTTATAAAATATAACTTAGCAATACTTTTGGAAAATATACCTATTAATATTCGACAAAGGCTTTGGTTGCAATTAGACGTTCGGTAGGAATTAGATAGGCAGTATCCCAACAGGTGAATAGGCCGCGGAGGTTCAGAGGAGAATTTGCCAGCAAGATCTCCAAATCTAACGAGCCCAGATTTTTTTTTTATGGAAATATATTAAAAATATTGTTTATGACATACCACCAACCACACCCGACAATATGAAAGAGCGAATAAGAATAGCGTTTCGATCTATAATACCAAATATTTTGAGTAAATGTTGAAGACTCATTTCAAGAAAGAGTACGCCTCTGCATTGAAACAATGGCCATCATTTTGAACACTTTTTAAAAGATTAGCAGTTTTTAACATATCAGTTTAGCCGTTGTAATAAAGTGCATTTCTGAAGTTTACCTAACTAAATAACTAATTATGACTTTTAATTAATATGTAGGAAAAGCCAGTTGAAGAGTTAGGCTGATAATTATCGTTTAGCTATGTTGAATAATAACAGCAGTTTTATCCAAGTCTACTTCAAAAAAAAAAAATAATAATGGCTAGGAATTAATATTTGAAAAAAAAACATAAATTACTAAGAAACTATAACAAATAGGTATAGGAAACATTAATACAATCTTAAAGACCGTTAAAATTAGAATCTAAATAAGGTAATAAATACAGGGTGTTCCATTTAAAATAAGAAAATTACTTGCCTTTAAAGATAGTGAAAATTAAAAGTATGTTTCTGTTCACCCCGTATAATTTTTTTGCATTACTTTTATTTTATTATCAAGTCTGATGCTTTAGTTAAAAAGTAAATACAGTTTAAAATATTTGCTTATATATGCATGATAGGCATGTCTCTTCAATTTTTGTCTACATTTTAAAGGAGAGTTAATTATCTAGTAAACGAGTTGAGTTAGGCATAAGAAACCTAACACCAGCTTGTCTGTATTTAGTCTGTACTATCAAAATATGTCATAATATACAGTGTGTTTCATTTAATTTTCACAACTTTGGTGTGTAACTTTTCTTCGAGTCACCCCTATATACTTCAAAATGATTTTGAAATATGCTCTTTCTAAACCTGTATAACCCTTAACAAAAAAAAATTGAAAATATGTTACCACTTTTCGTATGTAAACCGACGCGAATGTGCTGGTCCACCTGTATATAAACGGGTACTTGCCTATTTGTACAGCTAGCTGGTAGAAGGGGAAGAACATCACAGGCTATGTGTGTGTATATTGGAAGGGTGATATTACACTGCTACCCAAACGATCTATTGTGTCCCCTGTTCCTGCTGTTTTACAGCTGACCTTCCAATCTTATTCCTTTCAGAAAGTGCAGGATATCAGAAGGCCCTAGGTTAGGTAAGTCTCCCTCTTCGATTTCACGTGCTCCCAAGTGCAACGCCCTTGAGTTGCAAACTGCTACGCAATTTGAGAGGGGGTGGATGCCATCCTGTTCCCCAATCTGCTCCAGTCGTTTTGCTCCTCCCTTTGTTCCTTCCTTGGAAGGTACTCTCACTTTGGAAGTGGAAGGCTTCTTATGGAGGTCCTGCTCCAATTCCTGTTTATTATCGGTGTCGTTCCGCTAATAAACGTCCTTCCTCCATGGTTGATCTCACGAGTAGCTAAGGAAAAAGGTCTACCTCCACAGAGCCCCGCATGCAGAGGTAAGGCTAAATACAATGAGGTTGCGTCAGGTGTCCCAAGGTTGGACTAGTATAGATTGGTCTTCTATCCAGCCACGCATCCCATTAGCCTAGTCCGCCATCTTAGGATTTAGGTTTTTATTGAGGTTGTCTCCTCTCGGTCCGTGCAGTTAAGCCAAGACCCCCATCCCTTTCGGGACCTGGTTTAACATTTGGGCTTTCAGTAGCCGAAAGCAACAAGTGGCATCGTTGTAGAACCCTGTGCAAGCCCTTAGCCACGACACGACAGCTCGGGCAACGGTCATCATTCATCCTGCTCCGGTTTTAAGCAGAGAGGACGACCTTATAGCCGCCACTAACCATCTCGTCTTGAGCGAACCCTGACAAGATGACCTTTCTCCTATCCACCACCTCAGGGACGCGCCTGGTAGGTACTCCCAACCCCCAGGTATAGGAGCACAGGCTATACTCGAATAGCAGCGCAACGCACTTAGAATGTTCTATCCTACGATAGACGGTGAAATATAATTACATGCAAAAGACAGTGACGCCCTTAGGCTTTTGTTAGCGCTGTTGTATATTAAAATTAAAAAAGTTGTCATTAAATTATATATCGTACAATGCGCAGTTTGTTTAATTTCTAGCTGTAGTAAAAGTGACTACAGCTAGAAATTAAATAAACTGCGTATTGTACGATATATAATTTAATAACAACTTTTTTAATTACTGATACTTTTAGATTCCTACTAAATTCCTACTAGAAGTTCGATAAATTTTAATGACCCAGTTCGGTGGGACATCCTGTATGTTCAAGCGAAGCAGGCAAGGGTGTGGCTGACAACTGTGAAGGTCATCAGCTGATATCGTTCACTCTTAACCCCATTACATGAATGCACTTGGAGAGTCTCTTAAATTAAAAAAAAACGGCCCACGTTTTTGTTGCTTCTATATTTAGAATAACTTTGCAATTTACAGCAAGACCTCATTTCACTTCGTTCTGAATACATCACCGTCGACAAGGGCACGAGTGCCTCGAAATTATTAGCTGTAGTAACCACTCCGCCTACGGAAGAGGCCGAAAGGAATAAGGAAACGATTCAATACACGACGTTAGAACTAAACTTTGTCATGAAAGGTTAGGACGTACCCGAGTAACTTAACTCCCTTTAGCTCGTCCCTTGAATTTCTAGAACTATCGGTGACCCTAAGCCACCAAGAATACACTAGCAGTCCCATAAACGACGTCGCCGTTTTTAAACTGACCGGCCTGGAGTGCGACATACGTACTCAAACCTTCGTGAATAACGTGAACTTCAAACTGGACAGTATCCGCTTGTATAAATTCCATCGCGACGATCAAGTTGAGATCATCAGTACGCCGTTGTGCGCGAAGCAAAACTCTTACTTGTTTACGGTCAATTTCTTGCAAGTAAGTGTTGCTATTAGACTAACGCCAGGAAAATAGAAAAAAATAATCCACATTCTTATATGCAGGTGGATAAAAAGTGTCCCGACTTCAAGACCAAATACAATCGTTGCGAGTCGTTGTTATCTTTGGAATTCGCCCTGCTCGAAGTCGTCCTACATCAAGAGGTATTGCAGGAGCTGGTGAAGTACGCCACTGATCTTCAAGTTCAGATGGAAGATATTCAACCGGCATCGAAATCGTTGGAGATCGTGGATAGCGGCACCAGGTTAAAGCGCACCCTATCGACGCTTAGTGATAGTTTAGTGGGGCATTCTGGCAGTAGTAATCTGAAGACGAGTAAGTATTCGCTAATTAAAAATTTTAAATTTCTGGTTTTACCTCATTATTCTAATTTATATCTTGGAAATAAGAGGAGCTTTATTCATACTAATAGTGTAAGTCAAAGTTTTATATCCAAACTAATGTACCGTCAGAAAAAAAATGATGTTTTTTTTTAAACTGGGGTGCGTCGAATACGCTAAAAATATTCCCCAACATTAACATGACATCAAAAAATGTGTTACAATATGCTGATCGTTCGCCCATAATCACGCTAAGATTAGTGATAAATAGAGACCGGATTATATGCAAACAAAAACTGGAATATATGCGCATCATATATATGCATCGATTTTTGAGAAAATTGCATAAACCTGGGACATATATGCAAAAAAATTCCGACAATATGCAAAATTTTTACATAAAATAAATAAGAGCAGAAATTTAAACATTAACTTTATTGCGCAAAATTTTTTCACAACATATTTCTAAAACAAGTTACAATTAAATGTTTTTCGAAATTGTGTAAAAGAAAGTTTTGTCTTCTATCAGAATACATATGTTTCGAAATAGAAAAGCTTCTTTCAACATCCACAGATGTAATTGGTGCATTTTTTAACTTTGCAATACATTCTAAACTAAAATTAAAGTCGAAATCGTTTACTGTTTCACCTTCCAAAATTTTCCAAAACTTTCTTCAATTTCAAATACCCTGCATTTTTATTTATCACTTTTTTAAATTTATCGTATATAGAATTACCTATTGTACCCTTAACCTTCTTACATAGCATATCAAATTCGTCTACTATTTCGACTGATTCCGAGAGCCACATCCCTTGCGTTTCTAGTTTACGAATGGAACTTGAAACAAAGCTATAATTTGACTTAATATGCAAAAGGTTTTGTAACAATTCTGTTGATGTTATTATCTTTTTACAGTTTTCTAGAGCAATGACTGCATTGCAGTGATTTCAAGAATTACATTTTTTATTCCTTCGAAATTATCGGCGAAAAAAATTGCAGCCTCTAACCATGTACCTCATCTCGTAATAATCGGTTCAGGAGGCAACTTAACAGCGCGAAGTCGCTCCTTATAAAATTGGATATTCGTAAAGGTGCTTTTAAAAATACCGTTTTGACATTGCTAATTAAATCATTAATCAAAGGGAATTGACTCCTAATGTCTTCGGCTATAGCTAAACAAGTGGTATGAATAATGTTACTATAAAAAAATTTAAATTTTGCGCGTCTTTTATCATGTATGGTGCAGCGTCGGATAACATTAGTAAAAATTTTTCACAAGGTATACTTCCAGGTAAAAAGAAATTTGATAAACCTTCCTGAACGAATTGGGCAATTGTCACATTATTTGTTTTTGAGTTCTTTACAATAAATTGCATATGATTTACCTTTACAATATCTTCATGAAGAATTCCTATTAACAAATGGGCAATATAACGGCCACACTTATCCGTACTTTCATCTACCATGAATAAAATAAAATTATTCCCAACCAAATTGTTGAATTTCTGCTATTGTTTGCTGGTAACAAGATGTGACATAATTTTTCGTAAGGTACTTTCGTCGGGTATATTATGGTTGCAATATTTTTGCAAAAATGATTTCAAATTAACATTGTTTAATCTTGCTAATGGTATGTTAGACGAAATTAATGCGTTACACAGATTCGTATTATATTCTTCTTGCTCTGAGTTTCGTGAAGTTGTTGCTACACATTGACGTATAGATTGCTGCACACATGCGGATCGCTTTAGTTTTTCACGTTTTCCAATATATGATGGAGTTTTAGCGTGTTCAACAATCAGGTATTTTCTCTCAGAAGACACCTACAACAACAATTGTCATTTTATATCAAAAGTTAAAGATTTTAAAACAATTGTAAAGCTTTTAGTAAAATTAAACTTACCATCAGTTTACTGCAGGCTCGACAAAATATTTTGTCGCCATCCTTTACCAGTTCAGGATATGGCTTAATCCATACAGAAATTTTATTTATTTATTATTCTTTCAGAGCGAAGCAAACAACAGAGCGCCAGTGTCATCGAAACAATAATATTTAAGATAAACGCTAAGTTATCCCAACTAGTAATCCAGTTTGCCAGCGATGCTTGCAACCTTTCCCAATTTAGTATCAAAGATTTGAATCTCGAAGTTGTTATGAAGAAGCCGTATACGCAAGTGAAAGCGATTCTAAAGGATTTAATCATACTTGATTGTACTCCGAACAGCTTATATCCAAAGGTAGGTACACTTACTTTGTTTTACTTAAAAAGAAACCATCGACTGTTATAGTATTAGGTTGTTAACATTGTTTCTGGCCAATTGTTGATCGGTATATGAAATCATAAAATGTGAAAGGTGTGTTCTTTACATTTAGTTTTAATAAACTTTTCCTTTTTCTTTTAAATTCAGGTTTTGATTTTTTATGAATAACATTTATGTAAGTACGGTGTCCTAGAAAGCTCTGAATCCCGCCTTTTTTTGTTATATATTACGCTAGATGAGATTATTTAGAAGCGTCTTTCGTTTATTTCATCACTACCCCTTTTTAGAAGTTTCATTTTCGGTTTATTTTGTTAGGCACTCTCATATTTTTGGAGTATTCTTTAGAGTTTATATTTCGTTAATATTTTTATAATATTTCGTATTCTTTCGTTTTATTTTAGTAGTTCTTAGTTTATCTTTTCCAACAATGCCGAGAATGGCAAGCTATTTTTCAGAATACGGCACCATTTTCAATGTCATTAACAAAAGGAAGTGCTTTGCACCATTTGTTCTGCGAAATCAGAATTCCGGGGCAAATATACTCTTGAGCGGCATCTGAAAACTACGAGGCATATTGAATACCAAAGAGGTATTTCACATGATAAATTTGTAATTGATATATGTGTAGCTTCTCTTGGTGCCAATATCCAATTAAATAAGTAATTGAATCCACTTTTCCGTGGCTTTCTTGAAAAATATATCAACCAAGATATTCCCCATCCATCGGCAATTAGAAAATATGTACCTAAACAATTCGACAAAATAATAAATCAAATCAGTCAAAACTAGGTGAAAATTATCTCTGGATAACCGTAGATGAAACGACAGATATTAAATGAAGGTCCGTTGTTAATGTAATGGTTGGCACATTGCAACCAGAAAATCCTCCAATGTCATTTTTAGTAGCTACAAAAACCAGATTGCTTCTCACTGCAAACGATATTACCGACATTATCATATCAACAGCGTAAAAAATGTAGCTGGTGACGACTGCTTAAAAATTCTACTCTTTCTCTCAAATTCTGCAAATGAAACGTTAAAAGTACCGAGCTCAAAAAATTAAAGATGTTACATCTGAGTTCTTCAGCATATTGAACATAAGCAGTATACGCAGAGAGCGTGGTGAAATGGTAACTGTTACCAGACAGCAACTGTGCCTCCCACAGGCGGATTTTGTTTTGAAACGCTTTCAAATGGCTGTACAAATCATTTACTAACTGTCCTGTGTTTTGAAGTTTCCAAATTTAAATATTCCAAATGGCCGTAGTAGGTCGACCAGAAATGCTATCACATATCCATTTTGGGTCACTCAATTCAGATAGGGGTTTATCTTTTATTTGCTCGTAAAAGCGTTTCAGCATTTTTCCTTTGCTTAACCATCTGACTTCACAATAATATGTTACGTTGTCATATTCGGCTGATATTTCGTCCAAAAACGCCTTGAACTGACGATGGTTAAGCCCTCGGGATCGAATAAAATTGATGGTTTTTACTACCACATTCATAACATTTTGGAGTCGAATGGACTTAGAACACAAGTTCTGTTGGTGGATAATGCAATGAAGGACTATCAAATCATCTTTTTGCACATTTAATTCAGTTGCTTTTTCATACAAAATTCCGATGACACCTTTACGTAAGCCGACCATAAAAGGTGCACCATCTGTGCATACACCAACTAATTTTGACCATGGCAAACCAAAACTTGTGAATACCTTTTCAACTTCATTAAAAATGTCCTCCTGTAGTGGTTCCTTTTAGTGGCTGTGAAGCAAGCAATTCCTCTAACAGTGAACTCTCAGTGAACTCTTTATCAACACCTCGAATAAATATAGCCAGTTGAGCTGTGTCAGACAAATCGGTGCTCTCGTCTAATGCTATGGAAAATGATTCAAAACCAGCCATACGTCAGTCAAAGTTGTTTTTATACCATTAGCCATCATTTCTATACGTCGGGCAACAGTTCGTCTTGACAAACTAATTTTTTCAAATTCGTTTTTCTTTTCAGGACACAGAACACTGCAAACTTCTAATATACACTACTTGATAAATTCTCCTTCGGCAAATGGTTTTAATGACTTTGCCAATTTTGAACTAACTCTAAAACTAGCTTTCACAACATTATGAAATTGTGTTCTTTGGTTTATGAAACTTTACTGCTGTTTTCACAATTTGCGGTAAGCGTCTGGATTTTGTCTTTTCTTATTTGTGCTGTCAGTGAGTGCAGCATAGATGCTTAATTGAGTAATGCCTCTTTTTATTGAATTTTTTCATCACTGAAATGGATTCATTACACAGCAAACAAATAGGCTTACCATTGTGCTAGATAAAAAGGAATTCTTCAGTCCATTTTTCTCGAAACTGGCGACCCTCTGCATCTACTTTTCGTTTCTTTTCACCAGACATCATTTTCGTTTACTTTTCGTTCGATAAACTTAATAACAAAATATAATTAGTAAGCACTCAAGATGCACACAAAGTCACAAAGCAAATTGACGGCACTAGCAGTTTCGCGTAGGATATCGCTTGTCGAAGTTATCACCTCGGTAGCTCAAATAGAACTGAACTAAAGTTGGGCCTCCACCCGCTATATATAGGCAAAATGAAGGAATGATCTAGAATCGTCTAGTGTAGAACATTTGAGAAGCTATAATCTTTTGTTGCGCCGCCAGTGAGGCGGCAAACATCAAAGGCTTTGATGTTTGCCGCCTCACTCTTTGATGATCGCCGCCACTCGGCTTGCTCCCTCACTTGATTCCGCAGGAGCAAGCGACAAACCCCATATCACTCGATCTTCCCTGATCTAAACAGTAATTGCATTAAGGCGAAAATCCAACATTACCATATTACAATATTAGAGATTTTTTTTCTAAGAAACAGTATTTTTCTATAATATTCATACAAAATACTTGTATTATAGGAAAATTTTTGTAACATTTCGACAATTTCCTTAAGTTTCTGTACATTTGCGGAAAATTATCAAAAAACTGTTTCTGTTACCCATAATTGTTAGGGTATTGCCTGAAAAATACATCTGGTATTAAATTACATCCCTTAATGTTGAAGACAGGATCCTTGAGTAACATGCCTATCAAAGTTTTATCGATTTGGGAATTCAAATTCCAGGGCTTGTTGCCCCTCAGAGTGAGGCTTCCGTAATTTTCCTCACTTCTTTGCAAAATCGAGAGACGAATTGTAAACATCCACTTTGTTTACAGATATTGTCGTTGTCGATGAAGAAGCAATAAACATGCAGATAGTCATGTACAATGAAACTTTCTTGGACACTTCATTCACTCGTGAAGACATCAGCGTCAAACTGACCCTCGGCGGCCTCAATTTAGTGTTCCTCAATCTATACGTCTCCAACATGCTGGTAAGTTTAACGCAGTTGAGAAAGTTAAACGCAACCCCACGAAATATCCCTTTTTTTCAGAATTTCGTCGATCAATTCCAAGCCGCGCGCGCGACGATCGTCGAAGCCTCTCAAGCGGCGGCCGACAGGGCTAAGCACAACGTCACGGACCTGTACGAGAACGCGATCAAGATCTCTCTGAACGTTCACATAAACCAACCGAAAATCATCGTCCCGCGCAGTTCCAAGGATTACAACGCGCTTTTCATCAATCTCGGCAATCTGCAGGCGATAAACAAATTTCTAGTGTTGGATATAAAGAACGACGTGGATCAACCTGCCGTCATCGACGAATTGCAATTGAAACTGACCGAGTGCAAATTGTCTCGCATCATGACCAACATACAGCAACACATTAACGAGGAGATAGCGATCTTGAAGCCCTTGTCCTTTTCGTTGAACGTCAAGAGGAATTTGTCGTCGAAATGGTATCATGCGGTTCCCGATGTCCATATCGTCGGTCAGATAGAGAACATAGAGGTAAATATTATCAATTAACCCAAGTTTTTGTTCTAAATACGTCACCTTTTTTTCCTTATGTAGCTTTCTCCATCTAGAGCCATAATAATCAATTTAATTAATCACTGCGTTAATAGATTACTAGATCTTGTCCCTTCTAACCTGAATTGTGATGCGACTATTGCCCTTTTGATCCAAAGATCTGCAATAATCCATTTGATTTATGCACGACCTGCTTCGTTTTATACACATAAACTTAGTACAACACGAAAATTTGTGAACAAGTGTTTACATTTATGATTGTTGTAAACCGAAAATAAAACAATGTTTACACTGGCCCATATTAGAAAATGAATTGAACGAGTATAAAGGTCATTCATTTCACATCACCGTATCTAATCCAAGGACAATGTACACTGGCCGACTTATTTAATGTCGTCGTCTACAGTGCAGTGACTATCAAAACTACTCACCATTTGCACAGGTGCGCGTTCGGCTGGCGTCGACTGTTCCAGGTAAATGATTTATTGGGATATACAGTTGTAAAACGCTTCCCAGTTGTGCAAATCAGTTAAATCTAAGATTATTTAATATCTAAAGTAAACCTTTAATGTGGTTTGAACACAATTTGTGTGTTGAAATATATTAGAAAACAAGAGAGTAACACTTCATAAGTTCATTACCTTTAGTTTCAATAGATATTATTATAATGATTACACACAGATAAGAAAGGCCCTAAAATTCCTGTTCATAAGAAAATCACACATGTCCTGCAGATCATTCATTTTGTTAAATAATGCGATTTACAGAGCAATTGTATTAAGGGAAAATTTTAATAAACTACATAAATTATTATCACATTAATTACAAATTCATTAATTCTTTATATGGATTTCAATCTGCGGTTATTATAAAACTCGGCCCCTTACGATAATTAGTATACACCCTCTGTGTAATCCAGTGAGTCAAATTTTACTGAATAACGAGTTCATATACCTACATGGTAGAGCAATACATTTTTAAAAACTTTTTTTTTAATATTTATATGATGAATGAATTTAAATGATCAACAAAACTACATACTCCATGTGTTCCTAATTTCAGAATTAGAAAGAAATACTTGTAACACAAAATTATTATAAAATAAATATATAAATATGTAACAAATACATAAATATGCAAAAAAAATCATATAGACTCATGTTATTATTTAAAAAAAAAAAATATTTGAATGAATCCATTCTGAAATTTATAAAAATTTTAAAATGTAATTATATTTCTTCTTTTTTCTTGAGGTAGCGGCTTTTTTGTTTAAAAGTGAATTAAATTTTTTTGTGTCACTAAATGTAATATACTTCACAATCAGTCAATAATTGTATGTGACAAATAACTATGTTATTATTGTTGTAAAAATGTAAATTTAAAGTAATTTTAAAATGTGTGTCGTCGTTAATGTTATATAAAAATTAAATTGTATTTAAAAAATTTCTGAAAAGACATAAGAATAAAACTTGTTCGAAACGTCAAAAGAATGCTTTAATTGAAAAAATTTTAATTCACTTTTTTTAACAAAAAAAGCCGCTACCTCAAGAAAAAAGAAGAAACATAATTTTACATTATCGGCTAAGAAGAATTCCATCAAAAAAATGTAATTATATATAATTATATTTTTTCTAATATTCTTATAATTTTGTGTTTGTGTTGATTTATGTATTGTTATATATTATAGAAATATATAAAAAAAATACATAAATCTGCAAAAAAAAAAACATAAATATCAACAAAATGTTTTTAAAAATTTATTGCTCAATGAAACACTATCATGTAGATATATGAGCTCATCCTTCAAAAACACTAGGCGTCGCGTCGTTGGATTACACACAGGATTAGTGGTAATTATAGTAAACGACGGAGTTTTGTATTGTTATAAATTGCAAATCAAATTTAGGCAATACTCATAAAAGTAATGAATTATAATTTGGTATTAAAATTTCAAAAAACAAAACTTTATTCTCAGCATGTGATAATTTGAATGTACTTTATTAAAATATATGTTTATTACAATTAAGGCGTATAACCCTTCATTTAACAAAATCGCTTTAAAAAGATTATTGTATGGCACTATGCCTAAATAATTACAAGTGCAATTCAAGAAATATGGAAGGGTGGGATATTCTGTGACATAAAACCAGCTAGTAATAGTTGCAATATTAGCTTGTTTATTAGTTTTTATGTTGTTTAGAATTAGCATATTTACTTAAATAAATAATATTACTGGGCCAAACATAGTTATTATTTTCTTATGAATCGCAATTTTACAGCGTTACTTACACGTAGGTGGGTCCTGCAATAGTAAATGCTAATAATTAAATATTTTTGAAATCTTCATTTAAAAAAATAGTTATTAATAAACACTTAGAATAACTAATATTTGTTGGAGCTATAGTTTTATGAAGTCTTCCTCGGTTGTTTGCTATTCCTACGTTTTTAAAACAATTAATACAAGATTTACTATGAATACCAAAGGTTTATTTATTTCTATGTGAGTTTAAGTTTTAAGATTCAATTGGGTCCAAGTTATGAAAGAGATATTTAAATGTAAAGCACGTTCAAACCGCAGTATGCAACATTTACTTGTGATATTAAATGATCCAATTTTTCTACCTGATTTGCATAATTGCGGAGGGTTTTACCAGCCGAACGCGCACCTGTGCAAATATGAGTAGTTTTGATAGTCACTGCACTGTAGAGGACGACATTAAATAAGTCGGCCAGTGTACATCATTACATTAGAAAGGTTTGACATAACGCTAAAGTGAAGTTGTATTAGATTTATGTGGGCATAATAGTATAGTGGAAGAATAATTGACTTAAAATGGAAATCTCATTATTAACGTGAAGATGTTTGCTAAATTGTCGATCTGATGTATCTATAAACGATAACAATAATTGTAGGACGACTTTAAGCCACTATATATGCGTTAATTAACTAATGCTATTTAATAATTAGATCACATTAAAAAGTGTGTTTGATATTATTATACACATGTTTCACCTTACCAAGGATCTTCAGTGCTACTGGTCAACCTAATGTATTATACGGAGAAATTCCTATATAGAGGGTGTTAGGTAAACATGCGGCAAAAATTCAAGGGGTTATTCCTTGACCTAATCTAAGAATATTTTGTCCCATGATGATTTTTGAAAAACCCTTTTGTTTCCAAGATACAGGGCGAACAAGATTTGCGACAGTAACAACATTTTGTTATCAAAAAGTACATGTAAAGTTGCTCAATCTACAATAAATGTTCGAAATGGCCTCCTCCAGCCTGGATACAAGCATTCAATCTTCTCTCGTCATTGACTATCGAACTCTTTCAAATACACCTCGTTTCTAATTGAAATACACCCAGAAATTATCCGATTTTGCAAATCGTCCAAATTCTCCACTGGAGTAGCGTAAACTATTGACTTCAGAGATCCCCAGAAGAAATAATCTAGGGGATTGAAGTCTGGGGATCGAGCACGCCATGCGTGTGGCCCACCTCGACCAATCCAGCGATCTCCGTATGTTGCTGTTAAAATATTACGAGCAACCAAACTGAAATGTGGTGGTGCACCATCGTGCCTAAACCACATTGCAATTCTTGTCGCGTATGGTACATCCTCCAGAAACTCAGACAATGTTGCTTCCAAAAAGTTGCGGTACACCACGCCAGTAAGTCTTCCTAGTCTTACCGGTCTTACCGGTCCAATTAGATATTCACCCACAATTCCAATCCAAACATTCACCGAGAACTGATGTTGAAAACGATCTTCAAATACCTCATGCGGATTTTCATCTGCCCACACATGGTTATTATGAAAGTTCCTTATTGCGTTTCTCGAGAAACTGGCTTCATCGCTAGAAATAATCTGTGCCAGGAATAGAGGGATGCGAACTAATGTTTGCAATATCCATTGACATAATGCAATACGTGAAGGAAAATCAGCAGGTAGTAGTGCCTGAACACGTTGAATGTGGGATGGATACAACAAATTGTCCTTAAGAATTTTCAACTGTCCAATGACACATTTAAAGTATTTGCAATTTTTCGCGTAGAACTACCAGGATCTTTCTCTATCATCTCCAGCACATTCTGTTCCAATTGTACCGTTCTTGCAGTCATTGAACTTCCTGGCCCTCCGCTTCGTTTCATTGAGTCTGTTTCACGAAGATGTCGATGATTGTTTTCGAAGATTTTTTGGTCAGGGACATTACGGACAGGAGATCATTCAATATACAATCGTCTAGCTTCTAATGAATTGCCATCAGCAAGTCCATACATGAAATGCATGTCAGTCATCTCGGCCTTGGTATACATCATGATAGAGGATATATGCGAATTTTTTGCATATATGCGGGGCATACATGCAAAAAAAATTGCGACAATATGCAAATTTTTTACATAAAATAAATAAAAGCAGAAATTTAAACATTAACTTTATTGCACAAATTTTTTTCACAACCTATTTCTAAAACAATTTATAATTAAATGTTTTTCAAAATTGTGTAAAAGAGAGTTTTGTCTTCTACAGAATACATTTGTTTCGAAATAGAAGAGCTTCTTTCAACATCCACAGATGTAATTGATGCATTTTTAGCTTTGCAATACGATTCTAAACTAAAATTAAAGTCGAAATCGTTTACTGTTCACCTTCCAAAATTTTCTTAACTTCTTTCAATTTCAAATACCCCCGCATTTATTTATCACTTTTTTTAAATATATCGTATATAGAATTACCTATTGTACCCTTAACCTTCTTCATAGCCTATCAAATTCGTCCCTACTATTTCGACTGATTCCCGAGAGGAACATCCTGTGCGTTTCTAGTTTATTGAATGGAATTGAAACAAAGCTATAATTTGACTAATATACAAAGGTTTGTAGCAATCCTGTTGATGTTCCTATCTTTTTAACAGTTTTCTTCAGAGCAATGCAGTCAGCAGTGGATTTCAATAATTATTTTTTATTTAACTACATATCTTCATGAAGAATTCCTATTAACAAATGGACAATATAACGGCCACACTTATCCGTACTTTCATCTACCATGAATTATAATTAAAATTATTCCCTACCAATTGTTGAATGGTTCTGCTATTTTTGCTTGGTAACAAGATGTGACATAATTTTTCGTAAGGTACTTCGTCAGGTATATTAATGTTTGCAATATTTTTGCAGAAATGATTTCAAATTAACATTGTTTAATCTTGCCTAATGTTATGTTAGGACGAAATTAATGCGTTACACAGATCCGTATTATATTCTTCTTGTTCTGAGTTTCCTAAAGTTGATGCTACACATTGACGTATAGATTGCTGCACACATGCGGTTCGCTTTAGTTTTTCACATTTTCCAATATGTAATGGAGTTTTAGCGTGTTGATCAATCAGGTATTTTCTCTCAGAAGACACCTGCAACAACAATTGCAATTTTATATCAAAAGTTAAGGAATTTAAAAACAATTGTAAAGCTTTTAGTAAAATTAAACTTACCATCAGTTTACTGCAGGCTCAACAAAATATTTTGTCGCCATCCTTTACCAGTTCAGGATATGGCTTAATTCATAAAGAAATTTTGTTCGCTATACTCATTGTATGTACGCACAGTATTTAAAAACGTAACACAATTACATGCTGTTTCGCTCAAAGATATGCAATGAATGAAGAGTTTATTTGGGAATTAATAATAATAAAACGTATTTACCACATCCCTTCTGCTAGGCGAAATTAAACACGTGCAGTTCTTGGAAAAAAGTATTAGAGAAACCAATGTAAAAGATTTATCGTTCTGAGAATTGTCGGTTGTCGATCTACATTAGGAATTACTAGGAATTTTTACTAATAGAAAGGCTAAGAAAAAGCTTAAATATGCAATATATGCAACTTTTGTAAAAATATGCATAGAAATGCCTAAATATGCAATATATGCAATCATTAATTAGCGCTAATTTACTTCAATTAGTGTAATACGTCTACATATAGACTATAATTAAAGATATGCAAAAAATAAAATGTATGCACTTTGCATATAATCCGGTCTCTAATTATTATTATTACTAACACAAGATCTAAGCCCATTTCGCCTAATTTAAATATTTGTTCGTTCGCAGATAAACATTGGTCAACCAGATTACAACATGATAATGGCCACCTTGAACGGCAATCTAACTGAGAGCGTAAAACCGACAGTACAACCTACAGTCAAGCCTCCAGAAATCGACGCGAAGGTTTTAACCACCACATCCAGCAGCGTAATGAAAGTCAAGGAGGTGGCTGTGGTCGAACAACAGGAGGAGAAGGGTACCCAAGACGACGTACACATATTTTTGAAGTTTAATTTCATGATGAACAGCTTCATCATTAGCCTGCTCACTGTGGACGAAGAAACAATGGTTAAGGTAAGTTACTGTTTAGATTGTTAACTCCGATTACTCATATGGAATAAATAATTCTCAGTGTTGTCATATATTCCAATAGATGCTAAAATTATATTTCTTTAAATGGCAACACGGTATTTTTTTCATATATTTTAAACATAATAATTCATTACATTACATTCGATGTTGGGCAAAAATTATTTGATGTAGATGACAGGAGTAAAAAGACTCGTTCTTGCCGTTCAACACAGTATTTAATATATTATAACTAGTTTCGGCTACTTTTGACCATCTTCAGATCACTGGCGATGTATTTTATTACAAATTAGATGGATTTACTTATAACTAATATGAATTGTATAGATATTATAGAGTTTGCGGTAGTGCATTTTCCGTTACGTTATACGACCATCTTTTGGATTATAGCGTAAGATAATTTGATGGTTAAAAACACGTTTGCGGAGGTCGGAAACTTGACGGAAACTAAAACTGCGCTAAAACGTTACATTCGATATGAAGATGTTACATCAAATGAGAAGAGCATGGCAAAGAATTTGTACACTCTCGTTGTATTCGACCTAGAGAGTATTGAAGATTTTATTGTGTATACTTTGTTGGAAAACGCAGTTAAGGAAAGAAAAGCACTGTATTAGTCCGTATCAAAATTTAATTTACACTTGTGAATTACCAATTTTTTCGTTTTGTGTCACTATACATACTTTGAAAAATACGATATTTTCAAGCTTCATCAAGTTTTACAGCTGCCTAAAAAGTTTGAAACAAATGATCAACATGTTATAGATAGTATGTTTCCTTCTTTTAGTAGCACTACTAGTCGTGCATCGAGAAATTATAGATAAGCTGCCTTAACTAATAAAATTGATATTGTGAAAATATTATACAAAAAACGACTTACTGTACTTCATTTTTGTGTTATACGATGACGAATGCCTAAAACAATTCAACATTTGGGTTTCATATTTGTGAGTAAAACCAATTCAAAGATTGATAAATTTCAATGTATATCCTAAGACGTCACAATTGTTTTGGCCAATAAAAATTGACGATTTTATGTTCGCCCAGGGTCACATATGTCAGGTATCATTTAATGACTTTTGGTTAGTGTTTAAGTGACATTTCGTATGATTATTTAATAATTGGGTTATATTACAATACCTTAGGCAATTATTAAGTTTTAAGGAAATAGTGTGTATATGTAAAAAAATAAAATAAAAAGTTACAGTCACTGGCACAAAATATTTGAAAAACTATCGAAGTAGAATACATATGCTTCATGCACATTTTTGTAAAATATATTATGAATTGAAGATGGCACCGATGTGAAAAGGACCAGAAGAAGCTGGTACAAAAGTATAAATATGAAATTCGTTTACATTTTCTAAAAAATTTTCAATTTTCTAAAAATATTGTACCTCTGAAGAGGCTAAAGCTTTGATCATATACAGGTGTCCCACCGAACTGGGACATTAGATTTTTTTGAACTTCTAGCAGGAATTTGATTTTGAAACTTGCAGTGTGTGATGTGAGAAACGCCCGAGAAAATAAAAATGCTACGTAGGATAACGACATTGGGTATGACATACTCACGAAAGGAATAATGAGAAAAAGGCACGTTACACATCTTTCAAACAGTATGGGTTATAAGTTCTTACGGTATAGCGGTACATAATCTAAGGGCTAAAGCCTGTATGACACGATATATAATTCGGTAGAAAATTCATTACATAATTACCCACATAAAAAATTATGTACGTATCATACCTATTCTGTACAGATAAATGTCATTCGGTACAGAAAATTAGAACTTGTCCTATATTTCTCTACATAATGTGCGCAAGAATTCCGAAACAACGAAATTGCGCAAGTTTGGCACTTCTTAGTGTATTTGTTTATTTTCAGTTTTCATAACATAACCTGCACATGAATTTTATGATTTTGTAAGTTTTCTAACATATTTATTTATTAATATAGTTGAGTTTTCATCGAGAATCTTTATAACTTCCAGTATAAAAACAATGTCGTGGTCACGGCAACAAGTTTCCTAGTTAATTGAATTATATGAACCGCATGAATGTCTATATGCGTTAAAAAATCAAGTTGTGTCACAATAAGGTAGCTTTATTTCTTTATTTACGTCAATTTCGACACAGCTAAAACGCATGCGCGTGCAACAAATTTTTTCCACAGTTTTGGTTCAATATCATACTTATATTTTTATTCTGCAAAATATAAACAGATTTTCTTTTTACATAATTTGATAAATAATTATATTGAGCATTCTCCACCGAATTATGTATCGTGTCATACAGGCTTAATAAATATTAGCTGAAGCTTAGATTACATGTTTCGAATCCTGCGTGAGGTAATTTTTTTCTTGGGAAAAAATTCTCGTAATTATTATAGTTATTAGCTGAAATACATTAATTCGTTAATTATTTCATACTGTAAAAAGCTTGCAATTTTTTCAATCTACAATTGTTACATATTGCTGTGTACTGAATGAACTAAATGAAAAGGAAAATAAATTTAGCTAGCTCAACGGAAAAGATTTTAAAGAACGCAAAAGAACTATTAATCTCAGAGTTACCCTCGCGAATTAAAACTTGAATCTAACCACGAAAAGTAAATTGCGAGTGAATGAAATCAGACTTTCTTAATTACCCGAAAAATTGAAAAGGTTTAAATAAAAATAAAAGAACAGAGTTTTTAACCGAATGACGCTACTTAACAATCAATTTATTTCAACAACGGGTTAAATTATTGTGGGGATTGTGCAGAAAAAAACCTTGAACTGATGGTTCTGGCCTAAAATAAAAACTGCACTTGACTCTAAATTAAAATAGAACAATGCTATTTCCTATGTAAAACAAAAGATTTGTTTGTTTAGGAAGATTATCCAAAATACACAACCTTTGAATTTCTATCCACATGGTTTTACAAATTAAAATAAACAAAGCCTGGACAATTACTAGAAATTTACAAAAAAGAAAAAACTAAATGCAAGAACAAAACTTCAAGCTCACCCAAACGAGGTGATTGATAAATAAAAATGAAACAACAAAATTGAATAACAGCAAATTAACTCTTTAAAATATAATGAGAGAAAAAACTAAAATAAACCTTCCTAAACAAAAAAAAAAATTGATCTTATATCTAAAAAGTGCACACTTTTACAACAAATATAATAAAAGTTCCTTGGTAGACTAAATAAAAGAAAATTACAGAATTAAATTTCAATATTAAATGAATTACAAAATGGCAACCAAAGATTTGAAAAATACGTCTACTCACGTCAATAGTCGAACAAGGAAGTCCTTAACAAAATTCGACAATTGTTTTTCTTACAAAAATCCCTCTCTCAAAATCGTATAACGCAGACGTAAAACATTACAATGACAATATTGTACAGAATCTGCATTAAATCAGCACAAGCGAACAATAGACAAATTAATGAATGGAATTAATAAATAAAAACTTAACACTAAATAAATTAAAATGATGCAATAAACTCTTTAACTAAACTTATACAAAATACACTCAAAATTGTGAAAATTCTCGGTAAATTGAAAATCAGCTGTTTAAGCAAAGAAAACAAGCATAACAAGCAAAATATGCAACTTAAAATACACTCAGCGAAATGGGTTGTCTAACCACAGCAATATATTAATAAGTCTTTGGTAGTTAACAAGTTTAGGTAACTTTTTTTTTTATTTTTTTAATCAATCTATAATTCTGAGTTCTACCACAATGACATATTCTTGGTGCCGAACTTGGAATCTTTGCAAGCTTACGTAGCGCTCCATTTCTTAAAATTAATCTACAATTATCAGTTCAACATAAGTATTTTTTGAACAGCCAGCCCCGAACTAACAAACTTATGCAACAGGCCTATAGCTTTTAGGTGTTGTCCCCAGTATATTAGTCCTCATTACGAAACTTACTTCATTTTATCAACATATGATTGTTGCGTCTCAATGTATGAATTTTGTATGAGTAAAAGTCGAATATTTTATGAGCAATTTTTTAGTTTTTCTTTCAAAAAAAAACACATGAGTGATCAAATATATTATACAAAAACAAATACACCGTTACAGAAAAAAAAATGTGACAATGGCATTTATGCAGCCCATAAATTTATAAAAAATTTCCATATTTTTGATAAGAGTAAAAGATGACGCCAAATACATACATTAACTATGTCAAATTTATACACATGCTAGATATTAATTTATCGTTTCAGGAGCAGTTCACATTCACCAGTAAACGCCACGGATTAGCGATGTTTTCCCTGGAAGGACTTTCCATTAAGGGCCGAATACTTACCGATAGCACGATCAATACTTCCGTTCTGTTGGTAGATTGCATATTAGACGATATCCGGCCAGGAAAGCGTGACAAGATAAACCGCTTGTTTTCGAGGAAGGTATTCGGAGAGACCGAGTGTCCGTCGAGGACAGTTTCCCCTTTCGCTTTTAAAACGATGGTGGACGTCACCTTTAAACAGAGAAATAACGAGATTTACCGTAAGTGGAAATGTTGGCCGTTCTCATTTTTTAATTTTTATTGATTAATTATCGTCGCAGTTGATGTCCGAGTATCCGGTTTCGATCTAATCCTCTCCATGGATTTCCTCACTAAAGTGCAGAATTTCTTCGTTTCCGCTTTGAAGAGTACCGAGGACGAGGCGGAAGTGGAAGTAAAGCCCAAGATCACGAAAACGACGAATCCTTCTTATCATTCTGTTAAAAGTGTTGCTCCGCCCTCGGAACCTGCCGAAAAGAATTTCTCGTTTAATTTACAATTAGAGAAGCCAGATGTCGTTCTTGTAGAAACAATGGGCAGTATAGACACCAATTGTTTGATATTAAACGTAAGTGATTATATATTTTTTTTTACTACTGCGACATCTAATAAATTGATATCAGTGTTAGGCAAGTCAGGGGAAGTGGAATAAATTTCTACAGCGATTAGACATATAATCATGGACAATAAAAATACGTCACTACTGCAAGGAAATATTGATGAAGTTTTAGTTGCCTTTAGGTCGCTTAGGCTGCGCTTACGGCGCGTGAAATGGGGGCGCGAATTCAAAAAAGAACTTTACAAAAATAGTTGAAAAAGAAGAGGTGTATTTCATAATTATTTGTATTTCTATATTCTAGTGTCAATAGAAAGCAATCTCCGTGTTTAAATGAAAGGAATTAAATAGGTAGATTGAGCACTGTGATATATAGTGACCGGCATAAATATTGCAACATATGGGAAATTTTTTTATTATTAAAATATACTAAATTTTTTTTTGGGGGGATAGGTTGTGCATGTCTAGAAACCCCTAAATCTATTTTGACGCATGTGACGTGACCACTAGTATGGCGGTAAATTTAAAAAACATGGTGTAAATCTCCAAAAAGTGAGGTTAGATGACATGATATCCAAAAAAGTTATTTGAAAAAGTTGCTTAGAATTCAATTCTGAGGTTGTATGCAAATTTTTGTAAAGATACTTTAAAAAAATTTAAAATCACAATTTTTCAAATATTGATTAATTGAATTACATATTTCATTTTTAGCAGCTCAACAGCAGTAATATTTCTAAATCTGGTTGATACTCAAACAATTTTGTGAATTTTTGCATAATTAACACAGCGAAAACTGCGTTGTTGGTATGGTTGTTGTTGCAAGGGACTGTATCTAGAAGTAATAAATAAAATTTTACGAACGTTTTTATTTTAAACAACTTAAGAAACATTACAAATTATAACACTTTTTTGTTTCCTGCATTAAAGTGGAAACCGATAGTTTAAAACTAATAACTCATAACACTACATGCGCGCATAGAAGGTATTAAAGTAGGTTTTGAAATTAGAGAACAAGGAATAATAAATAGAAGTTAAAATAAAAATAGTGTAATGTCTATGAAACTCAATAAAAGTAAATGATTAATAATAAGGTAGGTGCTTACTTAATTTTAGCGGAATATCTAATACTAAATAGATAAATACATTTAAATAGACAATAACTAATAAAAATGGGCAAGTAATTCGGAATGGAAACTTATCATCTATACAAAAAAAATGATTTTTTTTTAAATAAACATAAATAATTAAAATTCACGGTGTCCAACATTTCTTTCTATACACAATATGGTTCTTCTGTGCATTTCTTTATAAACATTATTAAACGTATTAGGATTTATTTTAGATGCACAGTTTTGAATGACGGTTCCTAGATATTCTATATTTCTAAATAGATAGTCGATACTTATATGCACAATTTTTAGGTAGCCCCACAAAAAATCCAATGGTGTAAGATCCGTAGATCTAGCCGGCCATGGATTTTGGTAGTACCGATCTAACCATCTGTTTTCAAACTGATTGTGTAACCACCTTCTTACATCAACGGTGGAATGAACACTGACTCTGTCTTTCTGAAAATACAAACTCCTTCTTTCTACTAACGGCATATTATCCAAAACATCCGTCAGTATTGTTTGTAAAAATAATAAGTAACGTTCGTAATTTAAACTACTTCTAAAGAAAAAAGCTAATTTAGAATTAAAAATATCGCACCACATCAGAAAACAAAAAAAAATATTATAATTTTCAATAAAAATAATGTTTGCTAAGTGGTTTAGAATGAAAATGTTTGTGAAATTTCATTTATTAGTACTATATACAGTCCCTTGCAACAACAATTGTCATACCATAAACGTAATTATCAGTTTTCGCTCTGTTAATTATGCAAAAATTAACAAAATTGTTTGAGTATCAACCAGATTTAAAAATATTACTGTTGTTGAGCTGCTAAAAACGAAAAAAATGGAAATATGTAATTCAATTTGCAAAAGGTGTGATTTTTACTTTTTTTAAATATCTTCACAAAAATTTGCACATAGTCTCAGAATTGAAGTCTAAGCGACTTTTTCAAATAACTTTTTTGGATATCATGTCATCTAACCTCAGTTTTTGGAAATTCATGACATATTTTTTAAATCTACCGCCATACTAGTGGTCACGTGACATGCGTCAAAATAAATTTTGGGGTTCCTAGACATGCTCAACCTATCCCCCCAAAAAGAATTTGGAATATTTTAATAATAAAAACACTTCCCCATATGTTGCAATATTTATGCCGGTCACTGTATACTGATAACTAGAGATGGCGATTTTTGTTGGCACGCAGTAGCACACACAGAGAAAAAGAATTCTTTAAATCAAAGAAATGTTTCTTTGCGACTATTTAAAAGAACCATTTGCCTTAAGTCATAACATATTTCCTTCAATTAAAGATAGTGTTATTTTAGTGAAAGAAATATGCATTAACTGAAGGAAATAATTCTTTAAATAGAGACAAAGAAATGTTTGATTCGAAGAATCCTTTTTATGTGTAATATTAGTACCGCGAAATCAAATAAGACTGTCCTGATCCTACTCCACTTTCAACATAATAACGTTCACCTACAAAGAAACAGTTGTGGTTATCTTATGATTAAAAATGATATTTACCGTTTAAATTTTCTTCATAGAAATGCAATGCCACCACACCATCATTCCTTACTGCGCAAAAACCGTTGAATTGTCAGCTTTCCTAGAAGTTTTTCCTTGGGAAAAATTCCTCCTAATTATTACAGTTAATAGCAAAAATACATTAATTTATTATTTTCGTACTGTAAGAAAACTTGCAATCTTTGCAATAGGTTTATGTTTTTGAATTTTTGCCTTAACCGATCCGAAGTTTTTTAAAATTCTGTATTATTCGTTTAACTGTGTTTAGCGACGGCTTCTGCTTTTGAGAATACCGAGCAGCAAAGGTATCACATGTTCTTGTTATCACTTTATTACATTCTCCATAAATAATAAACAAATTTAAATAATCTTCGTTTCATATAATTTAACCGTGCCGGCATTGTTTATAATTGAAAACTAAGTGACATTTCATCAATGCTGGATTGTTTGCCGAATGGTCATGACTAGTGATTGTAAATTTACCGATTTTTTTCATTTACCGGTAATGAAAATACCGGTTTACCGGTAATTTTTTTTTTCATGTGTGACATTAATGGGGATTCCCCAAGAAAATAGGGTTAGAAGTTAGGCTAGAATAATACATATTTACACAATCTTAAGGCATAATATTAGAATTTTGTAATAAATATTTGCATTTAAGTATTTTAAACAGTTATAAGAAGTAAAACAAAATATTTAAGGTTCAAATTTTAATGTTATTTTACAACAATGTTGCATTAATCTTCTCTCATAATGTGTTGTATACAAAATTGCTATTAATTTAAATACGTGAAATGTTGTTCTTATATATTATTATTTTTAAATATTAAAAAATGAGACATTTACTTACTCTTTAAGAAAAACAATTTTAAACTTTTAAAAATCTTAAAAAAACTCCAGAGCACAAATCACATATGCCAACTCAACTTTTTACGAAAGATAAGTAAATCACAAAAAAAACCAAAAAATGAAGAGAATTGAAATTGCACTTGTTGGCAAAGGCAGGTAGGAAAAGTGGGGTATTTTGCTTCCTACCGTCCTAGCAACAAAAGAACATTAATCTCGCTTTTCTTTGCGTTGCTTTTCGTTATCCGTCTTGTTTCCATTCTTATTTTCTTTTAATTTCTACACGACCTTTTTTCAATTTTTTGATTCCTTCTCTTTCTGACTAACTCGGTGGAATGGAGGTTATACGTTTCTAATCAAAAGTTTTTGTGAGTTTCTTTTCTATATTCTCTACTCCAGGGCATTACAGCGGTTCTCAATCTCAAAAAAGTTTAAATTAAAATTAAACAAAAAACATCTTCCATAAAATTAATAATTGGGTATATTGTTACTTACACTTATCTGTTTTTTTTTTTAATGTTCAATGTCCCTTTAGATTTTTAAATACATATTTATAAACACAATATTTCGTAGATAAAAATTTCTGGTATGGATTTTTCTTTTACCGAATTACCCCTAATTTTTTGTAATTTATCAGTAAATTTACCGAACGTTTTTTGGTCAATTTACCTGTTAACCGGTAAACCGGTATATAATCCTTAGTCATGTCTTACTTAGATATACCAAAGCAGGATGACATTTTAAAAAAACTACATAAGCTACGTTCGTACACCATACATACATATTTTCCTAGTTATCTTAAAAAGTATCCATTTTAAATGGGTAGTGAATATGAGAAAGAGAAAAGTAGGTAGTTGTATTAAAAAAAAAAGAAATGTTAACACTTTCAATTCGAATGTTTAACTGTAATTTTCGGACACGCTGTATAATGTTTTCGAAACGTTCATTTGGTTTCGGATGCTACCCTATACGCTCAACAATTCTACAAGTTTCCAATTTTCTAAGTTAAATACCTTTGCAGTTGTAGAAGTTCAGATGCACTCGTCCATCTGTCCAAAATTTAAAAAAAAATGCAAATATTTCAAATACGGTTGAAAATAACAACATAGTTGTTTTAACAAACTTACTTTAGATTCGAACGAGGAATTAAACAATGTTGTAATATATAGGGTGTTCTATTTAAAATAACAACGTTGACAGCCACTTCCGGTACAACCGGATGCGCTAAATGATTAAAAATATTTTAGTTTAATAGCGCAGGTCGACTTTAGTACACTGCGAAATTTTCAGAATTTTTCAATGTATACTCTTTCATATATCGAACGATGCAGTTCGTCGTGAGACATCCTGTATATTGTAAAAATACACATATATGTCATATCTTAACTTATATCGGGCATTCTTCATAATTTATACGAGATACTGAATGGACAATAATGGATGGATGCTCTTCATAGCCATTACCTCTACAACAAAAATACAATATAAATTAAAAAATTGGGAACATGTTTCTTTAACATACCTGCACTGCTTACATGCTGTGTTCAAAGTGAGAACCACCATTATTTATGCACGCATCTACCCTCTTCTTCATGTTTTCAGAAACATTTATTAATTGCTCGTTTGTGATATTCTGTATTTCATTTCTTATTGCTTCTCTTAATTAATCCATGTTATGTAAACGGTTCCGATAAATTTTATTTTTTAGATGACCAAATAAAAAAAGTCAGCCGGTGTAATATCGGGTGATCTAGGTGGTCAACGTTCAAGGTCAATAACTCTGTTACCAAAAAATTCCTGCAAATACTCTCTTGTTTCTCTTGCTGTATGAGCAGTACCATTGTCATTTTGAAAGTAGCCTAGCTGTAATTCATCATCAAATAATTGTTCCACAAATTCATGTAATATAAGTCTATATCTGGCTGCTGTTATTGTATCCTCGAAGAATATCCGTCCTATTATGCGTCTCCTGGACATTGCAACCCATATCCCTATTTTTACAGGATACAATTCCGTTTCCCGAATAACATGAGGATTTTGTACCGACTGAATGACGACCGAATGACGCTTCCGTTTTACAGCGTTTTGAGACGATCCATAAGATAAACCTACAAAAAAATTACACATCCTGTATCTTAATAATTAATGCGGCCAGGAAAATTCTGTTTGCCGCATCTTTGGCTTTTCAAAAAAGTAACACACTTTCACGAAAACCTAATGATACACAACACCCGGTGCAAATATCGAAAAGCCAGAGAACGTAAAATGACTTTAGTACTACTTTAAATTAGGTTAATTCGAAGATGTAAAATATTTCCTTAAAACTTTCACTCACTTTTACTCTAATTTTCATTTATAAAAATGCGGAAATGAATTATAACAGAACTTTAAGCTATTTAAAATTTGCGTCACCATTTGAATAGCAACCTGTATACGTCATTTAAATCTCGAGGATATTTATGCTTCTCTAACTATTTACAGTTTGAAATGCTGACGAAAGTAAAAATCGACGGCAATCACCAGGTAGTCAGTGGCGTCATAAAAGACATTCAGATGTACACTTGCTGTTACAATCCGGACAAGAGGGCTAACACAATGGGGAACGTCATATATCCGTTTACCATCAGCATAGCAGGAGCAACACCTCACAATGAAGGTCTTCATTTAGAGGTAAGAGTGGTTAAAAAGCTTAAGATTCATTGGTGTAATAACACAGATTATACAAATGTTTTACATGCTGTCGGTATCTGTTGTATTAATGATCAAAATTTAACTTTGGACGGCTTGCGATTGTGTGTGCAGTTAAGGAATACAAAAAATATCAACGCGCGAACAAGGGAACACCAGCAACTATCAAATTTCGATTTCAATTACCAATTAATGTGATTACTACATTAATTTGTTAATGATTTCATTTACATTTTATGTATTTTTTAATAAAATGTCCAAACGTGGTTGTGAATTTTTAAAGGTTTATGTTTAATTATAGCTCTAATAAATCTTGACATGGAGAAGATTATGTACGGGTGTTTACGAAATGTTATATTACTCTAAAAATGCGCTGTCTGACATACTTGATCAATACGAAAAGCCACAGAGTATCAGTTGTGAATTATATACAGTATGTCCACATTTCGACGCTCACCATTGGTATCTCGGTTGTTAGAAGAGATAGGGAAACGGTTAAATGGGAAATGTTTTGCGGAATTCAATAATCCCAACAAATACCGTTTTAAATTCACCCTATTTTAAATTTCAAGATATTTTGAACAAAAAACAAAATTTATCGGTTTCAATTTTTCTCAATAATTCGATAATCTTTAATGTGATCGGTTTTAAAGCTTTACATTATACTCTTTGTCTGTTAAAATATTGTGTAATGTCTTTTCTACTATAATGTCGACATAGTATTGTTTCTAGGATATTAGCTTTTGTTTCATAGCCTACTGTGGTTTAAAGTAATGAAGTTTAAATAAATCGCCTAGAAAACCAACATCATCCATGGTGTGTTATATTTTTGAACAGAGAATTTAAAATGTTAATTTTTTAGATTAAAATATACAGAATGTTGCATTAAAAAAATAGGTCAGGTCCGATAACTTTTTTACTTGACCCAGCATACTTATTCTGCAAACGGTAGATTATTCAACAATCATTATAAAGAAACTTTTGTATAAAATATTTTTCTGTATCTCTTTTAACTAAGAATATATAGGGTAATTTTGAAATTTACAATTTTTTGATTTTTCCCGTATCTCTTAAGGGAGCGAACATTTTCAAATTTTGATTTTACCATTTTAAGTTTATTCCAAAAAGAGCACACGACTTCTATATTACTCTTTTGATTGCACTAACAATTACGGAGATACCCTATAAAAGTGTCGAAAATGGGACACCTGTACATTGTCCTTGGATTAGATACGTTGATATGAAATGAATAAACTTGTTTTTTTAACTCGTTCAGTTCATTTTCTAATATTTGACAGTTGCCGGTATTCTCTTGTAAATCGATCACGTTCGCTGAAATCAATAAAAGATTTTAAGAATGTGTCTGGGAGACACACGTTGTCCAATCTAGGGCAGTGACTATATACAAGAAAACAAACCAAGTCCATATAAAAGCAAATTAATTTTAAAAATTATCGACAGATGTCGCTTGGATGTCCAAATTAAGATTGGAGCTAAACCAGAAATCATTGTCATGTATTAAGTATGACAGCGCAATTTGCTCAAAAATAGTTGTACCAAGCAAATCACTTGTAGACATCAATAGGACATCTTGTTTTTTTTTTTTTTCTAGATAAATACGTAATACTTATATCAACGAATACAGCATTTAAAACCAAAAAAAAAAAGCAAAGGCTGTCTTTCCGATATTATTTACGGCGAGATAATAGTTCTACGAGTATATTTTCTTCTCGGCATTCCCTTCAATACCAGATCTGGAAGCTTGCACAAATGTGAATGATCATTGATTTATTTATTTTTCACGTACATTAATAAAAGAAATATATATTGTAAATGTCTCTAATTTTAAATATAAACTATAATAGTACCAAATACACCCCAATAGCCAAAATTAAATTTCCCGCCACTATTTTAAGTGACTTTAATGTAAACGTTAATGTAGTACAAAATAATATATGCAAAAAAAATTGCGACAATATGCAAATTTTTTACATAAAATAAATAAGAGCAGAAATTTAAACATTAACTTTATTGCACAAAATTTTTTCACAACATATTTCTAAAACAACTTATAATTAAATGTTTTTCAAAATTGTGTAAAAGAAAGTTTTATCTTCTATCAGAATACATATGTTTCGAAATAGAAAAGTTTCTTTCAAGATCCACAGATGTAATTGGTGCATTTTTTAACTTTGCAATACATTTTAAACTAAAATTAAAGCCGAAATCGTTTACTGTTTCACCTTCCAAAATTTTCTTAACTTTCTTCAATTTCAAATACCCCGCATTTTTATTTATCACTTTTTTAAATTTATCGTATATAGAATTATTTATTGTACCCTTAACCTTCTTACATAGCATATCAAATCGTCTACTATTTCGACTGATTCCGAGAGCGACATCCCTTGCGGTTTCTAGTTTACGAATGGAACTTGAAACAAAGCTATAATTTGACTTAATATACAAAAGGTTTTGTAGCAATTCTGTTGATGTTACTATCTTTTTACAGTTTTCTAGAGCAATGCAGTCAGCAGTGATTTCAAGAATTACATATTTTATTCCTTCAAAATTATCAGCGAAAAAATTTGCCCTCTCTAGCTACAATATCCTCATGGAGAATTCCTATTAACAAATGGGCAATATAACGGCCACACTTATCGGCACTTTCATCTATCATGATATAAATAAAATTATTCCCTACCCAATTGTTGAATCTCTGCTATTGTTTGCCGGTAACAAGATGTAACATAATTTTTTCGCAAGGTACTTTCGTCAGGTATATTATGTTTGCAATATTTTTGCAGAAATGATTTCAAATTAACATTGTTTAATCTTGCTAATGGTATGTTAGACGAAATTAATGCGTTACACAGATCCGTATTATATTCTTCTTGTTCTGAGTTTAGTTTTTCACATTTTCCAATATGTGATGGAATTTTAGCGTGTTGATCGATCAGGTATTTTCTCTCAGAAGACACCTACAACAACAATTGTCATTTTATATCAAAAGTTAAAGAATTTAAAAACAATTGTAAAGCTTTTAGTAAAATTAAACTTACCAGTTTACTGCAGTTTACTGCAGGCTGGACAAAATATTTTGTCGCCATCCTTTACCCGTTCAGGATATGGCTTAATCCATAAAGAAATTTTGTTCACTATACTCATTGTATGTACGCACAGTATTTAAAAACGTAACACAATTACATGCTGTTTCGCTCAAAGATATTCTATGAATGAATTGTTTATTTGGGAATTAATAATAATAAAACGTATTTAACATCCCTTCTGCTAGGCGAAATTAAACACGTGCAGTTCTTGGAAAAAAGTATTAGAGAAACCAATGTAAAAGATTTATCGTTCTGAGAATTGTCGGTTGTCGATCTACATTAGGAATTACTAGGAATTTTTACTAATAGACACGATAAGAAAAAGCTTAAATATGCAATATATGCAACTTTTGTAAAAATATGCATAGAAATGCCTAACTTCAATTAGTGTAATACGTCTACATATAGACTATAATTAAAGACATGTAAAAAATAAAATGTATGCACTTTGCATATAATCCGGTCTCTAGCTATGTGGGACAAACCAACAATGGTGAACTCCTTTTTTTAATAATAATATAAATCTACTGTATTCTTACTTTCTATGTAACCTTGGAATAATGGAAATGGAATACTATAATGTAGGTAGATCAAGTAGTGACGTGTATTTTCCGTTTAGTAACGACGCACGTAAAAGCGTTAGTATTTCTTGGTTATTAAAAAAATGAAAAAGTGTTAAACACATACATGTTACTTCAATTTTTATAGTAAATAGTCTAAAAATATTTTTTTTTAAATAAATTTAGTGCGAACCTCTGATAAAAACAAATTATCGTTATTATATTATATTATATTACAATATAAAGCAATAAAAGACCAAAGAGACCGCCAGGAAGTGAAACTTCCGATTGTTATCTCATTCTGTGACTAATTACAAATATTTTTATTTTGAGAGTGGGGAAGTAAACGTATTTCAAGTGAAACTTAATTTAAGTAAATAAATAGTTTTTTTTTAACTTCAATTGGCAGAAATCTCAGATATCAAATTTTAATATTATTAATCACTTTCATAAAACCGATAGCAGTATGCCGACATGCAGTTCCAAGAATGTTCTGTTTGTTTTCTTTCTGCTTTCCTAAATTCAGTTAGTAATAAAATAAAATTATTATTATATAGTATTGCTCATTTGCTGTATTGTAACAAAATATAAATAATAAAGTTTGTACAAACGATAAAAATAAACGTACAACTTAACAGTAATAAACTTCACAGATAGAATTAAAAAATAATATCTTAAAAATCGTATACGACATATGACAGATATACAATTATTTTTATTCCTATTCAAACATGGCGCTCTTCGATAAGTAGCCACATCAGCGCCATATACAGCTGCTAAATTCAAAATATTGTTACCGCTTGTCGTGCTTGAAATCTCATATCATGGCTGTAATCAGTAATTACATTTTATTTTAATACCACATTAATACTTTGTGCAACGGTGCCGTCTACTGGCAGATAGCACTATTATACAATTTATTTAATTGAAATTCTTCTTCTTCTGGCCAAAATGTTTCTTTTAAGCGCAACACTTTCCCCATAAGCTTGATTTGTCTTCTTGTATATAGTCACTAATCTAGGGTTATAGCGCTTTGTTGCAGCATAGTTATGCGTTGCAAAATTACGCCATTTTTGTACATTTAGGGTAATTCCTCAGCGCCGAAATTCTCTGAATGCAGCCAATGATTGACAAGCAATTCGTAAACTACACCTGTAACAGTTTTTATAACCCTGAAAAAAAAGACTTTATTTTCTTTTATATATCGCTGGGGTCAAATTACTGCTCGTAGTACCACCTTACACAACACATTTCATATATCACAATTCACTATACTATTATTCCAGGTATGCTTGACTAAAGTTCATCTTCGCGTATCTCCAAACATTATCGAGTTACTAAACAGAGCTTACGTAACAATGTACGGCGTTAGCGAACAATCTCTAACCCAAGCCGAAACAACGCAAGATTACAGTCGCTTATGGGACTACAAACCCTATAAGGAAACCGATTATTGGTTTTTTAGAACGGGTAAGTTTCCATAACTCACCGCCGCATGAAATAAGCCAAGACTAATTTTGAAATATTTCAGAACAAGCCGATGAAGCACTAGAAACTTTAACAGTCGCCACTACCGAAAGCAGAACGGGACAGAAATTAAACGAAGTATGCTTCCTACGGTTACCAGCACTGATAATAACAGTCGAAGCTGGTGTGGGTAATAAAACGTTGCCGATGCTCCTGTTGGAATCGCATTTCGACGAGGGTTAGGAATTGGAGCAGCAGCGAGGTAATGTATCGATTAATCGATTAGATGTGGGGAGTTTTTAGGTTTTTTTTTTATTATTCAAAAGATGAATCTAATGTGTTGTTTGCTGTTTCCTCGATTCGAGTTATTTTCTACTTTTGCAGATGTCAATCGAGGCAACTTTGACATTGGAAATGGGTTATTACAACAGTTTACTAGCTGCTTGGGAACCTCTCATCGAGCGAGTGGAACAGCCGGAAGAAGCTGGTGGTAATTACAAACCCTGGGAATTGAAAGCTGAAGTAAGTAATCGTTATTGAATCTCTTTAAATACATCATTATAGGAGTAATCAAGAGTTGGTCCTTTTCACAAGTTCTGTATTAATTTGGGGTGTAAGCGGTTTCGCACTCTTAGGGTACTACTAGTTTCTAGACCGATGCCTCGGGTGGGAGAGACGGAAGAGGCTAGGTAGTCTTTTTAGACGTTTATTCATTTCGGCTTCGTAAAATAATGTAGCAACCTGTTGTGTCGCTTGTTGTATGTATGTATGTATGTAAATAGAAAGGTGATGTTACACTGCGACCTAAAAGATCTATTGTGTCCCCTATTCTTGCTGCTTTACAGCTGGCCTTCCAATCCTATTCCTTTCAGAAAGTGTAGGATGTCAGAGGGCCCCAGTATAGGTAAGTCTCCCTCTTCGATTTCACATGCTCCCAGGTGCAATGCCCTCGAGTTGCACAGTGCTGTTTGAGAGGAGGTGGATGGGTGTTTCATCCTGTTCCCCACAAAATCTGCATTCAGGATCCTTTTGCAATCCAAGCTTACTCAGGTGTCCTTTCAGTCTACAATTGCCTGAAAGTATTCCTGTTAATATGCGAACATTGTTCTTACTCAGGTTGATGCATTCTGTAAACCTCTTCTGGTTATAAGTTCCCAGAAGAATTTTACTTTGCCTCATTCCCTGGAGATTTTCCCAGTAACTGAATTTTCTCTGCTCCATTTCTATTTTTAGTTTCTTCAGTATTGTATTGTTACGTAACCCGCAAAAGGCTTCAGGCCCTACAGAAGACATTCCAAACCCTTTTTTTGCGAGTTATCCGTTATTTCGTTTCCTTCCACTCCTGTGTGACCCGGAACCCACAGGAGGGTTACTTTATTTCTTTTGCCAAGCTCATTTAATTTCCCTAGGCATTCCCAGACCATCTTGGAACTGATTTCATATGAGCTCAGCGCCTTGATGGCTGCTTGACTATCAGACGTGATGATAATCTCCTGCTTTCGATAATTTCTATCAATATTGAACTGGACGCATCTTTCAATAGCGTGTATTTCCGCCTGAAATATACTTGGGTATTTTCCCAAGCTTTCGAAATATGTAGTTCTATTCCAGTTCCTTCTGCCGTTTTGGATCGATCAGTATACCATTTGTTTGCATTTCTATTCAAGTTCAAGATGGTGTTATGATCCTACTCGCTCCTGTTACTTAGCTTTATGGTGAATTCCTTCACAAAGCTAAATTTTTTTAACATATCATCCCGGGGCATATCCCAGGTTTGATCACCGTCAGGAGATTGAGGCCTATCCCTAATCATTCCTCCCTTGACCATTCTTAGTGCGGTTCTTTTCGCCACACCCTCTACTACTATGTGGAGGGGGGTAAGATCCAATACTACCTCGATAGCTGCTGTTGGGCAGGTTCTCATAGCCCCCGCTATGCATACACATGCTAATCTTTGCACTTTCGAGAGGTTAATTCTCGCGGTGGCCAGATTAGTTCTTTTGCTCCATGCTACTGATGCATAAGTGATGATCGGTCTCACTATCGCTGTATACATCCAAAGCAGTATTTTTGGGTTGCATCCCCAATTTTTCCCTGCAAAGTTTCTGCACACCATCAGAGCTCTTTTGGCCTTGTTGGTTACTTCAAGTTCAGGTTTGTTCCATAAAAGTTTATTGTCTAGGGTAAGGCCTAGATATTTAACCTTGTGATAAAGTGTCAAAACTTTTTTTTTAAATACAACTACCTACTTTTCTCTTTCTCATCAAACTGCCCTTATAAAAATACCAAAAAAAATATTACAGATTCAAATGAACAACGTTGAGGAATACACCCTCAGCTTGACACCCACATCCGAGGGAGAACTCCAAGAACTGGTAATGCCCCAGCCGAAAATGAGCATCGAATTTTCCTCCACCAGCAATTTAGAGATGACCTTGACGAAGACCGCGTTGGAAGTCCTCACAGCCCTCGGGAACGCGTTCGCCGAAGCAGTTTCGACCGATACCCAAAAACGCGACGACGAGGCCGCTCCGTACAAGCTTATCAACGAGAGCGGACTCAACGTCAGAGTTCTCCTGGAAAAGAGTAACTTCAACGTGTTCAATAATCCGACACCGAAGGAGATCTTGTTGGAGAACGGCACGGAGGTTCCGTTGGAGTTAAAGCCTGACGTTGACGAGTTTGATCTGGAATTGGGTTCTACTACGAAACCGCATGTCAAGTATCTGAATCTGAAAGTAAGTCCTCGACTTGTTTTTTTTTTCTTCCCTATGAGTAACGACACTATTTTCAACATTACAACAAAAATAAAACGCAATGCGATACAGTAGCTATACTTCATTTACTATAACAGACGAGGTACGTCATTACTTGCAAATTCGGGCCATGCAATACCATATTATTAAAATAACCAACTAACATATAACTTATTCATGTTCAATTAAAGACACTATGTTGGTGCCTACTGCTTTTTAAATTGCATGCTTGTCACATCTTCCCAATGTATTCCCACCAATTTAGTTATAGCTGTCAACTGTCAAATGGTTATATTCTGCATTTGCAGTAAAGTGTGGGAATTTGCGTTTATACTCGGTATATATTTATTTAAAATAAGTAGTTATTACAACTAAACCATATCGAAACCATTGTGTAAACAATCGAAGGAGTTAATAGTTTCGTTAATCGTGTATTTCGACGCAGAAAGCGAGAACAACGGACCATTTACTCCCGTTAACTTTCGTGCGAGAAGTATGTACAAAATCCATATATTTTTAATGTCATATTCTTAACAGTATTTCGTTTTTTAGAGAGTGACGAATGCTCTAAACATTCACGCTGCAAACATAAGCAAAATTTCCAAAACTCCATGAGTAAACGAGGAATTACATCCAATAACCCAAAAGAAAAATGCATACGAAATAAATGTTGTAAAAATTGATTATTCTACTCATTATCAGTGTGATACTGAAAACACAATTTATGACGTGTACAAAAATGAGTATATACAAATATTGTTTACAGAAGTGGTTCTTTCACATACATTTTTCAGACTAACATAACACATTAAACATTTTGAACAATGCTCTTAAAGAAAAGGACATATCTATGGTTGAAACACATTGTTGTGGTAGATATTTGTTCCCAAAGAAAAGGAAGTTTGTTAGGAAACGATGGATGAAATATGGCAGATCGGAGGATGCATACAATTGTATAAAGCGATTGAATTAAATGAAACTGGAAATTTGACATACTTGGTGTACAACACATTGAAAACGAAATTCAGAAGTAGTAAATCAGAGAGATTGGTTTAGATAGAGAAGAAACTTGCATACTAATCGTTACTGTGAATACTTTAAGCGATAATGATCCCGATTAAATTTATTGTACTCACTTGTGCCTTTTTGTTATTTTTTCCACTACTATCATGATTAGCATACTTTAAATCCTGATTTCCAAAAAGAATCATCACTAATATTAACGATAAATGTTATTTTTAAGAGTTTGTTTATTCACCTGTGAAAAGTGTTTGACAGTTAAATAACCTAACGGTTTGTTTACGTTTTGACGAACAGAAAATTTGCAACACGGTCGTGACGTCAGAGCAAACTGACTCACGTAGTACCTCGTCTGTTATAGTAAATGAACTATATATTGTTAATTCTTGTTTAATACAAAATTCGTTCTCTAATTCATGGAAGCAAGCAGCAGTCACGCTCCTTTCAAAAAGGATCTAGGACCCATTCAATCAAGGTATCAGGTACACCAACCATGGTTGACAATGAACTATATGAAAATAACAATTGTCAAATTTAATTAGGTTATACGCAATTTTAATAGATTTTCTTTTGTAACTGAAAGGATTGGTTTAGTTTTTAGTCAACGATATGTATAGTCCACATATCAAAAACCTATTTCCAAATCAAAATGTGGAGAATATTCAATATGCAGTAAATTAAATTAAAACATGTCAACATTGAGAGAAAAAAGTAGCGCAATTAAAAATATATTTAATTTGTGTCTTCGCTCTCATCTTCTGTTCCACAATTAACCGTCAGAACATAGTCTTCTACGTTTGCTTCACCACTCTAATTATTTTCTCTGTGTGGTTTATGCAATTTTGCCAGATGTCTTGTGTACAGCTGTCCAAGCTTTCTTGCCACATTTCCAATACTTGTTTATCACCATAACCATCTCGACCAATATGTTTATAATAATATCCTTTCGCATGTGTCCATATCAGTGATACAGAGGTAGTCTTAAAACTTCATGCCCATGTGCTGTTACGGGGTTCGTTTGCTCTCAAGCTAAAGGTCTTCTTGGATCGAACTAATTTGGTTCGACACACAAAGTTTTGGACGACACTGTATATTTATAATAAAATAAAATAATGAAATATTAATTTGGCGCAAGAGAAGAAAATAATAAAACTAAAATATACGACTTAGCTGGTAAATTTTTAGGAGTGTCGGTGTAATTGCGTCCGGGAGGGTGGTTTGAGCGCGTTACGCTGATGTCAAGGCGTGGTCCCCTTTCGAATTCAACGATCTGGATTTGGTCTCCCAAATTAGGTACTTCGCTCAGGGTTCGAGGTTCAACTCAAAGCCAAAATAACACTAGTAGTTGTGGTAGATAGTAGATAATAGATAATAGATGATAGGTCCTAAGATGGGATCGGATTACTAAACTGATAAAATTAACAAGAAAAGTCCGCTTACCAGTGACCTAAGATGGCGGCATTAACAAAATAGAATGCCGGCTTGACGCTGCTGTCATAAAACCCTTTTCAGGAATATCGATGCAATGGACACAAATCTCCTGGCAGTCCCAGGTAAAACAGTAAAACAAAAATGCACTCGATATTAGAAGTTTCTATTGCTCTCTATGGCACAATTCACATTACATTTATTGGAATTTTTGCATAAAAGTGAATTACATGTTTTGATTTTAAAATTTAAGAATTAAGATGCTTCGACTTAACCATCATGAAGAAGAAAAGACCTATTATTCGCAAAATTGTTTTGATAAACTTATTTTCGCAAAAAGTATTTAATTGTTTTATTCCCCTAGGGATTCTTCCATAGAAAGTTTGTTTCTTCAATTGAATTGAATAAGCACTAAGCTTGTTTTTCAATAACTTTACTTCTAATGTATATTATAAATAACTAAACGAGAAAACCGGCATCGATATTTGTAAAAGTAAAAAAGATATATAAAGACTGCACATTTATTTATTGCTGCAACAATAAGTTGTATACACCTTATCATAACTGAAAAAACAATTATTTAAACTAAAACTACCTACAAAAATAAAGCACTGTTTACATAAATACTAATATAACGCACACAGGTAAATTATAGAACTAAATTTAATGATAACTAAAATATCAGAAAAAAAAAAAATACGAACAGTATATTGTAATAAAATTTCCACGTGAGTAAGAGAATTGAAAATCAGAATTATTATATAAAATTCTTTGGCGAAAACCACAAAGATTTTAATTCTGGAAATATAAATCTCCGAATAGGTGGCGGCATCTTTGTCGGGCACCGTAAAGGGTATTATCTTTCGAGACGATAGTTCATTGCGTCGCGGATTACGTTGGCATTGCGTTGAAGTGGATATTTTAGAATTACAGATACGAATTCGTTTTACTAACCGCGGTCATAATTTTTTTTTGAAAACTGTATTAAAATTTCACATAAGAAAAATGTATGTGTAATGAAAAAAAAATTATATATTCTGTACGTCATATATCGCCCAAATGCCCTATCGAATTAGATTACTGTCTCATTTAAAGAATATATCTACATTTGTATTGGATTTTTCTTTTTGTAGAATTGATAATAACAATAAAACGTATATTTTTTACATTCAATGTAATATAATGATAATTTTAACACATGCCTATGCCTACGGCTCAGATTATATATTCGATTAGTTCATTTGAAAGTATCGAGTATGAATGCAAAAAGTACCGGTATCTGCTCGATACTCAAAATTATCTTATGCACTCTCTATTAATAAAGATTTTCTTGAGGGTAATTTTCCAGAACCTCCATTCCTTTCGCTGGCTATCGCTTCGTCGTTCATTTTCTCCGCCTATTTCCTTATTGTTCATTTTTAAGTTTACAGACATGAACTGTACAATAACACTGAACATCCTCCGTGCGGACACTAGATATTTCTCATTGAAATACCGTGGTGCCTACAACAACTTCTGGGGTATCATTTCTTCCACCGTTGTCGAAGCCGGAGTTATCGTAGTTACCCTGAGCAGTATCGTAAAGGTAAGACCTTCGCTCGTTCCCACCTAAAAAAAAAAAAAACACTGTATCCTACCTCTGATAGGTTCACAATCACTTCGACATACCCATCGATATTTACTATATGACGCAACGCGGCAACGAATTAGAGTGCATTGGTACCATTAAGCCCGGGGCGGTGTACAACGTCCCAATGCAAGCCATCTACACTCCTACCAACGAACTATTCTTCTCAGTCGCCGATTATTCCGTAACGAGCACTCCGTTTATTTGGAAAGACTTGCAGTCGAACGTGAATCAAGTTCAGCTGCTCAAGTGCCATCCGAAAGATGAGAAAGCGTTGGGGCATTCTGAACCTTTTATAATTAAAGTAAGTGCTTCGAGATTGTTTTTTGTTTTGTTTTTATTTTGATTTTAGTACGATGGAATAAAGTTGTTTTGTTGCAATAGGTAGTGGGGCAAATCGTACAAGTTTTCAACGAGAACACGATGAAGCACACCATGACCAGCATACTGTGCAATGTCCACTTGAAGCCCGCGATAAGATTCAGGAACTGCTTGCCCGTCGAGGTCAGTTTAGCTGTTCAAAACATAAACGTGGAGACGAAGTTGATGCCTGGCGATACGGTCACCGTTCCCAATGTGAACCCAGGAGAGTCTTACGTCATAGTTAGGGTAAGTGAAAAAAAAATTAAAAATAGTGGTATAATAATAATAATTAAACAACTGTCAAATACTTTCCTGATTAAAGTAGAACATGTTCTGTTTTTTTTTTAATCGTTAATCACAGTGTATGCACCCACTAATCACTTTGGCAGTTTATATGTTACCGAAATGTGTGCCAAAAAAATATTTATTATAAGTTAAAAATATAGTAGTACCAAATATTATACTAGTATGCATATGGTTAAAGATGTGTAGTGCCGCTGGCGTAATCTAGAGCGGCGCCACTGTAGTTTCTCCGCGGTGCGAGTTAAAAAGCAGCGGGGCAAGGGACGTAAAAACTAGGCAATGGGCCAAGCGAACTACTCGATATGAAAGCACTTGAGTATTACAGCTGTGGGTAATTAGGAAATCTATTCCTATTGGCAAAATTCAAATTTCCCACCATAATTTTTGGTAACTTAAAACATTCAAGTCTGAATTATCAACGATTTTGTATTACATTTAATGCGATCTTGACATTTGCAGTAACTATAAATAATCGCGGCAAATTTGAATTCTACCCCCTGGCACTTGATTATATATAATCAAATACAATATAAATATATATACTATAGATGTCCCAGCTAGGCTGATTTTAGAAAAGTGTACGACCAAACAAATATTAAACGTGATCTGACATGATTAAACGTAGGTGGAATTTTCCGTTGCACAGACGCGTAAAAATATAAGATAACCGAAGAGTCGGTGCGAGACGAATGAAAGTGGTTTAACTGCGCGCGCAGCGAAGAGATAGAGCATTCATAAATGAATTGTCATTTCGCAAAATTATTATGAAATGAATATTAAAGGAGTCAAAGTAAGTAACAGTTTAGTAAATAAAACAAAAACCGAAACACACATATTGACTCAATGGATTAATATTCGTTTTATAATGAAATTAAAACATATTTTTGTGTTAAAGCGAAGCTACACACGGAATATTTGCTTTTATTTATTTCGTCAAATGCCTATTAACTTTTGCATAGCACATATTATATCTTATTTACCACTGTTGATTTATTTGCGGTGATAAAATATTTTTGCTTTTAGTGGACTAGTGGACATTTAAAATAATCTTTGTTTCTTGATATATAAATTTGTTTTTTTTTTTTGCTTTTTTTTTTTCTTGTCAGTATATCTGCAGTTAACAGCGAAAGAATATTAACTTGCTAAAAACTGAAATAAAAGTATCAGAAAACATTAAAAAAGTGTATCTATAAAATCGATAAATTTTTCCTTTTTTTTAAATTCACTCTCAGAAATACCATGATGTTTGAAAAACATAAGCTCATATTTGTTTACTGTTTTTATAGGATAGTCGATGGCATATCGAACAAGAATTTTTTTTATTATTTTGCTTAAAATGTAACTTAAAACATTACAGTACAAGTTTCAATCACAGCCCAGTAAACAAAATTCAAATCTTCCGCAATTATATTTCGTAACTTCAACTTAAAGGTATTTAAATAACCATTAATTTAATACAAAATCGTAGGTAACTTCATGCTTTACTGAAGTTACTGAAAATAACTGCGCGAAATTTGAATTTGGTTTACTGGGAGGGGTCTTTACAAAAAAAAAAAATATGCAACATTATTATTATGTGGTTGTACTTTTAAGGTATTTTCCTCAATTTTGTTTTTATCAAAGTGTACAAGTACAAGTACGCTAGCATCAGACATAAGCTTTTGTCACTCTTGAACTTTTTCTGTTTCGTTGTTTGTAGAATCAATATAGAAAATATAATTGTTGAACATTATATTATTGTACACATATCTTATAATGGTTAGAACTGTCAAACTACATATCTGTAACAAAAAATGATAAAAAAACAGAAAAAATTAGAAAATTAACAGAATTCAAATTTCCCGCATTTATTTCTAGGAAAGATTTTCATTTTTTTTCGTTCGCTGCTTTTAGGAAATCTCAGATTGCTTCTGGAAATGAGACATAATACTAGAAATTTTTATAGGTATGCAACCAAGTGCAAATGCAGATTTTTTATAATAAATCATAAAATTGGAATTTTTATAAATCATCAATAAAAATCATCGATTATAGTGTATCTCTGTTTAGTACGTTAATTAAATAGCGATAAAGTATAATAGATAGATTCATAAAGAACAACTCTCCAAACATACATTCATTCTGTAAAATAACTTGGATAAATATAAACCGCAGAACTAACACCTAGCATCCGATCCTCAGACCATCCACTTATTTATATGCCAGGGGGTAGAATTCATATTTGCCGCGATTATTTATAGTTACTGGTTACTGGTCAAGATTGTATTGTAATACAATCGTATCGTACAATGTAATCGTTGGTAATTCAAACTTGAACGTTTTAAGTTACTGAAAATTATGGTGGGAAATTTGAATTTTGCCAATAGGAATAGATTACTGAATTACCCATAGCTGTAATACTCAAGTGCTTCCACATCAAATAGATAGTTCGCTTGGTCCACTGCTTATTTTCGTACGTCTCTTGCCCCGCCGCTTTTTAACTGTCACCGCGACGAAGCTACAGTGGCGCCGCTCTATAGTACGCCAGCGGAACTATACGTCTTTGACCATATGTATACTAATATTATATTTGATATAATATAGATATACCAACAGCCACTTTAGCAAAATAGTCAATTAAAGTGTCACTAAATGTCCCTTGTATCTACATATTCAAATTAAATTTTTCGTCAGATTTATTTAGCATTTAGCAAAACCTAACTACATAGGCGTGCTCTAGCGGAGAGTGGCACGGCACATTCATTGAATTTACAACAATGTATATCTACGGAACAAAAAAACAAAGATGGTTTTTTGCGTGTCTAAATCTGGATACGTAAAAAGTAATAAACAGATGTTAAAAATGTGATCTACACCGGTAAATATATCGAGTATAAATTGTGTTGCAACTAATAATTCTAAATCAAAATTTTTACATCTTAACCTTATTTTTTATCCTGGTACATAAATTAAAATAAAACTAATGCAATAAAGCAATATGTGTAATAGCAAAACTGTGAATGTTAAACATACAAGCAATAGGTGCTTACTAAATACCTTATAATATATACAGCGTGAGCGCAAATAAAGATCATTTATGCTGAAGCTTTTATTAGTAGTTTTAGGAGAAAAAGTTGTGAATAAAAGTTGAAGTACTAATTATTTTACATAACTTTTATAAATAAAGATAATATAATGAATATATAATATAAAAGAAAGGAATATATAACATGCAGTGATCGGTAGAACGTGCGCATCATATGTGAAATTTGTTTGTCTTTGAATTTAGTAAATCTTTCTTCTTACAAATTGCCTCTGCATGTCTAGAAACTCATCAAATCTGCCTAAAACTTAATTGTATACGAGGGAAGGTCAAAAATATGGAACTACGCTAAGAGTAAAGTATCTCATTTTTTGGGTTTAGAAGATTCTTTTATTACAAAATGTTGTTTCCAATTTAACGCTGTCCAGTTATGAAGATTAATCGTGTTTTTTTTTTTTTTCGGAATTACCTATATACAAAATTGATCCTGGTCATACAGCTGTCATATCCTATTCTGTGTATACTTTCTGGGAGGAAATCATATGCGTACTATATTAAAATTAGTTAGTTTAAAAATGTTGTAGCTTTGAAAAATAAAACTTCAAAATAATATGTTTTGCTTCCAAATGAAACAAAATAATAATATCTAATTAACCCAATAAACCAAATTCAAATTTCCCGCAATTATATTTAGTAACTTCAACTTAAAGGTATTCAAATAACTATTAATTTAATACAAAATCCTAGGTAATTTCATGCTTTAACGTTGAAGTTACTACAAATAATTGCGGGAAATTTGAATTTGGTTCACTGGGAAAATTATAAAGAGCTTACTTCATAAATAAAAGACCCTTAGATCTTATATCGAGTGAGGAGAAAAGACATTCACCCCTCTCCTTACTTCGAACAAATAGAAAAAAAAAAAATTTTTACAAATACCTACGTTATCAGGATTATCACAACATGCGGAATATCGTCATCTAGGAAAAAGTAGAAGTTATGAATACACATGTTCTTGGTTCAATAAGTTTTAAAATCTACACAGACTTTTTTAGGAGGAAAAATGTTTTTGTGGTTGTTTCATACATTTTCAGGGAAAGTGAGAACTTAATAATGTTATGTAAATAAACGTTTACTAATACTATTTATTCAAACTTAAATAAAAAAATATTTCAAAGATGTGAGTTTATTTAAGTCGTATTGTAAATTTTATTTTTGCAGAAATGCTTAAAAGATACTGCTAATTCTACTAAAGAATTCTTTCCTTCGTTTTAATGGGAAAAATGTATTTTCCAAAAAAAAAAAACAAATAAAGTTCGCAAACGTTTCTTTACTGATAAACCATAATTAATTTCGAAGAGCTCGCTTAGAAAAAAAAAGAAGAATTCTTTGTCAATTTTTTACACAATTTAAAAAAATTGATTTCCGAAAAATCTATCGAATTAAAAATACTATCAATTAATTTTAATTAGTTTATTTAAAATTCACATTCTGTTGGTATTATTTTCTTCCCCATAAAGAAGAAATCGTGTGACTAGATTTGTCCTGCGGAAGAAAAACTTCCTAATATTTAATGTTTAAGTTAAAGTTTTTCTAATATACGCTGAAAATAGAATAAAATACAATTTCGATTCTGTTCGTAGTTGCTGAACTATTTGGAGCGTGAATGGTCCTGCGTGAAGGACATCTCATCCAATCTAGCCGAATTCTCAGTCTGGACGTTCGACAGTTTCCAAGGCACGAAGAAGATGAGCGTCGATTTAGGTCTGCACGCCCTCAACGAATCGGGAGCTTACATCATCTCGTTGTATTGTCCGTTCTGGATGCTTAACAAGTCTCAGCTGGATCTTTCCTACCGAGTAAGTATACTGTACCGAGTGTTGCCGAAGCGCTTTCGAGTCTGTGTCATCATTTCTTACACGTACCATATATGTACATATCAGCCGTCGTTTATTTTCAGAAATCTAGGAAAACTGAGAAAAACGAAGCTTCTGGCAGTCCGCTAAAGGTAGATGTTGCTGTCGCATTCTGTCTAGCACTTGCTTTTTGTTTATGTACGCCATCTTTTTTTTTATTATTATTTATTTCGACTGCTTTATCTAGCGTGTAATTCACACTGTATAGCACATCACACGGAATACGATATATACAGGGGTTTATTAAACATACGACAAAAAATCGAGTGATTATGTTGTATTTTAAGAATATTTCGTCTTTTGATGAGTTTTATGAACTACATTGTTTGGAAGACACAGAGCCATAAAGATTTTGCGACGGAAACTACAATAATAGCTACGTTTCTTGAATAGTTCTTGACTGCACATTGCCAGATGTGAAATTAAATTTTGGGTTTAAGTTGTTTCTTTGATTGTTTGTATATCGTTTTGTTGTCTCGTAACAGGATCGAGACAATAAATTATTTGAACTTTATCTATGGTGAACACAATAGTCTATTTACATATTAACTGAGGATTTTCTTTGATGCTGCAATTTTGATCAGTTCGGAGCTTAAATGGTGTCTCAAGGCGCAATACCTGATAAATAGACCTATAAACAGTCTTGACTCCGACTTGTCAAGTATACGTAGATTTTTATTACTGTTATAGGACAAAGCTGAATTTAGAAAACACTAGAATTTCCTTGGCAAAACGCGAAGTGCCTCCTTATAGTCTGGTGCATGTTCAGAAGGAAGTATTACTCTCATGGAGATAGCGCCCAACAATACCAAATCTAAATAAGTTTTTAGTTTTTCGTATGTTGTCGCTCTGAATAACTTGACGAATTTCATGTTGGCGCTTAATAAACGTCAATCCTGTCACGGTACAAATAATACGGTATGCTTACGCGCATATGGAAGTTACGTCACTAGGAGCATAAATGGCGCCACATATATAATTATATTAGAATCTCTAACCACAAACTGCCCTAAACTGGACGTACTGCTGTGGACATCTTGTTTTCGCGAGAGTTTTTTTTTTAAGTTGCACAGATGTTCATGTTTACTCCGATTTACCTTTATCAATGTTTTGTGGGGGTTTCCTCAAATTCATTTGTTTATTTTTAAATAAGATTTTGTTTATGATTTGATTGTTTGATTTATTTATTTAAATGTTCAGTTGTTTTAAATTAATTTCATTTATTAATATGTTTTGCGGTCTATAGTTTTGTTTATGTTATTATGTTTTGAGATTTTGTCCGTTGGCGGACTGTTCTCCGTGCGACTTTGCTGTACGCAGCGGTCGTGTTTGTCAGTCAATTCCTTGACGGATGCCGGTGTAAGTAGATGTAAATTTATATTTCATTGCTGCCATTTTGTGATTTCATATGATTTAAAGATTTGTTTCGGTTAATTTGAATTTATTTCGTCCATCAAGGAACTCGCGTGATAATAATTGTTATTATATTGTTGTGTACACAATTTAGATATAAGATCATTTATTATTTTTGGTTCTGGAAGATATATTTAGTTTAAAGAGTTAATTTTTTTCGTTTTTTAATTTTGCTGATTTGTAATTATTTATTAATCACCTCGGGTTGGGTGAATAGAAGCTTTGTGCTTGTATGTAAGTTTTTCTTTTGTTAATTTACTTGATTTGTCCACGGTTAATTTAGTTAGTTTTAATTTTGAAACCACGTGGATTTTTTTGTGAAAAAAGGACTATCTTCCTGAACTAAGTTGTTCTTTTTGCTTTGATAGAGGATTTAGCATTGTCCTTTTGTAGTTTAGAATCTAGTGCAGTTTTTGATTTCGGCCAGAGCCCTATGTTCATAGTTTCCTTTCTGCAATTTGTATTTAATGTTTTTTTTATATATAAATATTTTTGATTGTTATTAACGTCATTCTAAATTTTGTTCTTTTATTTTTGATTTAAACCTTTTCAATTTTTGGAATTAAAGAAAGTCAGATTTCTTTCACCCACAATTTACTTTTCGTATTTTAGTTTTAATTTGCGAGGGTAACCCTGAGATTAGTTGTTCTTTTGCGCCCTTTTAAATTTTATCTGTTGAGCTAGCTAATTTAATTTTTCATTTTTAATATTCATTTTGCATTTTCTTTGGTACATTCAGTACACAGCAGTACGTTTCGATAGCAAAGCTATCATCATGGAGAAGTTTGCAGCATTACCAGTACTACAGTTTAGAGTATTTTTGTCATATTAAAATCGATTTCGACCGTGAGGGTTTTATTAATGCGAAAGGTAAGTTTAGAAAATCCGGACGGGGTTACGGAACATATTTTAAAAGAGTTAAGGTGTTTTCACGATTCAATTTTCTAGAAAAACCACGAAAATACTTTGTAAACACACACGAAATTCGCTACAATTGTAGAAATAAACACGAGCGCTACTAGATGGCGACAAGATAGACAATGTAAATTTCAACTTAAAACGGGCTTTTTTAAAGCAAAGCTGCATTTGAATTACATTAATTGGTAGTTGTGAATAATTTGGATTTTAACATTTTGCTATTTACCATACATGTATTTTATTGTTTTCGATACGCTCCTTAATGACGTCATCTGACCGGTCTTGACGAATTTGAGATTCAAAACGAGGATACCGTATTATTTGTACCGTGAATCCTATACATTTTATTTGTATTTATTAATTATGTCCCATTAGTATGAAAATCCATAGAATAATATTGATGATTATTTATTCTACATCAAAATAGACAATACAAATGTGTTCTGTTTCCTGTTTTTGTGTTTATTCTCAAAAAAAAACGCAGGTCTATATGTCATAATAAATTTAATTTGATTTCTTTGATAATATGTTTAATGTAGTTTTCTCAATTCTCGATAGAAATAGTGTTGTATCTTTTGTAGATAAACAGAGGCCTATCTTAGCACTCAGAACGGAGCCATTTTTGCTAGAAGCATCATTTAACGTTGGCCATGACCTTTTGATGCTCTTCGAGATCAGTACTTATATCTTGCAAAAATGCTCTTTAAATGTACTTCCTGTGCTATCAGTCTACAAACAATTCTATTACGAAGTGTTATTTACCCACAATTTATCAGTGAAAATAATGTTTCTCCTTTTGCTGTGATATCTTCCAATAGTAAGTAGGTATATGTTTATAATCCTTAAATGTCAAATGAGCAACTACGATCTGCATATGAACAGAAATTGCTTGCACGGAACAATTCCCTAAGATGGGCATGAACTGCAGATGACAAAATCTGTGATCGTTAAGTCCTATATCTAAATCGTGTCAGCCCTGAGAGCTGACACAGATTTATGGAAACGCCGAAGACAAAATAATAAAATGTGAGGGTCAGCCGTGCGTGAAATATTTTTTTTTTCAAAAATCATCTGACGAAATGTTCTAATAATACCCGACATGATAGCTACTTGCGTTTCTTGCCGTATTTTTAGTAAATAACATCCTGTAAGTTGTGGAATACTTGAATATTTGTAATTTATATCTATGATTAAAAGTTAAAAACAAACACAAAATTCTAACAATAATAAAATGCAATACTCTAGCACATTCTTTCTTCTCTCGTTTATGCCTCTTACAAACTGAATTGCCATCATTGCTTAACATCTAATAAATTTCTTCTTTAATTGATGAAAATCAAGCCTTTCCACTTTCTACTAGCAATTTACCTACTACTGGTTTATTTCTTAATAAATACATATTATTAATGCATTTTCCTTAATTATTATTGATAGTGCTGCGTTTACTTACTAAAAATGAATTGCACTCACAATGAAAAGTGGACACAATTCTTCTGATTCTCATTCCAAATTTAAACTTCCGTCACAATTGCGGAGTATCTTCAGTGTTGTTAAACTTTAATTCAAAATAACTTGATGAGTTTTTTTGTCAATATCACTCGTTTTTGTTTATGATTAAACATAAAGTCCACTTTTTTATGATGAACAACTTTTCGGTGGCGGTACAGTCTCTTTTAAGTTGTTGAATTGTTATACACTGTCAGTTATGTATTGCGCTTTAAATTCAGTGGGCAGATTCTGTGTATTCGATATGTTGATTTTGATATTAAGTCAGAGACAACATCCTCACTATAGCTATTAGATCGCTATTTCACCAAGCCTCCATTCAGCACAACAATTCTTAGTCCATCGTCATTTTGTCTAATAATAAAAATCCGGAAAAAAAATATAACAACCTGCTTGATTCTTCATAAAAGCAATCTAAACTCTTCTTCTCTTTTTTTAGGGAAATATCCTGTTGCATAACGAGTTGTCCCTCTAGGTCAGGTTGCCACTCCAGTGACTGCGTAGGTTGTAGCTTCTTTTACACATCGGTAATTTATCCTTGGCGTCATCTTTGTTTCTTTCTGTTTGTATGGCAATTTCTGATCAATCTCTATTTAGTCTTTACACGTCACATTTCTTTCTTAACATTGTTATCTTCCTCGTTTATAACAATCTAGTGGCAACCATTGCGCATGATATAACCGGCAATATTCCAATTTTCTGCGCTTAACTGTTGTAAGAAGTTCTTTGATCAATATGTCGCATTGCTGTCATTTATTATGTATTCATAGGGTCCTAAACATATATCGCTAGCAAAATAATTCAAGCGCTTATAACTGTTTACCTACAGCTTTGGTTAGCGGTCAAGTTTTCACTCTATATACAGGGTGATTCTCAATATATGCGACAAACTTTAAGCGCTGATTCCTGGGGTTATTTTGATCATAAAAGTTCATAAGAACATATGTCAAAAATCGCTTAGTTCTAAAGTTGTACAATGTTTAAGAGTAAGTTGCAAAATAATTAGTAAAACAAAATTAACTTATACTAACTGTTAAAAATGACTGCCCCCAACTGCAATACAAGCTTCTATCCTCCGTCGTATTGACTGGCGAGTCCGTTCTAAAATACCAGGGGTATTTCGAATTGTTTGAAAAGCTGCGATAATACGATTTCTCAGTTCATCGACATTTTCAATGGGAGTCGTATAAACTAATGATTTAAGGGTGACCCCAGAGAAAAAAGTTCAAAGAATTTAAGTCTGGAGACCGAGGAGGCCACGGTTGTGGACCTCCCCGTCCTATCCACCGATCTGGACACGTATTGTCCAAAAACTCGCGAGCAACTAAACTAAAATGCGTTGGAGCACCGTCATACATAAAATACATTTGTAATCTTAATTGCAACGGAACTTCTTCCAGCAGTACTGGTAGCTCCTCTTCAAGAAACATGCAGTATACCTCGCCATTTAACTGCATCGGTAAAAAATGTGGACCAATCAAGTAATCTCCAACAATTCCGGCCCACACATTGACAGAGAATTGATGTTGATGACGGGCATTCACTAGTTCGTGCGGATTTTCTTCGGCCCATATGTGATTATTATGAAAATTAATAATCGCGTTTCTACAGAAAGTAGACTCCTCGGTGAAGAATATTTGAGCCAAATAGTCGGGATTTTGTGCGATTTAGTGTTGCATCCATTGACAAAAAGCCACTCTTTGCGGAAAATCTGCTGGCAAAAGTGCCTGCACCCGTTGAATGTGATATCGATATAACAGTTGATCTTTCAATATTCTCGAAACTGTGGCCTGACTAATGTTTAAAGCAAACGCAATTTTTCTGGTGCTTGTAGTAGGATGTTCCTCAATTTCATTTAGTGTCATTTCTTCAACTTGTGGAGTTCTCACTGAATGGGTGCCCGTTATCAGTCGTCCGTTTTGTAAAATTTCCCGTTTCACTAAAACGTTGGTGGAGACGGGCAAATATTGAATGATGCGGGATGATACGGTTCGGGTATCGTCCTTCATAAAGACGTCTAGCAGCACGCGAATTTCCATTGACAAGACCGTAAACGAAATGCATATCACACATCTCAGCATTCGTGTAATTCATTTTAGAAAACAGAAACTGGCAATAAACTGAATGAATACTCTGACAACTATTGACAAATATTGAAATGACAAATAAACAATTCACTCTCAACACAATAGTTTTTGAAGAACCAACTGTGATATTATATCTTGTTAGTCATAGTTCATTAATTTAATTAAACATTCAATAACTTTAAAACCAAAACGTTTTGGACATATACTCATATGAACTTTTATGATCAAAATAACCTCAGGAATCAGCTCTTAAAGTTTGTCGCATATATTGAGAATCACCCTGTATATGTACAATCAGCGTTACGCATAATGTCCGGTCGGTCGCTTTGTATTGTTTTCATTTTATCGAATAAATGTAGCCTGTATTCTACTTTTACCTAATATTTTCGGAATTTATTAATTCATTGATTGATACCACTTCTTTCTTGCCTGTAAAATATTATAACTAGTAAAAATTAAATGTAGTAATGAAGTCTTATGCAGGTGGCCCCGTGTATTCGGAAATGATCAGAATGTGTTTTTAACGATTAGAAATCGCTTGAGATTATACTAAAGGAAAAATACCAGAAATACAACAAACTTTCACATGGTTATCGATAGTTATCAATAGTCGGTATCGATAGCGCTCACCACTAATTTATAGACACAAAAATGGTGGTACCAACCGAATGAATTTCGAAAGTATTAGGTGAAAGAAGGGTAGAAGCCGCGCCTGCTGAATAAAGTGGAAACGATAAACTGACTAGTCGGACATTATCTGTGACTCTGGTGATACAATAGGAAAAAGAATACTTAAGACCTGAAAATCAAAGTTTAATAAGGATATGTCAAAAATTGTCAGTCTTCTATTTCTTCAAAAGCCTCCTGAAATGGTTGTTTTTTTTTAAATATTCGTTGATCCTAATGTATGTATTCCTGATTTCACTCGAAATTCTTCCGATAGATGACCTTCCAATCCGATTGTTACCTTACCCCCAGTCGTTATAATAATTAATCCTCGCCAGATATATTATTTAAAATGTCTGCTTCATTGTTATGAAATAAAATGATCTACTATTGATGACTAAATCCAAATAGAAATGAGCAAGTAAATGCACTTTATCAAAGATTTTCTCAAAGTTATGGGTAGTTTTATCCTCATTTTCAAACAATTGCTGCAAGTATTCTTCCACCTAAAAAGCATTTTACTTATTACTACGTTTACCTTATTTGGTTTTTGCTTCTTAAATTTTTTCGTTTAGGGGAAAATTTTCATTCTCAACGTGACTTCCTTGTAGAAGCTTATTTCATCTTCTTAATTCTTCTCTTGCAATTATTTTTATATTTTGTTATGTTTCTTTTTTTACTATAGATCCTTCCTACTTCAATTATGCTTACTATTTTGCCTGATATCTATAACTGGATTTTCGTTTTCTTTTCGACTTTTAACTTCTTTTTGATCAGAGCAAGTTACAAAGACCTTGGTTGTCTATCTAATATAACACATATTTAAAATCTCAAATTGTTTTTTTTATTTTTCTGTATTCAACAATAGTATAAACACAATAATGATATAAAATTACAGAAAAAGAAGTGTCAATAGAAACTTTTGATTATTTAATAAATTACCAAAAACTTATTCCTGGTGAATTTTGGTTCTCGAATGTTTTCTCATTCTGCTCAATTAATTTTGCTAATTTTATACTTTTTTTTGTACTTTATTAATTCTTTATTTTTTAAATAATATTTTGTTATTATTTGACCGTAGTGTCCTTAGACGTTTCTTCATTATCTTACCCACATTTAAGCTATTTCTAACTTTAACATTTCTCTTTATGCAGAATTCCGACGAAAATTTGAACGTCCTTCACCATCCTGCCGATTACAAGCACTTAATACTCTTCTCATTCAACGCCAAAAACTTTTTCGGCAAGAAGAAAGGCTTCGGTGCGCATGGCTAATGGCGGCGAATGGTCCGATAAATTCTCACTGGACGTAGCCGGATCGTCTGGTATTGTCACTTGTAAATACGAAGGCAAGATATATCAGGTAAGTACAGTGCGATCGCAAAATGCTGTCCTCTACTCTACTTTCCGCGAAGTCCGTATCAATATTTACATCCAGTTGGAATGGGGTTGGTTAACAAAATACAGTGACGTGCAACTTTTATTTGATTAGGTGCATGCAACCTAATATACACTACCAGCCATTGAAGTTAGGACAACTAGCACATTAGTGCTAACTAAATAAAAACAACAGGAATTCGAAAGAAAATAAAAATGTGTTCGTAGAAACAAAAATATAAACAAATAACAAGAGGAAAGAAAAAATAAATCAAAATATTTTCAATAGAATATTATACGTACTTTCTTCTCGTCCAAGAAGCCTTCTTTGGCTTTCAATACGGCCCGGATCACCCGTGGCATGCGCTCTGTCATTTTTCAGAGTTTCCGGGAAAATATTGTTCCATTCAACTTGGAGAAGTCGCTACAGGTGCTCTTTCGAAGTTGGGCAGACTTTCTTTACTCGCCTCTCCAGCTCATCCCACAGTAATTCGATGAGGTTCAAATCCGTACTCTGTGGACGCCAAGGCATGATTCCCAAAACATTATTCCCTACTTAGGATACGAGATAATCTTTGCAGATCGGTGCCGTGTTATTTCAGGTCGTTATCATGCGCAAACACGAAGTTCTCCCCAATCAACCGCAATGCTGACGTTACAACATCTTCTTCCAATATGCGTCTGTAATTTCCGGTCCTCGCAATGCTAAAACAACCCCAAACTATAATTAAACCACCACCGTGTTTTACTGTGGTAACGACACAATGGCACAACATTCCCTCGTCATTCGTGCGTTATACAAAAACCCTACGCTTCTGTCCAAACACGTTGAACTTGAACTCCAGCCCAAAGAACGTTTCTGAAATTTTCTGCGGTCCAATTTCTATGAGTTTCAGCCCACTGTAATAGTTTTTGGCGGTTCCCACCACAGAGTAACGGTTTTCTATCGCAACGCGACCGAATAAACCGGCTTCCCTTAAGCGGCGTTTAGTTGTTAAAGATATCGGTCTTTCGCGTCCCTATTCATTTCTGCTGCGATTTCGGGCGCCGTCAATCGTCGATTTCTTTCACTCAACACTTTAAGGTGTCGATTTTCCGCGAGGGTTGTTACCGTGACGGACTTGGGCGATTCCGATTTTCAAATGTGCCGGTGTCTCGGTAGCGACGAATAGTATAATGGACTGTAGATTTTGTCACTACTATTTTTTCTGCTATTACAACGCACAGACTGTCCTTCTCGGATAATGTGAGCTAATAGCTGATCTCTCTTTCACACGTATAGCTTTTCCCCTCTTGGCCATTTTTAAATACTATTTCACAAACACCCACAATTGAACACCGTATCTGTAACTGGTTACTAATGAATAATTCACAACAAATACGATATCAATTATTCCCTGCTATAGTGGGAGACCTTTAGGAGACACTCACGTTAAATTTTATGACCCTGTCGACCCACCCTTCTATTGTAAACATGCTTGTCGACGTCCCTTTAAATATCGTTTGTAATCGTTTTATTAGCTGCTCTTAGGTTAAATCAAATTTTCTCTTTAATAGGTTTATTCTAATTGATGAATTTCCGTTTAAATACTTTTTGTATGTTACTTATTATTGTAGAATTTTACAATAATGTTAAAAGTATTAAATATTTGAAAGAAAGACTTTAAAAATTATATACTAAGTTGTCCTAACTTGAATGACCGATAGTGTACATTAACCACAATTTGGTGGTACATCATACACGTAAAGTATGCATTAGTCATTCGCAAAAGGTTTAAAACTGTCAAAAACCCCTGCATATTATATTACATATATTATTGCATTTTTGGATTCTCGTCAAATATTTGTCATATTTTAAGTAAGGTTAGCCTAAAGACCTAAACCTTAAGGTCTTTTAAACAATTTGAATTTAGTGGAAATCTAACCTAGTTAGAAAGGAATAGAATATCACAACGTTACAGAATATACTGAAATAAGAAAGCCGTAGATGTATCAAGTACTCATGGCAGAGCTTCTCCAAGCAAATTTAAGGATGCGATCACTCTCATAATTACAGAAGAAAGTGTTTTGTTATTTTCTGCGCTTTATCAAAAATGGAAGGTCTATTTCACTTTCTTATTGCTATTATGTGTGAAAATATTCCATTGATATTAAAATATTATTTAAATGAAAGCTTGATTGATATCGGAGCAACACAACAATTTAAAAAGAGCAGAGCGACCAGTATTCGGGAATATATGCATTGCACTTTATATTTACACTGCCGGCCATTGAAGTTAGAGTAACTGTATAATTTTAAAAAATCCATTTTTTTTTCAATCTTAATACTTTTAACGTTATTGTAAAATTTTCTACCATAAAATAGCATAACAACCTAGTAGTCAAGAAAAGTAGAAAAGTAGATCATTAGAATAAGCCTGTTAAAGAGAAAATTTAATTCAACCTAATAGCAGATAATAAAACCATTACAAATGATATTTAAAGGAACGCCGACAAGCATGTTTACAATAGAGGGAGTGGGTCGACAGGGTCGTAAAATTACCCAGTTACGATACGGTCGTTCAATTGCGGTATTTGTGAAAATAATATTTAAAAAATGCCAAGTGGAAAACCGATAAGTGTAGAAAAGATATCGGCTATTGTCACATTATCCGAGGAAGGACAGTCTGTACGTGTCATAGCAGAAAAAATAGTAGTGACAAAATTTATAGTCCATTATACTATTCGTCGCTACCGAGACACCGGAACATAAACCGGCTTCCCTAAATCGGCGTTTAGTTGTTGTTAAAGATATCAGTCTTTCGTGATCCCTATTCATTTCTGCTGCGATTTCGGGCGCCGTCAATCTTTGATTTATTTCACTCACAGTAAAACACGGTAGTGGTTCAATTATTCGTTTGGGGTTGTATTAGCAGTGTGGAGACCGGAGATTTCGTAAAAATTGACAGCGTTATGCGAAAAGAAAATTATAGACGCATATTGGATTGCATCAGGATTGCGGTTGATTGGGGAGAACTCCGTGTTTGCGCATGACAACGATCCCAAACACACGGCACGGATCTGCAAAGATATCTCGCTTCTCAAGTAGAGGATAATGTTTTGGAAAGCATGCCCTGACCTCCGCACAGTTCGGATTTGAACCCCATCGAATTACTGTAGGATGAGTTTAGAGTTATCAAGATATATGTAATAAACTTAATAAAAGAATATAATAGGCATTTGAGACTCGGAAAAACATGCATTTTTCCCCTCAATGTGCATATAAATTGCCTTTATTTAGTTAGTGGTCCTCATTCGGAACTCTTACCCAAGTATCGATTTTGACGGTAAAATTGTAGAAAATTACTACTAATTTGATGTAAATATTGATTTACATATTGCGGAAAGTAGTGTAGATCAGTGACAATATTTTTCTATCCGTCGCTATTATTTTCCGAATTGCGTTTTTACTCGCATGTAAATTTTGACAGCTCGGCGTCCATATACAACTCACTTACAACGGTCTAACCAAGCAAGTTACATTCACACCTTATTACGTAATGATCAACACAACCACGTTCCCCATCGAGTGCCAAGAACTGGATAGACCAGCGGATCCCTGGACTCCAGTGGAACCGAACTCCTGTGCCGCCGTTTGGCCGGCTGGGGATCACGACGATAAGTTGCTGAGGTTGCGCGTCGTGGGTACAGAGGAGGTGTCACCTCCGTTCTTCATATCTGAGAGTCATACGACTTTGGTGAAATTGAAAAATAAGGTATGTTGAATTTTTAAATTGGGTGGTTTTGTAATTTGATCTTGGGGAATTTTATGTTATTTTATGTTTTAAATTGTTTTCATTTAACCTCTAATAATTCAAATAAAATAAAATCAGTGATGGTTAACCATCTTTTCAGTATGGCGGCGTCTTTGTGGATATACAAATAACTGAAGGCGCGGTATACATTAATTTCTCTAAGTATGATGATGGTCTAGCTCCTGCCCTCATCATTAATAATACTAAGAACACGTTGAATATTTGGGAGAAGGAAACTGTCCAACTCAGGTAAGTCGATTAATTTGGAGATGCCATTGATTATTTACAAAATATGCACTGCGGCATGTAACAACATGAATGGAGTGCAATTATTGTCGGTAAAAGTAGTGTAAATAGCAGTCTTTGAAATTATGTTTACTGCATGAGAATGGACTTTTGAAAGCCGAGAGTGGCCAAATCGACCGTTGTGAAGGTGTTGCGTCGCAATTTCCAAATATTACATACGGCCAAAAAAGGTACCTACCTCAACAACTTAGAGGCATTGGAAATATTGAGGCAACAGCTCACTAGTAGAGACCTTTCATCAAACTCACAATTCATTTTCCAGTCAACCCCCCTTTTCCAAGTTTTACTCGATAGATGACCTCCTCCATAGAGCTTTCAAACTGGGGGTAGAATCTTAATAGGAGAAACTTCGTCAAATTGGGTATTGTAATCACGTGGTAAATTTTATTATACTGCTGTCGATGACTGTATGTGCGCTGTATGCAATTAGGAAAGCATACATTATCGATGTAGCTCTGAATCATTGAATTAACTTATAATACCTCATTTACCTGCGCCTTTAAACTGCGTTAGTTCAAAACCAACAACAACAAAATCTAATGTTGTTAGGGATTCGATGTGTTTCTTATCATAACACGATCGAAAGAATATGGGTATACCAACATACAGAATATTTTAAAGTCTCAAATATTTTTAAATATCTCCGGAACTTGACGTGCTCATATTTATTTTACACATGTTTATGCTCATGTGGACAAAGCTTATGTGATGATAGTTGTAGTAAGCGTGTCCATGCAGTTATACCGCCCATGTTTTACGTTGAAGATTATTTTGTTGTTATAGTCCAATCTTATAGTTATTATTCTGTATATGTTCGTTTTTAATTTGGCGTTATTTTTATTCTCATTACGACTATTATAGAAAGGTCAGTGCTGTAAAATGGCGAACTCTTGAATTACAAAATATAATATTTTCACACTCGATGTTCAAAGATCCATTAATTTTGCTGTATTCAACTGCCCTAACAATGTGAAAGACACGTCGTTCTGTATAACTTTGACATGTACATCATAGAGTAACTCAAAGATCTAAGGGTATGCTGATGATATTGTCATATACGCAAGAGGCAAATTTGAGAATACCCTCTGTGGCATAGTTCAAAGAGGATTGCACTTCCGAGAAGATGGTGTCAATTGATGGACTCGATGTCAACCCCACTAAGACAACCCTGTAGATTTACCAGGAAAAGAAAATCCAATCTTAGAATCATAAAACTGATGGGCAAAATAAGACTGGAGAGCGGAAGTTAAATTCTAGGCCTTACCCTAGACAATAAACTTTTATGAGACCAAACATGAACTGGAAGTACCAACAAGGCCAAAAGAGCTCTGAGGTGTGCAGAACTTTGCAGGGAAAAATTGGGGATGCAACCCAAAAATACTGCTTTGGATGTATACAGCGTTAGTGACCGATCATCACTCTATACATCAGTAGCATGGAGCAAATAACTAATCTGGCCACGCGAAAATAACCCTCTCGAAAGTGCAAAGATTAGCATGTTTATGCATAGCGGGGCTATGAGAACCTGCCCAACAGCAGCTATTGAAGTAGTATTGATCTTGCCCCCCTCCACATTCTAGTAGAGGGCGTGGCGAAAGAACCGCACTAAGAATGTCAAGGAAGGAATGATTAGGCATAGGCCTCAATCTCCTGACGGTGATCAAACCTGGGATATGCCCCGAATGAATGCTAAAAAATTTAGCTTTTGAAGGAATTCACCATAAAGCTAAGTAACAGGAGCGAGTGGGATCATAACACCATCTTGAACTTGAATAGAATGCCATCAAATGGTATACTGATGGCTCCAAAGCGCAGAAGAAACTGGAATAGGATATATGCCTAGAACTACATATTTCGAAAGCTTGGGAAATACCCAAGTATATTTCAGGCGGATAACACGCTATGGAAGATGAGTTCAGTTCAATATGGATAGGAACTATCGGAAGCAGGATATTATCATCATGTCTGATAGTCAAGCAGCCATAAGGCGCTGAGCTCATATGAATCAGCTCCAAGATGGTCTGGAATGCCTAGGGAAACTAAATGAGCTAGGCAAATGAAATAAAGTAACCCTCCCTGTGGTTCCGGGTACACACAGGAGTGGAAGGAAAGAAATAACGGATAACTGGCAAAAAAGTGGCTGGAATGCCTTTGGGGGCCTGAACCCTTTTGCAGGTTAAGTAGCGTACAATCTGGAGAAACTGAAAATAGAAATGGAGCAGAGAAATCCTGTTACTGGAAAATCTCCAGGAATGAGGCAAAATAAAATTCTTCTGGAACTTATAACAGAAAAGTTTACAGAATGCATCAACCTGAGTAAGAACAATGTCGCATATTAACAGGATACTTTCAGGCCATTGTAGACGAAAGGACACCTGAGTAAGCTTGATTAGAAAAAGATCCTGAATGCAGATTTTTGGGAACAGGATGAAACACCCATCCACCTCCTCTCAAACTGCGTAGCACTTGCAACTCGAGGGCATTGTACCTGGGAGCATGTGAAATCGAAGAGGGAGACTTACTAGACTGGGCCTACTGACATCCTACACTTTCTAAAAGGAATAGGATTAGAAGGCCAGCTGAAGCCAGCAAGAATAGGGGACACAATAGATCTTTTAGGTCGCAGTGTAACACCACCCTTCTATTTACATACATACATACAGCTCAAAGATCTGACATAGATTTTCGATATGTCGAAAGTTTTGGAAACAATATATTTTATATTTTTATATTTATCAATTTACTTTAATAGGAGATTGGATCCTGGCTATAAATACTTCCACACATTGGAAAACCCAGCAGGTGTGCGCGTACTAGTATGGGAAGCGGGCAACAAGAAAGAAATCGAAGACGACTTGAGAAAGGACGGAAGCGGCGATTATCCAATCGGAGACAACAATTACGTGTACTGGGTCTCGTTCCTTGACGGAATGCAGAGGGTTCTGCTGTTCACTTGCGACCCGGACGTCGCCGAAAACGCCCAACAAGCGAAACGCCTCGCGATCATCGACCAAGACGTGACGCTGTCGATCCACGGCCTAGGCCTATCCCTGGTCAATAATATAGAGAGGAAGGAGATCATGTACTTGCGAATAGCCAGCAGCGGAATCATCTGGGAAACTTGCAAATCGCACGGTCACCGGTACAAGCAGATGGGGCACAAGGATAGCAACAATATGGAGCTCGCCTATCAGGAGTATCTAAAGAAGAGGGTCTTATCGCAGGGCAGCGTCGGAAGAATAATGGTGGACCCGAAACCGAGGTCGATTTCGATCTCAACGAGATGTACAAGCCGCACTTTAGGAAGATCCGACGCACTTGCTCGGACGGTTTGTGGATGCAGATGACGACCAATGCTACCATGATGCAGTTGCACGCGAAGATCAATAGATTGCAGATCGATAATCAATTGTTTGACTGCTTGTTCCCCGTCGTGCTGGCTCCCGTGCCGCCGCCAAAGACCGTTGCCAATACAGATGGTAAGTTTCAATAATATAAACAACAAGCTTTTCTACAGACTTGTTTTTTGTTCAATTGATTTAAAAATGAAAAAAACAATGGCGGATCAGTGTTAGACTACCAACCCGCAGTTGTTTTCGCAAAGCGTCAATCATGTAATAATTAGTTCAGGAATTTTAGCACCAAAAACGGGTTCGCAACGCAAAAAATCCTGATATTTGAATTTTCGATTGGATTATGTCAGAGGGTGTCCCCTAAGTATAAAACTAAGTTTGTGTCGTCCGAAACCGCGAGCGTTAGCCGCCATCTTGAGAAATGCCTTTTTGCAAATATCTCGGAAACGGTGAGTTTTACGTTAAAAATTGTGAGGACCTTTTTTGCACAAGATAAGATTTCCCATCATTTTTATTTGAAACTTTTTTCTCTATTGTTAATATTTGCCGAGATATAATCGATTAAAAAGACAAATTTTTGTTTTTGGAAAATATCTCGATAATTTTTGGAAATACAAAAAAAATGTGATGATCAAAGTTGTAGAGCATAACATTTTCTACAATTTTTGTATAAAACTTTTTTTTTGTTAAATCGATAGTTGCTGATTTTAGAGCAATGAAGATTGCCGTCAGGTAAAGAAAACAAGCGATTATGGTATACGTTACTGTAGCATGCCAAAAAAAAAGTGTAATCGAAGAATTTGATAATTGAGACCAACAATAAATTAATAAAATATAATAAAATAATAATATAATAATATAATAATTTATTTCTACAGTAATCCCAATTACAGGAAAACATAATGCACACATCTGCAATATAAATTACACATGCGTTAATAATATAAGTTAAATAAAGATCAAACATTCAAAAAAAAAAAAAATTACATAAATTCTTACGAGCTAGACTAAAAAATTAAATTTTATTTATTAATTAAATTTGAAAATATTATGAGCATACTCAGTTATGAAACTTTAAACTATCGCTATTAAGGTCGCAACTATCAGAGATTCTGTTGTAGTACTCGCACATTAAGGAAATAGGGGAAGAACGTAGAATATTAGTTCGATTTGAAACACAGTAGAAAGTTGGGTGAGAACGAGAATTCAGCCTTGGAATATTAAAATTTAATTTGGATAAAAGCCATGGATAATCAATTCTACCATGAATCAGACAAAATAAAAATTTGACCAAACTAATAATTCTCCTTACATATAAGGAACTGAAATTGAGTGATTTAAAAGAACAACGTAGTCGAATCCTCTCACCGGGTATATTCCTTCAACTAAATAGTATAAAAACTTCAGAAATTTTCTTTGAACAGACTCAATTGCGTTAATATGTGAAGAATAAATTGGAAACCAAATAATAATCGCATATTCCAATTTAGATCGAATTAATGAATAGAATAAAGTGCTAAGTGTGATAGTGTTTTGAAAGTTCCTGCAATTCAGATAAATAAAGCCAAAGAGTTTAAAACATTGAGCAACAATACCCGCAATATGGTTAGAAAAGGATAGCCTAGAGTCAAATAAAACGCCAAGATCTCTAACATTCTCAGTGGATGTTAAAATAGTGCCGTTGATAGAGTAAGGATAAATAAAGCGATTCACTTTCTTTGTATACATCAAGGATGTGCATTTAGAAATATTCAAGGAAAGCCTACACCTATTGCACCACAAGAGAACGGCATCAATGTCACGTTGGAGAATCTCAGCATTACTACTGAGTTAACTGATGTAAATAATTTAACGTCGTCGGCAAACATTAATTTCTCAGACTGAATGTTGGTGACTAAATCATTAATAAATATTAGAAATAAGAGAGGCCCCAAATTAGATCCCTGCGGAATGCCAGAAGTAGGAGTAATAAACTTTGAAATATAATTGCGATACCTAACGCACTGTCTTCTGTCCAGCAGGTAAGATTCCAACAACAGCATTAAAGAATCAGACTGTCCAAACGCACGCAATTTTCTGAGAAGTATGTAATGGTCAATTTGATCAAAAGCTTTGCAAAAATCGAGATAAACAACATCAACTTGACCACTGTTATCCATCGTTTCAGAGACAAACTGCGTAAAGCAGGCTAAATTAGTCACAGTAGACTTATTGCGCATAAATCCATGCTGAAAGGGAGATATTAACTTCTGTATGCAATTATAAATATGTTTGTGTAAAATGGACTCGAAAATTTTGGCAAAATTACGTAAAAGTGATATAGGTCTATAGTTTTTAATCTCTGTTGGATCTCCCTTTTTGAGAACTGGACATATGTAGGCTATTTTCCAGAATGTAGGGAATCTCGAATGCTTCAGAATTAAATTGAAAATTGTATGTAAAGGTTTTGTGAGTACAGTTGCACAATCACGAAGTAGGAAGCTAGGTATAGCATCGTAACCGGTGGTAAAACAATTTTTAGATGTACGTAAGGTAGATTCGATTTCATTCTCTGATATAAAAGATAAATTAACAGGCGCGTTAGCAATATCAGGGAAAATAGGGAGATTGCTACTAGAGGAAGACGTATACACACTGTTAAAGTAGTCACAAAAAGCGTTGACTATAGCATCAGGTGAACTAAATTCAGTGTTATTATGCTTAACTACTCCAGGGATTCTAGTATTGCCCTTCCTATTTTGAATAAATGCCCAAAATTGTTTAGGGTCATTGTAAATTGAATTCTCAACATCACGGATGTAGCTCTGATAAGCTAAACTAATAAGATTTTTTGCTTTTGCACGATAATACTTAAATTGGTCATAATAAAATGAAGTCTTATACTTCTTGTAGCGTTGAAGGTTACAATTCTTAATTTTTAGACATTCTATTATATCCTTGTCGAACCAGGGGGGATAATATCTACGTTGGCACGCAGATGATTTGAACTTTGGAACAGTCGCATTAAACAGTTCATTTAATATATCATAAAAAACTTTACAAACTTGATCAACATCATCAATAGCATTCAATATCGACCAATCAGTTAAAAATAAGGAATTATACAATTGCGGAAAATTGGCCTTTCTAAAATTAAATGCTTCAATGTTGTTATTCATATTGAAAAACGCTCTTCCCTCCTTTTCAAATTTTAAGTTAATTGAGATAGCCGGATGATGTGCGTCTTCATCAACAAACGGATCGTAGTTACGACCAACTTCATGAGTAGCATTAGCCAAAATTAAATCCAACATACGGCCATTACTATTTAATATTGTATTAATCTGAAAAACATTATTAAATTCTATGAAATTATGTAATACTGAAGCAAATCTATCACTACTTGCTAAGCTAAAAGACGGCACATTAAAATCACCCAAAATCAAAATATTTTCAGACATAAAACAAGCCAAAGTAGCAAAAGTATCAAAAAATAATTCAAACTCCGAAAATGGCAATGACGGAGGAATATACAAGACAATTATAACTAAACTAAATTTATTTCCACTTGATATTTTAACACCAAGAACGTACACAGCAGGAACAACATCCGCAAGCACAGAGGTGTCGATACATAAACACTGAAAATCCTGCTTCACTCCAACTAAAACGCCACCTCCTCTTAATAGGCCGGTGCCCAAAAAATCACGATCCCGGCGAAATACGCTAAAACAGTTCGAAAACAGTTCTTGACTTTGCACTTCCTCGCTTAACCAAGTTTCTGTCAATGCAACAACGTCATAGTTGCTTGAGGAAACAGCATTATAAAAATCCACAACTTTGGACCTAAGCCCCCGAACATTCTGGTACGCACATCGAAGTTCCTGACAATTGGGCACCAATACTAGTTTAAATGCGTAATTGTAGGAATACCACTGCGATATTTAATTTTAAGATTAGCTTCTCCCGTTCTGTCATTCAATTCCCGTTTCAATCTGTTGTACTGTTCCTGTTGCTTAGGGGTTCTATCATAGCTTACAGTAATATTGCTGTAGTCCACAGAAGTCTTTAGATTTCTGGAGAGACGAATTAGTTCATGAACATCAGCCTCATTATTCATGCAAAGCTTTATAGGCCGTGGGCGCAACTGTGCGCTACTGTATCGTCCCAAACGATGAACATTCAAGGAAGAGGTGTCCAACGCAGAATTTAAGAAAGAAACAACATTACACGCAGCCATACGGTCATTGTTAGCCCTTAATTCGCCCGTAAGGTCCATAGGTTGCTCAGGAACGCCAAATAGGATTACGTTTGTTTTCCTAGATTGTCTCTCCACCACCTCCTGGACAACCTCTTCCAAGGTAAACGAAGGCGCAGCATGTTGTTCTCTATCACTACATGCTTTTAGTGCATTTAATTTTGTTTCAAAATCCTCACGAAGGCTAGTAATTGACATAGTAAACTCATTTTGTATTGAGACTAATAAAGCCTTCAGATCTTTAAACTGTGTCATGTTATTTACACAAATTACAGACAACTTTTATAGATTTTGATTTAACTCTAGTGAACTTAACGTCGCTCTCCGATAAACCCACACAGTCGAGATGCAAAGCTCCCTGACAACCATCACACTGTATGCATATTTTAGATTTGCTAAGTTCTCCACAATTAACGCATGAAGACATAGTTACCCAAAGATACAACAATATTAAATGTAATAATTAAACAAATAACGAGGATACAATGCTTCAGCACCCAGGGGCCAATCAGGGTGACTAACAGTTATAGACACACAGGGGATAGCAGGCCACGGATAGGAAACAGTAGAGAACAAAGGAGAAGCTAAAAGAGTGACACTCCGATTGTAATGCAATCCGGAAAAGTATATACGTATCTTGTACAAAGTAAAAATTGTTAAATACGGAAAAAGTTTGCTCTCAGAAAAACCTTATATAGGAAGAAACGCGAATGTTTAGTAGTGTTAAATATCGTTTTAACAAAGAGAGCAATAATCAAACGTAAAATTAATACTCACACTGCATAAAGCAATAATAACTAAATACGATGACACAAATTCACATAATCAATCGTTCCGATACACTACACAAACAGAGATATAAATGTAAGCGTATCGCAGACGTGCACTTCACTTGACGATGATGCATATTTTGCAAATTTATCACGAATAGGAGGGATATGGGGAGCGATAGGAGGAAAGGGTCCACAATAAAAACATTTTGACGAATTGTACGAAAAAGACATGAAAATGTATTCATTTATTCATATTCATTATCATTTGCGCGATTTACAAATTAGGAGGCAGCTCCGCAATTTTTCTTGCATTTGCAAGATTTTATTTGCAGCAAATTTTGCGGCGCGGGAACTTTTTTCGTTCTAATTGGTGATAAGCGATCCGCAGCGCGCTTCCAGCCTCATTCTTCGGGGTCATGGTGAAATCCTGGCCAACTTGATGATATACTCTGAAGGAGTGGTAACGGGCTGCATCCTGCGTCGGTGGTAGAATTGTTAAGTTGAGCTTGGTGTTCTGAGCTAACTTGCCAAAGTTCTTGTATTGGAGAGAGCTGATGGACAGTTCGATTTTATTACCTCTATACAAAGCAATAAGAAAACGCTCGCCAGCTTGAGCAATCATGTTGGGATCGCTTCTCATACCTTTGAACAATGCCACAGCCGTCAGCAATTCTTCGTGGTTCTTTAATGTCGTCAGAGCTTTGTATTTTCCAATTTTAAACGGAGCTGACGTTGTGTCGCAACCGCTGAATGCATGAAAAAATAGAATGTTTTCTCTTAGGTTTTCACCATACTCCGGCTTCAGACAACGTGGGCTGTATAGGGATTCCGGGGCGCTATTAGCAGATTGAGGTGCACTAATTACCTCCTGCAATACTTGCCGAGACGTCGCCTCTCCTTACACGTTTTTTGGCATGCTAGAGTTACGTATTATCAAATATAATACTAGTATACATATGGTCAAAAACGTATAGTTCCGCTGGCGTACTATAGAGCGGCGCCACTGTAGCTTCTTCGCGGTGGCAGTTAAAACGCGGCGGGGCAAGAGACGTACTAAAATAAACAGTGGCCCAACCGAACTATGTACTTGATATGGAAGCCCTTGAGTATTACAGCTGTAGGTAATTCAGAAATCTATTCCTATTGGCAAAATTCAAATTTCCCACCATAATTTTGAGTAACTTAAAACATTCAAGTCCGAATTACCAACGATTTTGTATTACAATACAATCTTGACCAGTAACTATAAATAATCGCGGCAAATATGAATTCTACCCCCTGGCATATAAATAATGGATGGTCTGAGGATCGGATACTAGGTGTTAGTTCTGCGGTTTATATTTATCCAAGTTATTTTAGAGAATGGTTGGAGAGTTGTTCTTTATGAATCCATCTATTACACTTTATCGCTATTTAATTAACGTACTAAACAGAGATACACTATAATCGATAATTTTTATTGATGATTTATAAAAATTCCAATTTTATGATTTATTATAAAAAGTCTGCATTTGCACTTGCTTGCATACGTATAAAATTTTCTAGTATTATTTCTCATTTCCAAAAGCAATCTGAGAATTCCTAAAAACAGCCAACGAAAAAAAAAAAATAAACTTTCCTAGAAATAAATGCGGGAAATTTGAATTCTGCTAATTCTCCTTTTTTTCTATTTTTTATCATTTTTTTGTTACAAATATTTAGTTTGACAGTTCTAACCATTATAAGATATGTACAATAATATACTGTCCAATAATTATATTTTCTATATTGATTCTACAAACAATGAAAGAGAAAAAGTTCAAGAGCGACAAAAGCTTATGTCTGATGCTAGCGTACTTGTACTTGTACACTTTGATAAAAACAAAATTGAGGAAAATACCTTAAAAGTGCAATCAGATAATAATAATGTTGCATATTTTTTTTTGTAAAGACCCCTCCCAATAAACCAAATTCAAATTTCGCGCAGTTATTTTCAGTAACTTCAACATTAAAGCATGAAAATACTTACGATTTTGTATTACATGAATGGTTATTTGAATACCTTTAAGTTGAAGTTACCAAATATAATTGCGGAAGATTTGAATTTTATTTACTGGGCTACGATTGAAACTTGTACTGTAATGTTTTAAGTTACATTTTAAGCAAAATGATAAAAAAATTGCTTGTTCGATACGCCATCGACTATCCTATGAAAACAATAAACAATATTTTGGAAACAATATGAGCTTATGCTTTCAAACATCATGGTATTTCTGAGAGTGAATTTAAAAAAAAAGAAAAATTTATAGATTTTATAGATACACTTTTTTAATGTTTTCTGATATTTTTATTTGAGTTTTTAACAAGATAATATTCTTTCGCTGTTAACTGCAGATATATTGACAAAAATTAGCAAAAAAAAACATAAATTTATATATCAAGAAACAAAGATTATTTTAAATGCTAGTCCACTAAAAGTAAAAATATTTTATCACCGCAAATAAATCAACAGTGGTAAATAAGATATAATATGTTCTATGAAAAAGTTAATAGGAATTTGACGAAATAAATAAAAGCAAATATTCCGTGTGTATAGCTTCGCTTTAACACAAAAATATGTTCTAATTTCATTATAAAACGATATTATCCATTGAGCAATATTGTGTTTTGGTTTTTGTTTTATTTACTAAACTGTTACTTGTTTTGACTCCTTTAATATTCATTTCATAATAATTTTGCGAAATGACAATTTATTTATGAATGATCTACCTCTTCGCTGCGCGCGCAGTTAAACCACTTTCATTCGTCTCGCACCGACTCTTCGGTTATCTTATATTTTTACGCGTTTGTGCAACGGAAAATTCCACTTACGTTTAATCACGTCAGATCACGTTTAATATTTGTTTGGTCGTATACTTTTCTAAAATCAGCCTAGCTGGGACATCTATAGAACGCCAGCGGAACTATTCTTTGTCCGTATATATATTTATATTGTATTTGGTATTATCAATAATCGCTGTTTTTCTTTACCTGACGGCAACTTTCATTGCGCTAGAACTCAGCAACTATCGATTTAACAAAAAAAAGTTTTATACAAAAATTGTAGAAAATGTTATGCTCTACAACTTGATCATCAGATTTCTTTTCGTATTTCAAAAGTTATCGAGATGTTTTCCAAAAACAAAAATTCGTCGTTTTAATCGACTATATCTCGACAAATATTAACAATAGAGAAAATAGTTTCAAATAAAAAAGATGGGAAATTTTATCCTTTAGGTCCTCACAATTTTTAACGTAAAACTCACCGTTTCCGAGATATTTGCAAAAAGGCGTTCTTCAAGATGGCGGCTAACGCTCGCGGTTTCGGACGACACAAACTTGCTTTTATACTTAGGGGACACCCTCTGACATATCGAATCGAAAAATCAATTACCAGATTTTTTGCGGAGCAAATATCTAAAAACCCTGGACTAAATTTGAAATTTGAAAGAATGTACAGGCTAATGAAGCAAAGTTGACAATAGAAGATTTACTAGGCAAAAAGTAGATTTCGCGCCAACATGCCACGTTATCTCTCTCTAAAAACGAAACATCACAAGTATTTTTTCTACGCCTACTTGATCCGCCCAAATACCATGATTTAGCGACAAATGTGAATCATCCTACCCCTATAATATTCATAGGTCTAATAATGTTATCAATTCAACATGGGATAGCAGTAAACAAGAAAGCAGAAGGACTATTTCTGTCACTAGTATCGAATTAATGACAGATAATAACATCAGTGAACCTTCAATCGTGACTAATGCTTTTAATACATATTTTGAAGATTTTGCTAAAGAATTTCAACATAATCATTCATATAGCGACCATAATAATCTTAATATAAACTCTTTAAGAGACTCCATGTTTTTACGCCCAGTATCTCAGCTAGAAATAGAAGAAATAATAAAGAAATTAAATAAAACTCCAGCTGTTAGTAATGACTAGAGTGGTCAACTTTCGTCTATACGCCAGGACAGTATTAAGTTTCATATATGAGACATTAACGTTTAACACAAGTATACAGTATAGTGTCGGAAAAGAGCAAAATTATTTATTTATTTAGCTAGAGATATTATATATAAGCCCCTTACCTTATTTAAGTAGTAGCTGAAACGTTTATAGCATTAAGCGTTTTCTCACTAAACCGCTTTCGGCGCGATGTTAAAACATGCTTATATTTTGAAAAAGACCGTTCAACATCTACGGATGTAACACACGCATAATTAAAATAATATTTAGAGGCAGATAACGGATCAGATGCCACCACCAACAATGTGTAGTTCGCTTTGTGCCAGCAAACTCTACAAACTTTTTGGGCACCACCTGAAAATGCTCAAGCTGTGGATTGCATTGTAATTGGACGCCTACAATGCATTTTTATTTTTAATTTATTATATATTTTCCTAATTAAAGACATTCGATTACATTCTATTAATGTAAGAAAAGTCGGCAGCCAACAGCCAAAGTGTGGCTGGACCATGGAGGCTGTGAGATCCGGCATTAAGCACCGTTATTTGTTACTGCCGAAAAGGATACCAGATTTGGCAAATATAAACGCGTGGCGAGATCACGTGTCTCCGTCATTGTGCAACAATCTGGCAATTGGTTTAGTGCCGAGGAATAGAACCTCAAAAGTAAGGAACCCCGCAAACTGATAAGATTGCATATTAGCCGGGAGCTGAAGTGTTGTTGCTGCCGTATACTGGAAGTTCCCCGATGGCCATAAAAAATTTCTGCTTAATTTTGCAACTGTTATGAATATTTTTCTTGTAATCACACATCGTAGCATTTCATTATATTAGTTGCGATTCTACAAATTTCTGTAGAAAGTTCTCATAATTTATGGAAAAATAAAAGACTTTGGTTCTATAAAAAAACATTTATTTATTCTTACATGTATTACACATTATACATTACTTAATGTCTACACCTTACAATATAACAATTAAATTATGCATTATCTATAATCTATAAGGAACATAACGGTTACTTTCTGTAAACCTTTTAGACTGCATCTTCTTCGGCTTGCTGAAGATCTCGTTAGAAATGTCCTTTGCCCGCTCTGAACTCACGGCAATCCTGTTAACCTTCACTTCCTTAACGACGTTTCTGCCAAACATCCCAGTACTGCCTTCCTTCCTAGTCACTGTCACGCCTAATTTGGGGTCCAACACCTTCTCCAACTCCAACTTCTTCTTTTGCTTCAGCAGCGTCTTCAGTCGACGACGTAAAATCGGGTCTCCCAGACATACCTCCTTGCAAGTCTTGTAAGCCCTGACGACGTTCAGTAACGCTTCGGGATCTAAGTACCTGCAACAATAGACACACATAAATATCACAGAAACAAGTTATAAAAAAAAATAAAAAGCTTACCTCAAAATCGTCGCTATTAACTCCACTGGCAGCTCCGTCAGTCCTGGTCCTGCTAACTGGTACACTATCGCTGGTAGAATCTCGAACAACATCCTGGAATAGTCTTCTTAGTTTGATTACCAAGTAGAAACTGATTTGGTTCCTTCAAAATGGGAGTATTTATACCCCTGAAGTTAATTAAGCGCAACCGTTCCGGTTCAGTGGCTGTGAAATTTCTGGTTCAGTGGTTTGCAATCTTAAATTTCCTTGCCGGTTGCTATTCTTTGAAGACTTTCAACAAGGTGTTAAAGTAATTAAGGGATTCTTAGTTGTTAAAAGTTGTAATAAGTAGTAGGCTTATCTACGGTCAAATTTGAACATTTACTGCGCCTTGCGAAACACACTGAGAAATCTTTTGGGCAACGCGAGGAATAAACTTCATCTCAATGAAAAATCAGGCATTTACAAAATCGGTCGTAGTGGGTATAATAAGGTTTACATTGAGCAAACAAAGTATGCGATCGGAACTTGGTTTAAGGAACACGTAGCAAGTTATCGCTATGGGAGATTTGAATCATCCAGAGTCACGCAACATATAAACGATACCGGACCTGAAATCGATATAGAAAACATTGAATTAGTGAAAAATATGCAATCATCTAAAGGGTAAAGATGAAAAGATGTATAGGAAATCACATATATATGAAAAAACTTTCAAATAACTTATTGAACCGCTTCACCATTCAATTTTCATGGATTTTTAGGGGTAGGATGGTTAACAATCGTCGCTAATTCTTGGTGTTTCGAAGGGTCAAGTACGCGTTAGAAAAAGCATTTGTAAATATGTTTCGTTTTTAGAAAGAGACAACGTGGAATGTTTAGGGCTTCGGTTAATAACGGGAGTCCAAGTGTTTCCCAAAACCAATTGTTCCGGTTTAATAAAATCTGATGTAGGGTGAAATGATCGAATCTTCATGCGTCTATTTTATCCTACATCCTTGTGATATCTTGGCACACCTTGTATATAAAAGTATTTAATTGGCACGCGAATAATATCCATAACAATACGTTTTCGTCCGTGTTCCAGTGCATAAACCATTCGCCGAACTCAGTATCGTCCAGCTGTTGATGAAAAACAGTCAGATAAGGCAATACAAATATTTCAAAGTTTTGATCCAACACGAGAGATTAACTTCATCTCAATGAAAGATCAGGCATTTACAAAATCGGTTGTAGTGGGTATAATAAGGTTTACATTGAGCAAACAAAGTATGCGATCGGAACTAGGTTTAAGGAACACATAGCAAGTTATCACTATGGGAGATTTGAATCATCCAGAATTACGCAACATATAAACGATACCGGACCTGAAATCGATTTAGAAAACATTAAATTAGTGAAAGATATACAATCATCTAAAGGGTAAAGATGGAAAGACGTATTCGAAATCACATATATATGAAAAAACTTTCAAATAACTTATTGAACCGCTTCACATTCAATTTGATGGATTTTTAGGGGTAGGATGGTTAACAACCGTCGCTAATTCTTGCTGTTTCGAAGGGTCAAGTACGCGTTAGAAAAAGCATTTGTAAATATGTTTCGTTTTTAGAAAGAGACAACGTGGAATGTTTAGGGCTTCGCTTAATAACGGGAGTCCAAGTGTTTCCCAAAAACAATCTGTTTAATAAAATCTGATGTAGGGTGAAATGATCGAATCTTCATGCGTCTATTTTATCCTACATCCTTGTGATATCTTGGCACACCTTGTATATAAAAGTATTTATTTGGCACGCCAATAATATCCATACTAATATGTTTTCGTCCGTGTTCCAGTGCATAAACCATTCGCCGAACTCAGTATCGTCCAGCTGTTGATGAAAAACAGTCAGATAAGGCAATACAAATATTTCAAAGTTTTGATCCAACACGAGAGATTAACTTCATCTCAATGAAAGATCAGGCATTTACAAAATCGGTTGTAGTGGGTATAATAAGGTTTACATTGAGCAAACAAAGTATGCGATCGGAACTAGGTTTAAGGAACACATAGCAAGTTATCACTATGGGAGATTTGAATCATCCAGAATTACGCAACATATAAACGATACCGGACCTGAAATCGATTTAGAAAACATTAAATTAGTGAAAGATATACAATCATCTAAAGGGTAAAGATGGAAAGACGTATTCGAAATCACATATATATGAAAAAACTTTCAAATAACTTATTGAACCGCTTCACCATTCAATTTTGATGGATTTTTAGGGGTAGGATGGTTAACAACCGTCGCTAATTCTTGCTGTTTCGAAGGGTCAAGTACGCGTTAGAAAAAGCATTTGTAAATATGTTTCGTTTTTAGAAAGAGACAACGTGGAATGTTTAGGGCTTCGCTTAATAACGGGAGTCCAAGTGTTTCCCAAAAACAATCTGTTTAATAAAATCTGATGTAGGGTGAAATGATCGAATCTTCATGCGTCTATTTTATCCTACATCCTTGTGATATCTTGGCACACCTTGTATATAAAAGTATTTATTTGGCACGCCAATAATATCCATACTAATATGTTTTCGTCCGTGTTCCAGTGCATAAACCATTCGCCGAACTCAGTATCGTCCAGCTGTTGATGAAAAACAGCCAGATAAGGCAATACAAATATTTCAAAGTGTTGATCCAAGAATTTCACGTAAAGTTGGACTTGGCCTTCGTCACGGACATAATGAATGTTTTCCCGCAGGCCAACGTGACGGATCTAGAAGCCGATGTAAGTTGAGATAGCTGAACTGCCGTTTTGAGATAATAGTTTTACCAAAAATAAAAAAAATATGTTCGCAGAAACAAAAATTCTTATTGGACGTCGATCTAGTGAATAAACCGCTATTCCAGCACGTCTCTTTGCAGTCGCAACAGGAACAGAAGAGCTTTTACGACTTGTTACACTTCTCACCGTTAAAGATACATGTTAGCTTCTCGTTGGCGGGCGCGGACAGCTCGCAGGCGGTTTCGACTCCCAATTTTCTAAACGTGCTACTTCAAGGACTCGGAGTGACTCTTACTGATATGCAAGACGTTGTCTTCAAGTAAGTGCCTTTGAGAATTGTTCGTTGTAAGTTTTTTAATACATATTTACTGAAATAAGGAAAATAATCAGCTAAAATAACGCCAAAAAGCATAGAATCTTAGATTTAGTAGTTTTCTCTTACAATTACAGTTTCATTCGAATTGCCAGATGTTTTTTCTGTTCTAATTTCATAATTGGAGGGCAGAAAAAGAAATTAGTTTCGTTTTTGATCATTTCAAGTTCTAGTTTTAAAAATATTTTTCTTTCTGCTATTGTAAGAAGGAGACAGCTCTTTCCTTTTATTTAGCTAATAAAGCTAATTCGTGCTTAGTTTGGGTTAGAAATAATAAAATCATTTTTAACCCAGATATTTGTAGTTTTTTTTTACTGGATTTTAGAATGTAACGTGTCGTTACACGGAAAAATTAATTTCAGTATATCTTTTGATTCAGCAATTTATTTTAGCATAAATTTTAGTTTATTTGATCATTTTTTTTCTGTTATGCTTGTTACGGCCGCATTCATTCGTTAATTTGTTTTCGCCGGCACGCGTCTTAGTTTGAATACTTAGAGAATCTCGTCCCCTCCACGCTGTGCACATTGAATATACGCACACTATATCCCAACGCGCCCGTGTTGAATTTGCGCGCGTTCGAATCCCTGCCAGCGCCTCTCGCCTATATAAGCTGTGCATATACCGCGATCGAGGCAGACTTGGCCGGTTTTCGATCCTCTCCCTGGCCATAGTACGTTGTCGTCCCACGGGGTGATACGATTATAGCCGTTTACCGATCCTGTGGGACCATATTTCGTTGTCGTCCCTCGAGGTGATACGAATACAGTTTCTTTTCCGTTTTCGTGGGCTATAATTCGTTGTCGTCCCTCGGGGGTGATACGAATATAGTTTCTTCTCCGTTCTCGTGAGCTATAGTTCGTTGTCGTCCTTCGGGTGTGACACGAAAATAGTTCTTTCGCCCCTACCTTCGATTACCGACCGCAGCCACCCCCGCAGATGTGACGCGACGCGTAATATCCGTATTTCTTTTTTTATCGTCGACTTATCGCTCGTTGTCGCCCCCAGGGTGTGACACCACTTTAATTCGCAACCGCTGACGTAAAACCGCCTCTCGAGTCAGTTAGTTTCGAGGCAGAATTGTTCTTTTATTGTTTATTATCACGCTCAATTTTTATGCCGCCCCCTGTATATTGTTTAATACGAGAATTATCTTAGACTGATTTCTGTCATAAATCAATGAGATTTCACTTGTAACGATTAATCCGACGAGCGTCATAAATTAAACGAAAACCCCTGTATATATATTTGTATATTTATTTCACGTGCTTTCTCGGCAAATAAAACCGAAAACCCCGTTAAACAAAGCGGAAATACTCGCAATTTATTGCTGTGTATATTATTGTTATACAGTGCATCACTTCAGTATTTGTACATAGTACATTTAACTGAAGTGAAAAGAAGGAACTATAGAAATTCAAAACTAAGCGACTGTTTATTTTAATACGAAAGAGAAACGCATTATTTTTAATAAAAACAAAGAAAGATAATATAAATATTAATATTTGAATAAAAAAATCAGAATTTTTGAACTCACAAAAATATTTGTACACAAGAAAAAAAACAAAATAAATATTTGTAGGTTTGATTCTAATGTTTAGTATGCATTCCATTTGCATCTATAACAGCTTGCAAGCGCTTGGGCATGGACATTACCAATTTTGTCGTATCGTCCTGCGTAATTTTTGACCATTCTTCTATCAAATGCTTTCTAAGCTCATGCGCATTTTGGACATGATATTTTCTGATGTGTACATTTAAAATATGCCACCAATTTTCTATCGGGTTAATGTCTGGACTTTGGGGTGGATGAGGAAGGGTTCTAATACGTTTATATAAGAACCATTCCTTAACCATCCTAGCAGTGTGCTTAGGATCGTTATCTTGTTGAAATATAAAGCTTTTTTTCTATATTCAATTTTCGAGCATTTTCCATTAAATTAGCTTGCAAAATTTTTAGATAAGCTTTGGCATCCATAATATGGTCAACAAAATGCAAATTTCCTACCCCATTGTAGGACATACAAGCCCATACAAGTACGTGTCCTCCTCCCCATGTTAGGAATCAGATTTTGTGCTTGAAGTTCCGTATTTGGCTTCCGCCGTATCATATGTCGTCCATCGGATGCAAAAATATTATATTTTGACTCGTCGCTAAAAATAATGCTTTTCCAAAATTCTAAAAGTTTATTCACATATTCCTTCGCAAAATTCAAACGTTTTATTCTATTATTCTCACTGATGAAAGATTTCTTACGGGCTACTCTTCCGTTATAGCCAGCTCTTCTAAGTACTCTTCTTATAGTTTCAGGATTAATTGTCTTCCCTTTTCTCTCTGCAACATGAACAGCTAACGTTAGAGCGCTAGTTCTAGGAAATTTTTGAACTTCTTTTACTATAGCTCGTTCTTCGCGTTCGGTTAGTATCTTTGGACGTCCTGGGCGATGAGCATTTTCGACGCTTTTTGGAAGTTTAAATTTGTTAATAATATACTGAACAGTACTATGTGGTCTTTTGACAAGTTTACTAACTTCTCGTAAACTTTTTTGTTCTTTAAACAAGGCTACAATTTGAACTTTTTCATTAATTGTCAACTCTTTTGTTTTCGGCATTTTTTATACGGCAGTTATGAATTGCTCTTCAAAAATATATTACCGGGAGCATCTAGTAATGTACACAGGCCGCTAGATATTAGGAGACTATTGTTGGACATCTATGGGAGTCTCTACCTGTCGCGGCAAGGAGCGTACGAATACTTTTGTGTTGTCGCCTACTGGATTTTAATTATTATTGTAGTCAGAGAGCATATTTTAGCTATTTGAAATATTTATTTTGTTATCGCATTCTAAATAATAATATAAAATTAAAAAAAAAGGTTAACGTTTTGTATTTTTATTACTTGTTGTAGGTAAATGGGACATGTACAAATATTTAAGTGATACACTGTATGTTAAATATTAATTGTGATTTCGCTTACCTGTATTTACGTCTGTACAGTTTTTTTTATCATGTTGTTGATCTGACTAAACTACGAAAACTAAGTATTTGTTTCACTAGAATATATTTTATTTGTTGCGTACTTCAAGCAAGAACGCTGGATAATCACTCACGCACTGACGCTACTTCAATTAGGGCTAATTTTAATAATTGTACGACGTATTACTACGCGACATAAACAAACATCTTCGCGCGCAATTTACAATCGCACATCTGACAGCGGGCATCGCTAGCGCCGCTACGGCAGAAATAAGAATTACGAAGACGCTGTTACAAGGGTAACTCATAAAGTTTATGAGCGAAAGGTAAGCGCGCAATAGATTATCTTTCAACGAAAGCTAAAGATAAATCAACCATTAAAGAAAACATCACACACAGAGAAAAGTCGTCACAAGATTAAAAAAAAAAAACTCTAAAAAGAATCAATTTTAATTCACAAAGCACAGTAGATTAAATCAGAAACAATATTGGTAATAAAATGGATAATTTCCTTCAGCATTGGCTTTACCACTTTAATTGCAGCATATCTCTGTTTTCAGTAATTTTTTTTTGTACTTCAAAAAACTATGTACTATTAACAATGTTTGCACCAATCGTATATGATTTTTACGCCTTTACTTCAGTATAAGAATTTTGCAGATTAGCATATTTCGAGAGGGAATACTCATTCTTAACACAAAAACAATTGGTCAACGAAGCCTCCAGCCACTACGTCGGACAAGCCGTAAAACAACTGTACGTTCTAGTCTTAGGTTTAGACGTTTTAGGAAATCCGTACGGCCTCGTGATAGGTATCACTCAAGGAGTTGAGGATCTGTTCTACGAACCCTTCCAAGTATGTTTAAATTCGAATTAATTTAGGAAAACAATATTTGTGTTCTACTGCATACTTTCTAGGGCGCTATACAAGGACCCGGCGAATTTGCGGAAGGTTTAGCTTTAGGTGTGCGTAGTTTATTTGGACACACCGTAGGTGGAGCTGCCGGTGCCGTCTCGCGTATAACTGGAGCCATGGGCAAAGGAATAGCCGCTCTGACGTTCGACAAGGAATATCAGCGCAAGCGGAGGGATCAACTGAATAAAACGGCGGGATCCGTACCTGAAGGATTTGCTAGGTCCGGGAAAGGATTGGTTATGGTAATGCCTCACGGTATTCAGATGAAATTATTGGAATAACTCTGAGTTTTTTTTTTTCTATCTTTAGGGTGTATATGATGGATTAACTGGAGTTATTAGAAAACCCATAAGCGGAGCTAAAGAGGAAGGGGTAGGCGGATTCATAAAAGGTTTGGGTAAAGGAGCGGTTGGTCTGGTAACAAGGCCAACAGCGGGTGTCATAGATTTTGCCAGCAGTTCTTTGGACACTGTGAAACGGTAAGTATTTTTAGAAATGCATGAATTCACATTTAGTCCTTTATATTTAGATAAATACAGACAATTTCCTTACGGAAATAATTGTTATCTACAGTTCATTCACGTCAATGAAGTTGAATAGTACCGCGGAAATGGTGTGGTTTTAAAAACCCTTTAACTGATTTTTTTCCAAAAACGGGTTAATTAATTTCACTTAAAATCGGTTTTAAAACGAATTTACGGTATTTTGAAATGGTAACAAATTTTATTCTATATTCATATACCTGTTATGCAATTTTGAGAGATTTAACTGTATGTCGTAAATTATTTCAAGAATATTTCGCCGTCAGAGATAATAATTATTAACATTACATCTTTAAAATAGATATGTATTTTAAATACGAAAATATGTTCTCAATACACAATAAATGCCTATTAAAATAACTCGTTTCCTGCCTTAGCACATCGTCAGGCTATAAGAGACTAGATATCATAGACAAGGATAGAACATTTAGACAGCGGATAGACGAGTGCGCATCCAAATTTTTTACATCATTTCGATGCCGCCATTTTGATGCATGTGTGGTGAACAACCTGCAAATATTAGGCGATTCATGATCGCAATGTATTAGACAAGGTACATATGTATATGCAATGTAATGGCATCGAGTTTATGTGTCAGCAGGAGTTACTTTTTTTTTATTTATACCACCTTAAGTTATAAAATAGATGAATATTGGTTACTTCAATATGCTTAGTTTCCCGGTTTACCCTGTCTTTATATATATTTTTATAGTTTATTGCACATATATATATACATTCTTTAAAAGTAATCAAAAAGGTTGAAAAATGGTTCTAAATATTGGAGTTTCTACTGAAAGGTACGTTATTTTGTGATATAGACGCAGTTATTTATTTTCCTGATATTTCCAGATAGTAGATTGACGTGATCCTGAAAATAAAATGACCAGGTGATTAATTTTACTAGAGAGTAAATAATTTTTCATCGATCAGTATCAATGATAGTATCTACACACATCTATTAGACCATTTGTGTGGACTTCTAAATGGAGAAAAGTTTTAAGAATGTTATTGGTCTGCAGGATATTGAATGGACGAAAACATTGTTTATATGTTTATAACATTGTCAACCTACCGATATAATAATGAAAGGAGGAAAAGATTTCCTTATAGTATCATCATTGAATTTAAAGTCATACAAGGTGCAATCAAATGTTTTCAAAGCAACAAAAATTTAATAAAAACATGTACTGTGTATAAAAACATAATTATATCCTTTTGCTGAGGTATCCTAATTTTTGATCGTTGATTTTTAGTACTTCGTTATTTGATATCAAAGAATATTCTGCAGGAAAAAGTATTCTCTAAGGTAATCGCTAATTATTTTCAAAATTGTACTTCTTACTGACTTAAGTAAATATATAATGTATCTGTACCTTAAAATTTATAATATGAAATGAAACCTCTGTGTTATCACTGTAATGAATATTCCCTGTATTTCTTACTAAGTATTATATAAATATTGTGGGAGTTAACATCTTCAATTTGTAAGGCTTTGGTAAAATTATACGTATACATCAGACAGTGATTAATATAACAATGTTACTTAATCATAATCATCAATAACATTTTTTTAAGTTTGCTTCTGATATTTTTTTTGAAGTCTGAATTTTATAGTTTAGCTTTACTATTATTAAGCTAACATAACAAAGTATCACTGCGATGTAAATTAAGTGAAATATTTATATAATGGGATTAGGATTTAATTAATTGAATATTTCTAAATGTTTCTATTTTCTATATTAAATCAAAACCAATATTTTTCAATGCACAGTGATGCATAGGTTCAGTCCATTGTTATATGACTGCTTAATATGTTTATTTATGCAGGAGAATGTCCACGGTGGTAAATGCGAAATGTTCATCCAATTACATAACATAAAAAAGCTTCGTTTAAATATAATATGTTCGTAATCAATTTCCTATAATACATTTACATTAACATAAACACCTATTTTAAATTAACAAAATAAACACAAATAACTAACGCATAAAAAAAAAGTAACAGCTCCAAGTGCGGCTCTGGCAATAGTACGGTCCTGATATGCATCAAAATGGCTGCCTCGTAGTTGATGTACGCTCGCGCAGGTCGATTCGCTATCTAATGTTTTATCCTTGTCTATGCTAGATATATACATATATAAATAAAACAATTGATGTAAAAATGATTATAAAATTTGAAAATGTAATTTACTTATCTAATATTTTTTTTTCCAAAAGCTTAGCCAAATAGATGATGTATACCGCTTTCATTGCAAAACTAGCCACGCTATATAACTTTTAAAATACCTTGAATCGAATTTAACAAGGAAACAAATCAATTTCGATTTACGGGTGGAGAAATTTTACACATATCTGCGACCCCGTAGTTTTAACCCCTAATCTAGGGTGAAAGTCATATCGAAAAGTTCAAATAGGAAGGGGCATTGAGTGATACGTCTTTCAAAAGGTCTTGTTATTAGCAATCTTTTCGCGTTTAATTTTTTAAAATCGGATTATGTCTTTACGAATCGTTTTATTGTTTGTCTTCATATGTATATAATGTCTCTTGTTATTTATAAGGTTTTTAATTTGTTAATTGACTAAAAACACCACGTTGTTTTTTTTAAATATGTAAAATTATTCTTTTGTGTTTACTTAGAAATTATCATATTGTAACATATAAAAAAAGACTGTCGAAGTCGAAACGTCGCTGACCTGAATGTTTTAATAAAGAAGTAGCCAAAAATTCCAGTATTTTCCTGATTTTTAATTGATTTTAAATAATAATAAACATTAGGCTACTTATTTTTCAATCGCGCGCGGATCAAAATGAATTCTTTATAATAGAATTTATACATCGGTTCTGATCTAGGGCAACGGAATTAGGAGGAGAAGATACCCAGAGAGTACGTGCGGCTAGATTTATACAAGCTGATTGCCACATAACGCCGTATAACCAGAACAGCGCTTACGGTTATAAACTTTTGAATGAGATGGACAAAGGAAAATACGCAAACACGGATGTCTACGTTTATCATTATTGCGTCATACCGAAAAAGGAAACTCTTCTCATTACCGATAAGAGAGTAGCCTACATAAGCCACAATGACCTATTCGGAGGATGGCAGGTAAGTGAAATTAAGTTACCGGCAAATCCTAGACTAGCGATGAGCGATTCGAATTTTTAGTGATTCGAATCCGAATGATACTCTAAATGCAATTAAAGAAATACAGTGAAAATCATAAATTTTTGTAGTTACGCCATAGTTGTTTATGACGTATGCTGCGTCTGAAACAAATTCAGATACACCAATCATGTTTGCAATAAGCTGTACGAAAATAACAATTGTCAATTTTAATGAGGTTATACGCAATTTTAATAGATTTTCTTCTCTAACTGAAATATTGATTTAGTTTCTAGTCAACGTTGCGTTTTAAAAACCATCATGAGTAATCGCGACCAATAGGATTCTAAATAGGGAATTGTTCCATTGACAATGCTTTCGTAATAATGTATTTAATTCATTTGTACTTACGGAAAGAAATGCCCAAAGCATTCGCATTCTCTCCACAGTTTGTATGTAAGTTTTACTTTAATACTAACCAATTACCATTGAACTCATGGACCGCATCAACGGATATTAAGGGACTTCCATTCCGCTTTTCCTTCTCGAAATACACTAGCAAACGACAGAGCAACTCTTGGCAACAAGAACTAAGGGCATCTTGAACTGTAACCTAGAAAAATATTTTAGTTTAGTTTAAGTCTTTGTATGCTTCTTTAACACCTCTAAACGATTTACTTTACTATAGCTCTGAAAAGAACTTTTAGCTCAAGAACTTATAGAAGTAAATAAAAATTCAAAACTAAATAAGGGCAAATAAACAGTAAAAACAAATGAAAAGCAGATATCAATTGTCAACGGAGCGATAAAATGGATTAAAATTGCGTGGTTACATGTGCTGTAGTAAACATTATGAAAGCTCTTATTATAAAGGGCAAATAAAGATGGACATATAACTTAAGTAGCTACAACTTCTGTTATTTACTTACATATATCTCTCTTGTGTATATGAATCTTCCATTTTTTTAACTACGCTTGTCTTCACTTTAGCCATCAGTTAATGACGTACCTACAAGCATTCATGATTTTCACTTTATACAGTGAAAATGTTTTTCAATGTGAGGCAAACAGCTGCCTCACATTTGTTGCGAATGATAATTGACTTTTGGCAACAAGTAGGTTATTTAGATTAAAAATTAAAAAAAATAAAAAATAAAAGACTTCAGTTCTATAAAAAAAAAGCATTTATTTTAAATTTTTGCTTACATATATTACAAATATTCCATTGTTCATTACTTAACATCTATATCTTACAATATAACAATTAAATTTTGCTTTATTTACAATCTATAAGGAACATAACGGTTACTTTCTGAAAACTTTTTAGCCTCCATCCTCTTCTTCGGCTTGCTAAAAATCTCCTTGGAAACGTCCCTTGCTCGCTCTGAACTGGCAGCAATCCTGTTAACCTTCACTTCCTTAGTGACGTTTCTGCCAAACATGCCAGTACCGCCTTCCTTCCTAGTTACTGTCACGCCTAATTTGGGGTCCAACACCGTCTCCAACTCCAACTTCTTCTTTTGCTTCAGCAGCGTCTTCAGTCGACGACGTAAAATCGGGTCTCTCAGACATACCTCCTTGCAAGTCTTGTAAGCCCTAACGACATTAAGTAACGCTTCGGGATCTAAGTACCTGCAACAATAAACATACATAAATATCATACAAACAAGTTATAAAAAATAAAAAGCTTACCTCAAAATCGTCGCTATTAACTCCACTGGCAGCTCCGTCAGTCCTGGTCCTGCTAACTGGTACACTATCGCTGGTAGAATCTCGAACAACATCCTGGAATACTCTTCTTAGTTTGGTTACCAAGTAGAAACTGATTTGGTTCCTTCCGAATGCGATTATTTATACCCCTGAAGTTAATGAAGCGCAACCGTTCCGGTTCACTGGACTGTGAAATTTCTGGTTCAGTGATTTGCAATCCTGAATTTGCTATTTTCCCTATTGGCTGCCATTCTTTAAAGACTTACACAATCTACAAGGTGTTTAGAGTAGAAACATGTTATTTTGGCGACAGATGCGCTTCAAGGAATGACGTCAAAACTGTCTCAAACGTTTTTGAACCGATGCATAAGACTGTTCAAAGTGAGGAGAAGTTTTGTAACGACAAGTTATAATTTGATTAAGAAATGAAAGGGTAAGAAACGAAAGGTTCAAAAATACAAAGAGAGCAAGGTGGAGAAGTTTATACCATTAAATATTTTTTTTTCAAGAATTTGGTTTTCATATATTCATATATCTTTAGCTTAAAAAAACATTTAGTGTTTATTTTATCTGAATATTGAAAATAGCCGAATTGACTTCTTTAGTGACATTAATATAGTATTATATATTAGTATATATATTTTTTAACGTGCAAGAAGTCATCATGGCGAGTACAGTGGCGATATTATTCAATGTCTCCTCTTATGACAGAAATAATATCGAAACTACGGTCTCTGGATGTCGTCGATAGTTCAGCTTCTGTCGATTTGCGCAGGTATAAACCTTCTTTAGAAGCTTATTATCATTTACATACACTACCATTTTTTACTAATTCTCCATCATAAGGTCACCACTGTACATATGTCTAAAGCTCGGAGATACAATAGAAGACTCAATTGTTGATCACTTCAATTATCTTTCCATTTTAGGTGAATCGCGGGTTCATTGTACTATTTGTTCAATCCGTACACAATACAGAGATCATTCTAGTGTCACCCCACATTTTGGAACTAAAATGCATTTCATAATCCGGATTCCCAAAATTATACTTTTTATCAAGATTTATGCCAGCTTTTCTATCGGCAAATATCCCACTACCAAAAGTTAATGATCCCCCGTTTTAAATCACTTTTTCAATAAGAATACTCAACGGCATAATCCGGATGAATCTAATCTATCCATCTAATCTAATCTGAATTTTATACTTTTGAAATTCTCTTCGCTTATTGGTGATTAGGGAATTCTGATTTTAATCACTTGCACAAACAAACGCAGCTAATGTTATAAAATCAAACAGAATGTTGCCAATCATTATTTATGGATCAGTGTGGATGAAACAGTGGATATTTTAAATTAACGTGTTGTGAATCTGGTTGTTGCGGTATTGCGTCTCACCGTTCACCAAAATCCTCAATTAATATCCCCAATAATAAAGGAAGAGGTAAATGCAGCATTAATCAGCAATATTCTAACAGGAAGCCTATCGAAACTACTTGATACTAAACCTAGTGAACGAGTCTTGGTACTACTGATTGATCTTCCGCATATATGCTGAAAGCTTGAAAACTATTAAAATCCATATATCCTAAATTATTATACAGCCCTTGAATAAAAATTTTTACAGTGCGGACTAAAATCTATGCATTTTATCAAGCGCTGACGCTAGCAACATTCTTGAATGTAAATTAATTTTACTACTACACCCATGTAAAATTTCAACGCTTTAGGCCAAAATCGTTAGAATGCATATATTAAGAAATATGAAAAAGTCTCCTTTTGATTAGATCCTATCCGTATTTACCAGAAATAAATGTTGGTTTTTCAAATACTTCTATTTATTCTCACATTGTCAGAATACTTGTTTTTTTGTTCCCAAGGTAGAGCCTAAACAATTTACTTCTTGTCAGACACTCCCACAGAGCCAAAGTTCCCCCCTAATTATCATTACGGCCCGGAAAAAAAAACAGCTACCGTAACTGACCAGAATTAGATTCGAACTCGCGGCCTGTTGCACTAAACGAAGGAGTTCGTCTAAAAGGCATTCGGTTAATGCGAGCGCAATGCATGATTATATTATTTCTAATTCTACGCTTTCCTGTAGAAAGTAATACGGCAGCCATATTGTTTTTGATTTATGGGAAAAAAAATTAAAAACTACAGTTCTATAAAGAAAAACATTTATTTTCATTTATGCTTACATATATTACAAATTATTCCATTATGCATTACTTAACATCTATATCTTGTAATATAACAATTAAATTTTGCTTTATTTACAATCTATAAGGAACAAAACGGTTGCTTTCTGAAAACCTTTTAGCCTCCATCCTCTTCTTCGGCTTTCTAAAAATCTCCTTGGAAACGTCCCTTGCTCGCTCTGAACTGGCAGCAATCCTGTTAACCTTCACTTCCTTAGTGACGTTTCTGCCAAACATCCCAGTACCGCCTTCCTTCCTAGTCACTGTCACGGCTAATTTGGGGTCCAACACCGTCTCCAACTCAACTTCTTCTTTTGGTTCAGCAGCGTCTTCAGTCGACGACGTAAAATCGGGTCTCCCAGACATACCTCCTTGCAAGTCTTGTAAGCCTTGACGACGTTCAGTAACGCTTCGGGATCTAAGTACCTGCAACAATAGACATACATAAATATCACAGAAAAAAGTTATAAAAAATAAAAAGCTTACCTCAAAATCGTCGCTATTAACTCCACTGGCAGCTCCGTCAGTCCTGGTCCTGCTAACTGGTACACTATCGCTGGTAGAATCTCGAACAACATCCTAGAATAGTCTTCTTAGTTTGATTACCAAGTAGAAACTGATTTGGTTCCTTCAAAATGGGAGTATTTATACCCCTGAAGTTAATTAAGCGCAACCGTTCCGGTTCAGTGGGCTGTGAAATTTCTGGTTCAGTGGTTTGCGGTCCTGAATTTGCTATTTTCCCTATTGGCTACCATTCTTTAAAGACTTAGACAATCTATAAGGTGTTTAGAGTACAAAAAAGTAACGACAAGTGATAATTGATTAAGAAATGAAAGGGTAAGAAACAAAAAGGTACAAAAATACAAATAGAACAAGGTGTGGAGAAGTTTATACCATTAAAGATTTGTTTTTCCAAGAATTTGGTTTTCATTTATGATTTTCATTAATATTCCTATTCACACATCTTTAGCTTTTTTTAAAAAACATTTAGTGTTTATTTTATCGGAATATTAAAAATAGCCGAATTGACTTCTTTAATGACATTAATATAGTATATTTTTTAACGTGCAAGAAGTAATCATGGCGAGTACAGTGGCGATAATAATCAATGTCTCCCCTTATGACAGAAATAATATCGAAACGACGGCCTCTGGATGTCGTCGATAGTTCGGCTTCTGTCGGATTGCGCAGGTATAAACCTTCCTTAGAGAGCATATATAGAAGCTTATTATCATTTACATACACTACCATTTTTTACTAATTCTCCATCATAAGGCCACCACTGTATATCTAAAGCTCGAAAATACAATAGAACACTCAATTGTTGATTACGTCAATTACCTTTCCATTTTAGGTGAATTGCGGATTCATTGTACTATTTGTTCAATCCGTAAGTAAAACAGAGATCATTCTAGTGTTACCCCACATTTTGGAACTAAAATGCATTTCATAATCCGGATTCCCAAAATGATACTTCTTATCAAGATTTATGCGGGCTTTTCTATCGGCAAATATCCCACTACCAAAAGTTAATGATCCCGTTTTAAATCACTTTCTCAATAAGAATACTGAATGGTATAATCCGGATGAATCTAATCTATCCATCTAATCTAATCTGAATTTAAGTACTTTTGAAATTCTCTTCGCTTATTGGTGATTAGGGAATTCTGATTTTAATCACTTGCACAAACAAACGCAGCTAAAGTTGTAAAATCAAACAGAATGTTTCCAATCATTATTTATCGATCAGTGTGGATGAAACAGTGGATATTTTAAATTAACGTGTTGTGAATCTGGTTGTTGCGGTATTGCGTCTCACCGTTCACCAAAATCCTCAATTAATATCCCCACCAAAAATAAAGGAAGTGGTAAATGCAGCATTAATCAGCAATATTCTAACAGGAAGCCTATCGAAACTACTTGATACTAAAGCTAGTGAACGAGTCTTGGTACTACTGATTGATCTTCCGCATATATGCTGAAAGCTTGAAAACTATTAAAAGCCATATATCCTAAATTATTATATAGCTCTTGAATAAAATTTTTTACAGTGCGGACTAAAATCTATGCATTTTATCAAGCGCTGACGCTAGCAACATTCTTGAATGTAAATTAATTTTACTACTACACCCATGTAAAATTTCAACGCTTTAGGCCAAAATGTTTAGAATGCATATATTAAGAAATATGGAAAATGAAAAAGGTCCCTTTTGATTAGATCCTATCCGTATTTACCAGAAATAAATGTTGGTTTTTCAAATACTTCTATTTATTCTCACATTGTCAGAATACTTTTTTTTTTTTCCAAGGTAGAGCCTAAACAATTTACTTCTTGTCAGACACTCCCACAGAGCCAAAGTTCCCCCCTAATTATCATTACGGCCCGGGAAAAAAAAACAGCTACCGTAACTGACCAGAATTAGATTCGAACTCGCGGCCTGTCGCACTAAACGAAGGGTTTCGTCTAAAAGGCATTCGGATAATGCGAGTGCAATGCATGATTATATTATTTCTAATTCTACGCTTTCCTGTAGGAAGTAATACGGCAGCCATATTGTTTTTGATTTATGGGAAAAAAATTAAAAACTACAGTTCTATAAAAAAAAAACATTTATTTTCATTTATGCTTACATATATTACAAATTATTCCATTATGCATTACTTAACATCTATATCTTATAATATAACAATTAAATTTTGCTTTATTTACAATCTATAAGGAACATAACGGTTGCTTTCTGAAAACTTTTTAGCCTCCATCCTCTTCTTCGGCTTGCTAAAAATCTCCTTGGAAACGTCCCTTGCTCGCTCTGAACTCGCAGCAATCCTGTTAACCTTCACTTCCTTAGTGACGTTTCTGCCAAACATGCCAGTACCGCTTTCCTTCCTAGTCACTGTCACGCCTAATTTGGGGTCCAACACCGTCTCCAACTCCAACTTCTTCTTTTGCTTCAGCAGCGTCTTCAGTCGACGACGTAAAATCGGGTCTCCCAGACATACCTCCTTGCAAGTCTTGTAAGCCCTGACGACGTTCAGTAACGCTTCGGGATCTAAGTACCTGCAACAATAAACATACATAAATATCATACAAACAAGTTATAAAAAAGAAAAAGCTTACCTCAAAATCGTCGCTATTAACTCCACTGGCAGCTCCGTCAGTCCTGGTCCTGCTAACTGGTACACTATCGCTGGTAGAATCTCGAACAACATCCTGGAATAGTCTTCTTAGTTTGATTACCAAGTAGAAACTGATTGGGTTCCTGCAAAATGGGAGTATTTATACCCCTGAAGTTAATTAGGCGGAGCCGTTCCGGTTCAGTGGGCTGTGAAATTTCTGGTTCAATGATTTGCAATCCTGAATTTGCTATTTTCCCTCTTGGCTGCCATTCTTTAAAGACTTACACAATCTACAAGGTGTTTAGAGTAGAAACATGTTATTTTGGCGACAGATGTGCTTCAAGGAATGACGTCAAAACTGTCAAAACGTTTTCGAACCGATGCATAAGACTGTTCAAAGTGAGGAGACGTTTGTGTAACGACAAGTTATAATTGATTAAGAAATGAAAGGGTAAGAAACAAAAGGTACAAAAATACAAAGAGAGCAAGGTGGAGAAGTTTATACCATTAAATATTTTTTTTTTCAAGAATTTGGTTTTCATTTATGATTTTCATTAATATTCCCATTCATATATCTTTAGCTTAAAAAAAAACATTTAGTGTTTATTTTATCTGAATATTGAAAATAGCCGAATTGACTTCTTTAGTGACATTAATATAGTATAATTTTTTAACGTGCAAGAAGTCATCATGGCGAGTACAGTGGCGATATTATTCAATGTCTCCTCTTATGACAGAAATAATATCAAAACTACGGTCTCTGGATGTCGTCGATAGTTCGGTTTCTATCGGTTTGCGCAGGTATAAACCTTCCTTAGAGAGCATATATAGAAGCTTATTATCATTTACATGCACTACCATTTTTTACTAATTCTCCATCATAAGGTACCACTGTACATAGTCTAAAGCTCGAAAATACAATAGAACACTTAGGTGTTGATTACGTCAATTACCTTTCCATTTTAGGTGAATTGCGGATTCATTGTGCTATTTGTTCAATCCGTATGCAAAACAGAGATCATTCTAGTGTCACCCCACATTTTGGAACTAAAATGCAGTTCATAATCCGGATTCCCAAAATGATACTTCTTATCAAGATTTATGCGGGCTTTTCTATCGGAAAATATCCCACTACCAAAAGTTAATAATCCCGTTTTAAATCACTTTCTCAATAAGAATACTGAACGGTATAATCCGGATGAATCTAATCTATCCATCTAATCTAATCTGAATTTAAGTATTTTTGAAATTCTCTTTACTTATTGGAGGTTAGGGAATTCTGATTTTAATCACTTGCACGAACAAACGCAGCTAATGTTATAAAATCAAACAGAATGTTGTCAATCATTATTTCTGGATCAATGTGGATGAAACAGTGGATATTTTAAATTAACCTATTGTGAATCTGGTTGTTGGGGTATTACGTCTCACCATTCAACAAAATCCTCATTTAATATCCCCAATAATAAGGGAAGAGGTAAATGCAACATTAATCAGCAATATTCTAGCAGAAAGCCTATCGAAACTGTTAATCCTAAAGCTAGTGAACGAGTCCTGCTACTACTGATTGATCTTGCCGCATATATGCTGAAAGCTTGAAAACTAGTAAAAGCCATGTATCCTAAACTATTATACAGCGCTCGAATAGAGATTTTTACAGTGCGGACGAAAATCTATGCATTTAATCAAGCGCTGACACTAACAACATTGTTGAATGTAAATTAATTTTACTATTACACCCATGTAAAATTTTAACGCTTTAGGCCAAAATGTTTAGAATGCAAATATTAAGAAATATGGAAAATGAAAAAGGTCCGTTTTGATTAGATCCTATCCGTATTTACCAGAAATAAGTGTTGGTTTTTCAAATACTTCTATTTATTCTTCACATTGTCAGAATACTTGTTTTTTTGTCCAGGTTAGAGCTAAACATTTACTTTCTGGTCAGACACTCCCACAGAGCCAAAGTTCCCTCCTAATCATTACAGCCCCGGAATAGAAAACAGCTGCCGTAACTGACCAGAATGAGATTCGAACTCGCGGCCCGTCGCACTAAACGAAGGGGTTCGTCTAAAATGCATTCGATTAATGCGAGTGCAATGCGTGATTATATTATTTCTAATTCTACGCTTTCCTGTAGGAAGTAATACGGCAGCCATATTGTTTTTGATGTATGGGAAAAAAATAAAAACCACAGTTCTATAAAAAAAAAACATTTATTTTCATTTATGCTTACATATATTACAAATTATTCCATTATGCATTACTTAACATCTATATCTTATAATATAACAATTAAATTTTGCTTTACTTACAATCTATGAAGAACATAACGGTTGCTTTCTGAAAACCTTTTAGCCTCCATCCTCTTCTTCGGCTTGCTAAAAATCTCCTTGGAAACGTCCCTTGCTCGCTCTGAACTCGCAGTAATCCTGTTAACCTTCACTTCCTTAGTGACGTTTCTGCCAAACATCCCAGTACCGCCTTCCTTCCTAGTCACTGTCACGCCTAATTTGGGGTCCAACACCGTCTCCAACTCCAACTTCTTCTTTTGCTTCAGCAGCGTCTTCAGTCGACGACGTAAAATCGTGTCTCCCAGACATACCTCCTTGCAAGTCTTGTAAGCCCTGCGACGTTCAGTAACGCTTCGGATCTAAGTACCTGCAACAATAAACATACATAAATATCATAGAAAACAAGTTATAAAAAAATAAAAAGCTTACCTCAAAATCGTCGCGATTAACTCCACTGGCAGCTCCGTCAGTCCCTGGTCCTGCCTAAACTGGTACACCTATCGCTGGTAGAATCGTCGAACAACATCTGGAATAGTTCTTCTTAGTTTGATTACCAAGTAGAAACTGATTTGGTTCCTTCAAAATGGGAGTATTTATACCCCTGAAGTTAATTAAGCGCGACCGTTCCGGTTCAGTGGGCTGTGAAATTTCTGGTTCAGTGGTTTGCGGTCCTGAATTTGCTATTTTCCCTATTGGCTACCATTCTTTAAAGACTAAGACAATCTATAAGGTGTTTAGAGTACAAAAAAGTAACGACAAGTGATAATTGATTAAGAAATGAAAGGGTAAGAAACAAAAAGGTACAAAAATACAAATAGAACAAGGTGTGGAGAAGTTTATAGCATTAAAGATTTGTTTTTCCAAGAATTTGGTTTTCATTTATGATTTTCATTAATATTCCTATTCACACATCTTTAACATTTTATAAAAAACAGTGTTTGTTTTATCTGAATATTAAAAATAGCCGAATTGACTTCTCTAATGACATTAATATAGTATATTTTTTAACGTGCAAGAAGTAATCATGGCGAGTACAGTGGCGATAATAATCAATGTCTCCCCTTATGACAGAAATAATATCAAAACTACGGTCTCTGGATGTCGTCGATAGTTCGGCTTCTGTCGGATTGCGCAGGTATAAACCGACTTTAGAGAGCATATATAGAAGCTTATTATCATTTACATACACTACCATTTTTACTAATTCTCCATCATAAGGCCACCACTGTATATCTAAAGCTCGAAAATACAATAAAACACTCAATTGTTGATCACGTCAATTATCTTTCCATTTAGGTGAATCGCGGGTTCATTGTACATTTTTCAATCCGACACAATTACAAGATCATTCTAGTGTCACCCCACATTTTAGAACTAAAATGCATTTCATAATCCGGATTCCCAAAATGATACTTTTTATCAAGATTTATGCGAGCTTTTCTATCGGCAAATATCCCACTACCAAAAGTTAATGATCCCATTTAAATCACATTCTCAATAAGAATACTCAACGGCATAATCCGGATGAATCTAATCTATCCATCTAATCTAATCTGAATTTAAGTACTTTTGAAATTCTCTTCGCTTATTGGTGATTAGGGAATTCTGATTTTAATCACTTGCACAAACAAACGCAGCTAATGTTATAAAATCAAACAGAATGTTGCCAATCATTATTTATGGATCAGTGTGGATGAAACAGTGGATATTTTAAATTAACGTGTTGTGAATCTGGTTGTTGCGGTATTGCGTCTCACCGTTCACCAAAATCCTCAATTAATATCCCCACCAAAAATAAAGGAAGTGGTAAATGCAGCATTAATTAGCAATATTCTAACAGGAAGCCTATCGAAACTACTTGATACTAAAGCTAGTGAACGAGTCTTGGTACTACTGATTGATCTTCCGCATATATGCTGAAAGCTTGAAAACTATTAAAAGCCATATATCCTAAATTATTATACAGCCCTTGAATAAAAATTTTTACAGTGTGGACTAAAACCTATGCATTTTATCAAGCGCTGACGCTAGCTACATTGTTGAATGTAAATTAATTTTACTACTACACCCATGTAAAATTTCAACGCTTTAGGCCAAAATGTTTAGAATGCAAATATTAAGAAATGTGGAAAATGAAAAAGGTCCCTTTTGATTAGATCCTATCCCTATTTACCAGAAATAAGTGTTGGTTTTTCAAATACTTCTATTTATTCTCACATTGTCAAAATACTTGTTTTTTTTTTCCTCCGAGATAGAGCCTATACAATCTACTGTTTGTCAGACACCCCCACAGAGCCAAAGTTCCCCCCTAATCATCATTACGGGCCCGGAAAAAAAAACAGCTACCGTAACTGACCAGAATTAGATTAGAAAACGAAGGCACTATACAAGGTTCTAAAAGGCATTCGGTTAATGCGGAGCGCAATGCATGATTATATTATTTCTAATTCTACGCTTTCCTGTAGAAAGTAATACGGCAACCATATTGTTTTTGATTTACGGGAGAAAAATTTAAAAACTACAGTTCTATAAAAAAAACATTTATTTTCATTTATGCTTACATATATTACAAATTATTCCATTATACATTACTTAACATCTATATCTTATAATATAACAATTAAATTTTGCTTTATTTACAATCTATAAGGAACATAACGTTTGCTTTCTGAAAAGCTTTTAGCCTCCATCCTCTTCTTCGGCTTGCTAAAAATCTCCTTGGAAACGTCCCTTGCTCGCTCTGAACTCGCAGCAATCCTGTTAACCTTCACTTCCTTAGTCACGTTTCTGCCAAACATCCCAGTACTGCCTTCCATCCTAGTCACTGTCACACCTAACTTGGGGTCCAACATCTTCTCCAACTCCAACTTCTTCTTTTGCTTCAGCAGCTCTTCATCGACGACGTAAATCGGGTCTCCTAGACATACCTCCTTGCAAGTCTTGTAAGCCCTGACGACGGTCAGTAACGTTTCGGATCTAATACCTGCAACAATAAACATACATAAATATCATACAAACAAGTTATAAAAAATAAAAAGCTTACCTCAAAATCGTCGCTATTAACTCCACTGGCAGCTCCGTCAGTCCTGGTCCTGCTAACTGGTACACTATCGCTGGTAGAATCTCTAACAACATCCTGGAATAGTCTTCTTGGTTTGATTACCAAGTAGAAACTGATTTGGTTCCTTCAAAATGCGATTATTTATACCCCTGAAGTTAATCAGGCGCAACCGTTCCGGTTCAGTGGGCTGTGAAATTTCTGGTTCAGTGAGTCACCATTAATAGGGTACAACTAACACTTCATACGGATAAAAGTGCACTATTTTTTAACTGCTCGATGGGCAGACTCTCCGATTGTACCTACGTGAGCCCTAGTCCAAAAAAGTTTTATAGCCCCCTCACGTAACATATCCTAAATATCTAATAATAAATCAGTCGGACTTTTTAAATAGCGAGCCTAATATAACGTACCGGCTGATATATTGCAATTAATTCTGCCTAAAAATTATTGCAATGATCCCCTAATTTAAACTTTTGTTTATATATTTCAAAACCCCTGTTATAAACAACAAAAACTGCCCCTGTACTACTTTCACTCTTCGGCCCGTAAAAATGTCTAAACTCTTTCCAAAAGCGTAATATCCAAATTTAAACTTCCCGCAATTATTCTTAGTATCTTCAACGTTGAAATATAAAATTACTCACCATTTTGTACTACAGGAATAGTTATTTTAATGCCTTTACCTTGAATTCACTAAAAATTGTTGCGGACAATTTAAGTTTGGATATTATATTAGATTTAAACTTAAACTTATTTTCAATATATCTCGTTATGCTTTAATTGTAATTGAAAGGTGTCCCCGAATTTCGGGATTACGTCTTTTTAAAGCTTTCTTTGTCATTGCCATATACAAGATGTGACATTTATCTGTGGACGATCTATTATGTCTAACCTATCCACTTAACTGAAATATGCTTTAAATATTCATTGCCTACGAATGTTTTTTTTAGAATATCTATTACTGTTTTTCTTGTACTAAATAACACATTATTTAAAATTACTCGAAAAGTATTAACTTTAGTTATAAGAAATGCTATATGTGATCGAAGGAGAATTTAAATCTGTATCGTGTGACATAAAAATATACAGGGTATTTTATTTAAATAAAAAACAACACGAGTTTCACACGCTTAAAAATACCCAGCTTTATTTTCACTTCAGAAACACCCTGTATAATAGAACAAGGAAATTATTCGTAGGCTACAAACTTTCACACATTCTCACAAATATTCCAAAAAATTATCGCAAAATTGTTATAAGTAAAGGCGGTATTGATTTTTCAAGTGAATCTTGTAAATACATTTTTTTTCTAGAAAGTCGAATATTCCCGAAACCATTCGGTTTTAGTGTAGGGTATGTAAATCAATAAAATGCAATATAGTGCGTGTTTTATTTAAAATAAGAAAGTTTTACAACGCGCAGACTAAACTGAACACCCTGTACACATAAATATAATGTTGTGGTATATAGAGTATTTGATCCTGAAACACTTTTATTTAAAACATATTTCAATTAAGTGGATAGATTAGCCATAATAGACCGTCCACAGATAAATGCCACACGCTGTATATTCGCCTGCGATTTTTTTGAATCGAATTTCACAAGCAACAATCCACAAATTTTATTATATATTATCATTTTTTTTTAAATAATCTGTGCGACTAAACATATTTTTTTCAATATTGTTACTGATTTTCTGTGATCCCTCTGACAATTGTTGACATTTTTTGTGCAATTTTGACAAATAAATTTATCTTTAAAAATAAATACTATCTTAACTGAGAGTCAGCTGTAAACTGATTGGTTTATTGTTTATTAAACGGCTAATAAAAGCAATAAACAAAACATCTTACAATTTGCAGGTGAACTGGGCCTACACCTGGCAAGAAATAATCATACCACCGAAATTGTGCCGAAAGGAATCGCAATCATGCTCCTCGATTCAAAGAAGAAGAAGGCAACTTATTCTCGTCGACAGAATCGGAAGACTGTTTTTGATCACGATCGAAAAGTCTGCGAAATCATCTGCTTTAAAATCGAAGAACTACACAAGCGCTTTAGAAATTCTCATGCGGATAGATCTGGTAAAGATGCTGTTAATGTTGCAGATCTGCACCTACACATTTCTCTCCGTGATTCTTTTTATCAATTATATTTATTTTTATATCGTGGTTATTATTATTACTAGTTGCCTTTTTATATGCTAAAACATGATATATAGATTATTTTGAGTTTCCACTTTATTTTTTTAACGAAACTAGTTATATAAATGATGATATAGTGAATATATATATATATTAAATTACAAGTTCTAAAATCACTATTCTGTAGCGAAGTTTTAATACATTTTTACAAAGTTGGTATAATATATACCACGACAATGTTTTTATTAATTATTTTTTCCCAGTTATTTTCCTAGTCTACATACTTCCATATTGTAAACATACTCTACCTCCTAAGAAATAATTGTTTTAAACGAACAGTGATAGAAATCTAATTTTTGATTTTATATAACCCGAGAAAAAATCGATATTATTATCGAATTGTTTGCTTTGTGTGAAAATTTTATTGAATATAATCTATTTACAAAAAAAAAAAAAATAATGATAATAATAAATACAGATTTATATTGATATAAAAAAAATAATAAGCTTTAATGCTTGAGTACCTTAAGATATTTATCGTATTGTCCTTCAATAGTTTTTTATATCCAATAATCATTATTAATACTCGAGCAACAAAGCTTTCTTTAGCTTTACTTTATAACCATTACAGCACTTACAGAATGTTATGTTTATTTTACATAAGAGGCTTTATACAAGGTTTATTGGTGTGAATTAATAAAATTGTATATTATTATTTTGTTGTTTTATTTTAATTCTATTACAACTTCAACAGATTCCCGGTGATATAGAAAATAATGATTTAACTCTGTTTCACTACAAAACCATTAAATAAATAAGAAAACAGAAAAAAATCAAACTTACAAGTAAATAAAGCTGAAATTAACAGATATCAAAAACTGTATTAGCACAATAACGCCGCAGTGTTTTTCGGTGACCGTGAGCCACGCCAGTCTGGATTAAAAGAAGGAAAAATAGAAATAAAACTACTGCTGTGGTTAGACAACCCATTTCACTGAGTGTATTTTAAGTTGCATATTCTGGTTATATTTATTGGTTGTTTTCCTTGGTTATACAGCTGTTGTTCAATTTACCGAGAATTTTTCACAAATTTTATGTTTATTTTGCATAAGTTTAGTTAAAGGATTTATTGTAAAATTTTAATTTATTTAGTGTTAAGTTTTTTTTAAATTAATCCTTTCATTCAATTGTCTATTGTTCGCTTGTGCTGATTTAATGCGTTTTCTATTGAATATTGTCGTTGAAATGTTATACGTCTGCGTTGTACGATTTTGAGAGAGGGATTTTTGTAAGAAAAACAATTGAAGAATTTTGTTAAGGACTTCCTTGTACGACTATTGACGTGAGTAGACGTGTTTTTAAATCTTTGTTGCCATTTTGTAATCCATTTTGATTTTGTAAATTTAATTTAACATTTCTGTAATTATTTAGTCGATCAAGGATTTCTTTTTGTGATAATTGTTAATATATTAAAGTGTGCACTTTATAGATATAAGATCAATTATTATTTTTGTTTAGGAAGATATATTTTAGTTTTTTTTCTCTCGTTTATTTCTAAAGAGTTAATTTTCCGTTATTCAATTTTGCTGTTTCATTTTTAATTAACAATCACCTCGTTTGGGTGAGTAGAAGCTTTGTTCTTGTATTTAGTTTATTTTTTGTAAATTTCTAGTAATAGTCCACGGTTAGTTGATTTTAAGTTGTGAAACCACGTGGATAGAAATTCAAAGGTTGTGTATTTTGGATAATCTTCCTGAACGAACTTAACTTTTGCTTTGCCTAGGAAATAGCATTGTCCTATTTTAATTTAGAGTCAAGTGCAGTTTTTATTTTAGGCCAGAACCATCAGTTTAAGGTTTTTTTCTGCACAATCTGTAAACTAGCGGTGGGCGATTCGAATCTTTTTAGTGATTCGAATCCTAACGACTCCTAAAATTAAAGATTCGTATAATATGATTCGTACCGAGAGACCGTAAAGGATTCGTACCAGCGCTGGGCGATTCGAATCTTGTGAGTGATTCGAAGCCTAATGACTCCTAAAATTAAAGATTCCTATAATATGATTCGTACTAGCGGTGGGCGATTCGTAACTTTTTAGTGATTCGAATCCTAATGACTCCTAAAATTAAAGATTTGGGGTAATAAAAAATTCATATAGGTTTGTGATGATTCATGACTCTTTGTAATTAGAATTCTAATCACTCTTTGCACTTCATTCTAAGGATCTCGCAAAAAAAAAAAAAAACGGTAAATTGAAATTTTCGTAAAATGAAACAAAGTGAAACAATAATGGATTATTTTGTTTTATTATTTCTTAATAACAAAAGGAAAACCTCAAAATTTCATTAAAGATTAAACACAAAATTGTCTTGATGAATACAGGCACATACATAGATAATATACATAGATATAAGATATTAGCAGATATTCAATATTTTATATTAAAATTAAGAGAAAGCAGATACGATACCGTCTTTGAATTTATTCTTGACCGTTTATCTGTCACTATTTGTCCACTTTTTGAAAAAATACGCTCGCATGGTACGGATGTAGCAGGTATAGATAATCTCTTCTTCATTAACTCAAATAATGTTGGATATATTGATTTCTTATTTTTCCACCAAAGCAAAGGATTTTCAATTCGCCTTAAAAGAGGTTCATCCATATATCTATTTATCTCCACTTGGCAAGCAGTATCTGAGCTTCGACTCTCTACTAAATGAGCTGTATTTTTATCATATTCATCCCAAATAGAATCAGTTACATCTACAGAATGGTGGACACTTTCACTGAAATTGATCATATTTTCCACAATTATAGTACTACCCTGCTCGATGATCGATGCTTTGGAATTCTCATATGCTGTTTCTGTTTGGAAACCTTCCATTTTGAAGCGTGGATCTAAGAATGTGGCGTCAACGACCAATATATTTTCTTCAATACCCTTAAATCTCGTAGATATCTGATCTATAAGGACACTCAACATATTCTTAAATTCTTTTGGCACATCTTCATCATTTTGAAGGTTTTGACAATATTGTACTATTAAATTGCTTATAATAATTAATTTAGAAATTGTAACATTTTCGTCGGCACTAATTTTTATGGTTATTTCATTAAAATACTTTAAAACCTTGCAAGCACATGAAATTAAATTCATTCTTTTGCGGTTAAGTGGTCTAGATCAGAATTAAGAATAGCATGGTGGATACAATGTTCCCTTATTCTCAGAATCTCTCAAACTTATGTACGTCGAGTTCCATCTAGTTGCAACGTCTTGTTTTAAGCTTAGTTCTGGAAAACCCAATTGTTTTTCTACTTCTTTTAATTTTGATAATCCTTGGGCACTTTTTTAAAAAACGTTACTATTGCTTTGACTTTGGTATGCACTACTACTATCTCTTTTAAACCCGCTTGTACAGTTACGTTTAAGTCAGGTCAGAGTCGAGATCGAGTCTGACTCCGACACTGACTCCGACCTTACTCCTGACTAACTAGTATACAGAGTGTACCGATACGATTCGTATGAACCGAAATGATTCGTATCGGCTTATACGAATCCGTATAAATAGTAAAGATTCGTACCGTACGAATCATATATGGGAATCGAATATACTGATGAATCATACGAATCCGACCCACCTCTACTGTAAACCCGTTGTAGAAATAAATTGATTGTTAATTAGCGTCATTGAGTTAAAAATTCTGTTTTTTTATTTTATTTTAAACCTTTTTAATTTTTTTCGGGTAATTAAGAAAGTCTAATTTCATTCACTCACAATTTACTTTTCGTGGTTAAATTCAAGTTTTAATTCGCGAGGGTAACTGTGAAATTAATAGTTTCTTGTGTTAATTAAAATCTTATCCGTTGCGCTAGCTAATTTTATTTTCTTTTTCATTTTAAAATCAGTTTTGCATTTTTCATTTAATTCAATCAGTACACAGCACTACGTATTGTATAAAAGTAAAATACCTAACATTTTTTTTTCAGCTAAATTTGTGGAATATCAAAAACGTATTATAAGTGGAAGAATAATTGAATGAGAATTTAAGATCGAAATCTCATTGTTAACGTGAAGATATTTGCTAAATTATAAATCTGAAACTACAATATTTATCTATAGAGGATAATAATTATCGCTAATTAATAATTAGATCACACTGGTGCAGTCGTCGAAGTAGGCGCATGTGTTTGAGCTAGCTAATATAAATATATCATTTTTCGGTACTTTTTTAAACTTAAAATCTGCCGGGTGCACGATCTAACCCAGATAAAGATAATGAAATTAATGTTAATGTTATCAACTTTTTATAAAAAGTTATAATGGGACACCCTGTAGGCATTTTGAATTTAATTTTATTTTATTTTATTAAGGAGAAGGATATTTCATTTCATTTAATTAAGTAAACATATTGGTAAATTATGTTAAACCATGTAACGTAGTTTAGGTTTTATTCAGCCCAAACCAGGGGCGCGCGTGAAGTGACATAGGTGGCATCAGGTCAGAACCGGGGACGAATAATATTAGTTCGCGCCACCCCGTAATTGTTTTATTATTCCTGAGCTCTAGTACGTTTCAGCACCGCCGTTTCAGCGCCGCCGATTCAGCGGCAGGACGTTTCAGCGCCGGGACGTTTCAGCGCCGGGACATTTCAGCGCCGCGTTATTAAATGGTTAAACCATGGATAACTTGATGATTCATTCTTATGTAGAATTTTTGTACCATGTGTATTTGTTGCAAACTACATATGTAACACTTTTCGAATTTATTGTGATTGATACCGTCCTTTTTTCTGCCTATAAACATAGTTTCGCTTATGTAAAATAATGAGAATGAATGCAAGTGGAGTCGTGAGCTTCGATGAATAGAAAATTGTTTTAAGGATAAAAAGAACTTTTCCAGATTACATCTAAAGGTAAAACAGATAAATTAAATATCTTACTCAATAAGAGAAAAGTTTATTTTATCTGATGTTTTTCCTCCGTTTAGGTTCTAGGACGTTTCGACGTGACCATTTCGACGCCGGAACGTTTTGACGCCAAATGCAATACCAGTTGAATTTTGAGGGGAGTGACTGTTTCAAATGATAATTTTCTTTTTTTGCGAAACATCGGGGGGGATGAATCAGCAATGTTTCAAATCATATTTTTTTTAACATTGGACGGGGTGAGAGGGGGAAGGAATTAGTTTTTTAAATGATACTTTTTTTCTTTGTTTTTGAAACATCGGGAGAAAGAATGCATTATAAATGTTTCAAATCATTTTTTTAATATTGGAAGAAGTGGAGGGAAAGGGGCATTAGTTGTTTTTAATGACAATGTTTATGATTTGAAACATTTTTAACGCGTTCTTTCTCCCGATGTTTCGAAAAAAAGAAAAAAATATTCAAAAAACTAATTCTTACCCTTCCCCCTCCATCTTTCTAATATTAAAATAAAATGATTTAAAACATTTTTAATGCGTCCTCTCCCGTTGTTAAAAAGAGAAAAAAAATATCATTAAAAAACATTCTACCCCCTCCCTTTCCCCTTTCCAATGTTAAAAAAAAGTATATATGATTTGAGACATTTCCGATCCGTCTTCTCTTTCTATGTTTCGAAGAAAAGGAAAAAAAATACCATTTAAAAAAAAAACATTCCCCTCTCCTCTCGCCCGTTCCAATGTTAAAAAAAAATGTTTTGAAACATTTCTAATGCATCCTCTCTCCCGATGTTTCCAAAAAAATATCTTTAAAAAAAAATAATTTCCCCTTCCCTCCCCCCTTCCCCTTCCAATGTTAGAAAAAAGTATGATTTAAAACACTTCTTATGCATCCCCTATCCAGATGTTCCGAAAAAAAGGAAAAAAAATATCATCAAAAAGAATTGCCCCTCCCCCATTCCCCTCCTTCCGATGTTAGATAAAATATGATTTGAAACACTTCTAATGCATCCTCTCCCCCGATGTTTCTAAAAAAAGAGCAAAATTATCATTTAAAAAACTAATCCCCTCCCCTTCGCACCCCTTTCAAAAAAAAAATTATTTGAAACATTTTTAATGCCTCCTCTTCCGATGTTTAAAAAAAATAAGAAAAAAATATCATTAAAAGAAATATCCTCCGCTCCCCCTTTCCTCCTTCCAATGTTAAAAAAAATATATGATTTGGAGCATTTCCAATCCATCCTGTCTTTCAATGTGCCGAAAAACAGAAAAAAAACATCATTTAAAAAATCATTACCCTCACCTGTCACCCCATCCAATGTTAAAAAAAATGATATTTCGAAAAAAAAAGAAAAAACCATTGAAAAAAATCATTCTCTCTCTCCTCTTATCCCTTCCAATGTTGAAAAAAAATTCAAACGTTTTAAATATCTGTGTATCATACGTTCAAATCAAATTCAACTGGTACTGCATGTGGAGTCAAAACGTCCCGGCATCGAAACGTTCCATGCAACCAAATACACGTGGTACAAAAATTCTTCATAAGAATGAAGGATGAAGGAGGATCATTAAATTATCTATAGTTTAATCATTCAATAATGCAGCGCTGAATCGGCCAGCGCTGAAATGTCCCGGCGCTGAAATGTTCTGGCGCTGAAACGGCGGCGCTGAAACGTCCCATTCCGCTATTCCTGATTGGCTAGTGCGGCGAAGTAATGAAATAGTCCCCGAGACGGCTACACGCGCAGGCGAACAGAAGCAAGGGGTACGGACGTGGGAGAAGATGGTCGAAAAAGTGTGTGCAAGGAGGATGGCCATTGTAGGCCAGTTGCAACGCATATATATTAAAAATACCGGGTGGGTTAACTCAAGGCCCCATCCGTCTAAAGAATCCCAGCGAAAGAAGAAGCACCGAGCCTTTTAAGCAATCGGATGTCTCAAGATTGCAGTTTTAAACCACATGGTGGGATATTTGAATTCCCCATCATTGTGATGATATCTGCGCCCGCTGGTGAAGTTATAGTGTGGATGATGTCGCTAGCTGAGTGATCCCACAGTCCAAGTGCCACCTGCAGTTAGGGATACCCCGACGGAGTAGCCGTTTTCGAGGCGATCACCGGACATAGCCGCCACGTACGCCGACAGAGTTGCAACCCGCCGAGACAACGCGCACTTCAAAGAACCAACAGAAACCGCAAGTTGACCGCCTATATTATTTCTTTGTTTGTTAGTTGTAAATTCAAAGCCATATTTCTCTTTGTCCTTTGTTTAGATTTAAATAACTTCAATAACTAAACGTTTTAAGTTTATCTTTTATTATTGCTTTGTTCGTCTTTTCATTATTAAGGAATATATCTAAGAGTCATTACATCGTAAATTGTTTAAAAAAAAACTGTTGTTAAAGTGAAATCAATATCTTTTATTTATTTTGTTTATTAGTCAATATACAAGGTTGTATTTCATATTTTTCAATACTCATTACCACACGTCCTGCGGGCGGTTGTATAACCCATGAAGGAACCTCATGCTAGTTTTCGTTTATTCCAAAAAATAAATATATATTTTTATTTATTAAATTTTACGGCGGCCAACAACTTTATCATTTGCATAATTAAATTAAAGACCCATTACATTTTAGCCCACAAGGAGCTGATTAAGCGTACCATCGCAAAGTGAAGAGTTGAATGAAATAATCAGTAAAGCTGTGATTAATGAAACCAAACAACTGCAACTCCAAATAGCGGATCTTAATGATGAAACATAACAAAAAAAATCTTAGGAGTAAATTGCAACATATACCTTGTAACATATATGAAACGCTTTTTTAATATTTCTTGGCAACCCAGTAAACAAGAAACGTAAATGAAACATAACAAAAAATTCCTTCGGCGTAAAATTTGCAACTTATATGAAACGCTTTTTTTGTATTATTTACTTGTAACATTTAGGAAATGTATTTTGTGTAACCAAAAATAACAACGTTATAAGTAGCTGCGCATTGCGCATACACAAACAGAGAGTATAGAAAAACGTACAGCATTGTTTAGATTGTAAGTTTGTAAAGGCCGTTTTACACCTAGCTATTTATTACGCAATTTATTGGCCAATTTATACGCGTTACGTGTATAACACGGATTAAATACGTGTCATACACGTAACAAGTTTAAATTGGGCAATACATAGCTAGGTGTAAAATGGCCTTTACAAACTTACAATCTAAACAATGCTGTACGTTTTCCTACGCGTGATAATTTATTAGATCACTTTTATAGTTCCTATATAATAGAATATATCAAAGTGTTAGGTATAAGAAATAAAATAGTAATTTTAAAGATGTATTTAGGTAGGGTATCTATAAAGGTGCATATACAGGTGAGTTTTTTAAATGGCAAAGTTCATTTATTAAATAATTGTTGGCTGAATAAAATTTTTAATATTTGGATTATATATTGTTGTAAAAGCTGCATGATTTGAAGATATCTATAAGTACATTGAGTGACCCGTAAGCTTGTAGGAATAAGATATTTTTTTTAATGGAACACCCTGTAGGTATATAAGTAGCTTGTTGTGATCCATATTAAATCCTGAATATCTTTTGTTAAAAACATTTTTATCGAAAACGGCTTAGTTTTCCGATTATCCTCAATCTTTTTTAAAAATGGCGGAATCGCATCTACGGATTTGTCTCATTTCTTTCTGTGAGTTTGAGCAATCAGCTTCTGTACTGTTACAGCATAACCGCGCACAGGACAAAATGTCTGTCAATAAATAGTTCATAGGTGGAGGTATATATTTTAACAAATTTTTACAAATTTTTACAAATTATTCTTGGTAATCTGTTTAATTCCTGTTCCTTCTCTTGACTTCTTGTAAAGAAAAAGAAACCATTAACAGCTAGATATACCTACTGAGATAATATAAAAATAATCAATTATGTTCAGGAACGGACTGATTAATCCTTTTTTCTCCCATATATATTATTTACTTTTCCGCACGAGTTTCCTTTCAAATCTGAAAACTGTAAACCTGTAAGGGGGAAAACCAGAAATAGAAAATACCTGACATGTGACACTCCTTAAAATAGCTAATCTATCAATCACAGTGACATCTCATCTAACTTAACTTTATCATATCATAAAAGAAATATATGGATGAAGAGAGTAGTTTTTTTGATGAAAGAGGAGACTATAGAGTGAGAGAAGCGAAAGGAGGCCAAGTGCAACCAAATCAAAGTTCTCAACCTCCAAACCCCAATACAGATTACCATTATAGTCAAAGTGTTGCTGGACGCCCAGTATATGTCCAAGTAAGTCTAATAATATCCTAAACACTGGGCAATTCTAATTGGGCACGCTTCAATAAATTTAAAGTGACAACGTCCTTTTGCTAGTCCACGTAAACCAGAGGTAGTATAGGGGAGGGTAGGGCAAGATGGGGCGACGAGGCATGATGGGGACATCGTCTTATCTACAAAATGGCAGTAAGCATCTGTCAAATAATAGCAGACCTAATATTCACAAGTGCTGTTTCATGTTTGTTGTAATGTAGAAAACTTTACTAGTCGTAATAACAAAGTTATTGCTGTTTGTGCGTGAACTTTGCAATTTCCAGAATTTCTTTATTGTTTTGATGGTGAGTTCAACGGCCAATATCGGAAGTATAAGTAAATTATTTAAAACTACACTTTTTTGTGATTATTAATTGACATATATTGTGTGTATTTTCTATAGCGCGTTATTTGTTTATTTCAAATATTTAATATGTTATTACAACATAACCAGAAAATGTATTAAAGAGGCAAGATGGAGCTATTGGTATGGGGCAACATGGGGACATCACTATCTTACTTTTCAGTCTGGTCCGTTATGCCTGGATATAGTTGGATATTTAAATATAGAATTAAATTGTTTTATTACTTGCAACAGGGTTGCCGTGGGTACAGAAGGTAAGTAAATGAGTATGAGGTACCAAACACAATTCTAGAAAGAAAAGTGGAAGAAACGCGTCAGCTTGCTGGACCTCTCCAACCTAGAAAATAATTAGGCTAAAAACACTTCTTTCCCTAGAAGACGAGACACAGCTATTTACATATTTGAAAAAATGGAATTGGGTCTCTCAGGATTAACAATTAAAGATTTGAGAAACCTTGCTTATGGATGGTCTGAAAAATTGGGGAAAGTTCGTTGTTGAACAAATGCAAAAAGTTGCAGGAAAAGATTGGCTGATAGGATTTGTGAGATGTGATCTCCATTATGCTTTCTCGAAGACATAATGCCTAGTTCTCATGTTAGGAATGAAGTACAGGTTCAATCAAAGCGTAACAAAAGATAGACAACAATCCTTACAAGCACTACGTACAAAAATCTGCTACAAGAAAATAGAAGTTTGAGAATCCCTAAGGCAACTAGAAGTGCTGAGGGAGGAAAGGGAAAAAAATGGCGAAGAAAACAGAAGAGATCAAGAAGCCAAATTTTGTGAGGAAAACAAAGAGTAGATTTTTAGAAAACGTCAAGAAAATAATCAAGTTCTTCTATTAAGGAAGATGATTATGTCTATGTTTATATTGCCTCAGAAAGTGCGGTGAAGATACCAAACGGAAAGTATGGATACAATGCCATGGATGGCGAGGTTAGGTACATGGAGGGTGTGCGAATAATGTGGATGAGTTCGTCTTCTATTGTCTCAAGTGTGAAGCTCAAGTTTAATATTCTTATCGTTATTGTTTTTTTTTTTTTATTTTAAGTAGTTCCGCTTTAAAGAGTTTTAGCTTCGTTCCTGCATTTTTTTAAGAATAAAATCTATATTTTTACATATTACCCAGATTTATGTTACAACCCATTCTTAACTCACCTGGAAAGGTGAGTGTGATGCAGTGTTCTAAAGCTTAATGTTCCCATCTTGCCCCGCCTTCCCCTACACCAAGATATATTTAGATATATTTATAAAGGAATAATTAAATCCAAATTAGAGTTTGAAATCTGTTTATAATTTCCTAAAGCTAAAAATTGGATTAATAGATTGAATTCAATTATATACTCTGTGACGTAGAAATCGCGACACCAAAAAGGGGTAGCAATGGTAGCAATTGACAAAATTTGGCAAAAACGTTTAATTACTAAAAAATAGCATTTGATTAAGATTTTTAAAAATTCGATCAAGTGGTAAAATGGTAAAAGGAACTGACAGATTTCTGCAGTATTTTTTGACAATCAGGTGCATCAAGTGTATACTTTGTGAGATATTTGTACTTCATTATTTCATTTGTGATTGTTTGTTTTGAAAATTATCGCCAAATTAAGTGAATTCGATAGGGACCCTATTGTTATTTTGCGCGAAGGTGGTTTTGCATACAGAGAAATTGCAAGTCGTCTCAGAAAAAAATGTCTTAAAGAGGGTCAGGGACGCTGCAGAAGAAGAACCAGGAAGCGAAGAAGGACAAATGAGATGCAGGACCGCCATCTTCGACTAAGCCAACAAAAGACACCGATTCTCCAGTAGCAGATCAATTGCCGATCAATAGTTTGCTAATAGAGAGTTTTACCAAGCTCACGTTAAAAGCTACGGTAAACGTTAAAATTACGTAACTCAATACGGTATACGCAATAGCGGGAGGAACCGTTTTACAAGTTTAGCAAGGCTATGGTTCTCGTATACAGCGCAAATTAGCTTTCCTAACCACACTTTTCAGTGGCTTATCATCAAGTTGCCATTTTAAAACCATTTCTCATTGAATTTGTATTGTTTCTTATTGGGTATTAATGCTAATTATGATAGATTATTTAGCAATTGTAGTGTTGGAGGGTAACGTTGATGCTCTGCAGAAGATATTTTCAAAGAAGTACTAGATCTCTTACAAAACTAATACAAAAAATAAATCACACTGATTGTAGGTGTGTGTATCTAACAGAAATAATTGGTGTTTAATTTGTGTAAATGATAAATACAAAAATACGTTCTAATTTGTAAATATGCACCACAGTGCGTATAGGTTTTCCACTTTTTTTTTTTTTCGGACTCACCAAATCAATGACGTGAACGTTCCTAAATTTACCAAACGGTCAAGTGCACGCTAAACACGTCCAAATAACGTTCCCCGGTATCCAAATAGCGTCAACAAATACACAATTTAACCTTATTGGGTATAAAAGTTTCCGGGCTGATATGCCGTGGTCTAATTCTTGTAGCTGTCGACGTTTTGCCAAACTCTGCGGCTGGCATCTTCAGGGCGGTGATCTAGCAGTTTCACTAATTGTCTGATGAAGACCGTATTTATATACGGTTTCAATACGGTCACTAAACGGTCACCGAAAGTCTGACCGTAATTCAAATACAGTTAGGAATAACCGTCATAGAAGTACGGTCAGGAAATATAAGGTTAGAATTATGATACCGGATAAACACTGTCAGATTTAGGGTACCTTTAGAATTAGGGTACCCGAGGAAAAACCGAAATAATGACTGCTTACATTACCAAGAAGGGTAGAATCGATTCAGGAATGGCACTAAGAAAGCCAGATGAGCTAAATGAAGAAGAAAAGCTCTCCTCTTCTAGAAACCCACTTTCTTCGAAAGCAAAGTGGGAACCTCGAAAATCCTTCCGAGTATATAAAAGACAAATAAAGAAGCTACTACAGTGGCAAGACACATATGTAGCAGCGAACGGTTAAAATGGGCCATCATACCTTCAGACGTTCAAAACACCGGAGTAGATGGGATTTTTCCAGTCTTACTTCAGAAGGGCAGGAAGAAATCTTCCTCACATGATTCGATAAGCCGAAGTAGTCTGGAGTTGGGTACATTCCAGAACCTAGTGAAGGGCTAAAGTCACCTTTATACCAAAGCAGGAAAAGGACATTACGCACCCTAAATCCCACAGACTATCAACCTCACATCATTCTTTTTGAAAACGTGGAAAGGCTGTAGATAATATATCAGAACAGACATCTTGGAGCGGGTGCCATTGCACCCCTGTAGCACACCTATCAAACAGGCAACCACCCAGACTGCATTAGTGGAGCTGACGGACCAAATTCAAGATGTCCTGACGAATAAAGAAACCGTAGTGTGCGCCTTTCTAGACATAGAGGGTGCTTTTGACAACACTCCACACGAGTCTGTCAAAAAAGCATTAATTAATAGAGGGGTAGGCGTGACTTCTAGATGGATGTCACAACTACTGTCTACCAGGTCGGTGGAGGCGGAGGTGGGACATAAGACCATCTCGGTTAGTACGACCAGAGGATGCTCACAGGGAGGAGTTACATCCCCACATATGTGGAGCCTAATAGTAGACGAACTCTTATGCGGACTGACGGATCTAGGCATATCTTGTCAAGGGTATGCTGATGATATTGTCATATACGCAAGAGGCAAATTTGAGAATACCCTGTGTGACATAGTTCAAAGAGGATTGAACTTCACGAGAAGATGGTGTCAATCGATGGGACTCAATGTCAACCCCACTAAGGCAGCCCTAGTAGCATTTACCAGGAAAAGAAAATCCAATCTTAGAACCATAAAAATGGATGGGCAAAATATAGACTGGAGAGCGGAAGTTAAATATCTAGGCCTTACCTAGACAATAAACTTTAAGGAACAAACATGAACTTGAAGTAACAACAAGGCCAAAGAGCTCTGATGGTGTGCAGAAACTTTGCAGGGAAAAATTGGGGATGCAACCCAAAAATACTGCTTTGGATGTATACAGCGATAGTGAGATCGATCATACTATGCATCAGTAGCATGGAGCAAAAGAACTAATCTGCCACCGCGAGAATTAACCTCTCGAAAGTGCAAAGATTAGCATGTGTATGCATAACGGGGGCTATGAGAACCTGCCAACAGCAGCTATTGAAGTAGTATTGGATCTTGCCCCCTCCAATTGTAGTAGAGGGCGTGGCGAAAAGAACCGCACTAAGAAATGGTCAAGGAGGAATGATTAGGCATAGGCCTCAATCTCCTGACGGTGATCAAACTGGGATATGCTCGGGATGATATGTTAAATATGTTAGCTTTGTGAAAGAATTCACCATAAAGCTAAGTAACAGGAGCGAGTGGGATCATAACACCATCTTGAACTTGAATAGAAATGCCATCAAATGGTATACTGATGGCTCCAAAACGGCAGAAGGAATGGAATAGGATATAGGCCTAGAACTACATATTTCGAAAGCTTGGGAAAATACCAAGTATACTTCAGGCGGAAATACACGCTATTGGAAAATGTGTTCAGTTCAATATGAATAGGAATCTACGGAAGCAGGAGATTATCATCATGTGACTAGTCAGTCAGCCACATCAAGGCGCTGAGCTCATATGAAATCAGCTCCAAGATGGTCTGGGAATGCCTAGGAAACTAAATGAGCTAGGCAAGAGAATAAAGTAACCTCCTGTGGTTCGGGTCACACAGGAGTGGAAGGAAACGAAATAACGGATAACTCGCAAAAAAGGGTCTGGAATGCCTTTTGTAGGCCTGAACCCTTTGCGGATTAAGTAGCAGTACAATCTGAAGAAACTAAAGATAGAAATGGAGCAGAGAAAATCCAGTTACTGGGAAAATCTCCAGGGAATGAGCAAAGTAAAATTCTTCTGGAACTATAACCAGAAGAGGTTTACAGAATGCATCAACCTGAGTGAGAACAATGTTCGCATATTAACAGGAATACTTTCAGGCCATTGTAAACTGAAGGGACACCTGAGTAAGCTTGGATTGGAAAAAGATCCTGAATGCAGATTTTGTGGGGACAGAATGAACACCCCATCCACCTCTTAAACTGCGTAGCACTGTGCAACTCGAGGGCATTGCACCTGGGAGCATGTGAAATCGAAGAGGGAGACTTACCTAGACTTGGGGCCTCTGACATCCTACACTTTCTGAAAGGAATAGGATTGGAAGGTCAGCTGTAAAGTAGCAAGAATAGGGGACACAATAGATCTCTTAGGTCGCAGTGTAACACCACCCTTCTATTTACATACATATATACATACATTACCAAACTATAGGGATTATGGTATGGGGTGCTATAACTTATTGGAGTAGATCTCGTTTGGTATTTGTCCGAGGCAATACGAACGTCCAGCGGTATGTGAGTGAGGTGGTAGAACCCCATAGTCTTTCATTTCTTCGGAAATTAGAAGACTCAGTTTTCCAGCAAGATAATGGCTGTCCCAATATCACAAGCCGTTTTATGGACCGTTTGCAGAGACCAACATCAGTCTCTTGCGATGGCCATATCTCCGGATCTTCCACCCATCGATCGAGCATGTTTGAGACATTATAGGTAAAAGACTGAGGAACTCACTGCATCCTCCGCAGACGCTGCAAGCTCTTCAGCACGAATTACAGGATGCTTGGAATACAATACCTCAAGAGGAAATCGACCATGTGCTAGGAACAATGCCATGAAGGCTGGGGAAGTGGGTAACCAACAGAGGTGGCACAAACCTATTATTAATAAAAATTATGTTTATATTTTGTTCTTTTTCTTTGAAATTTTAATCAATTGCTATTTTTTAGTGGTTAAACGTTTAATTCGTGACCTTGTCCACTCATTGACTGCTATTGGCTAGAACAAATCCAAAGAAGATGGCAATTGTGCGCGCACATTCAAAATTTGCTAGCTCTGAGGTTGACATATTCCTTTATCGCAACTGTTACTCGCTTAAATGCACGTTTATAGGTTATAAAAACCTTGAAAACTATCAATGGCCGCGTTCAGAGTACGTATCTGCTCCCAAACGGTTTGGGAACTGTTGACAATTCGTCTCAAAAACATACCGCTACATTTGCGCTACATCAATAACATACAATGGATCGGCCACCATTTTGTGTAGCGGAAATCGATACTGATATGTATCATGTTCGAACTTTGAATGCGGCCAATGACTGTCAAGAACTGTTGGTTGGTTTCCTATTGGCCAGGTTATTTTAGCTAGAACAAACTCTACTTCTGCTTGTCTTCGTTTTGCTTACTCTGCATAGCACCGTGCAGCACAATGGCTGTTCGTTTTGAATGAAGAGAGTTCAATACAGATAAGACGGAGTTCAGTTGACTTCGGTGCTACCTACTCACCTATCGCCCACAAAACGAAGACAGCTTTTGCTTACATGTTCCTTTTTTTGCTGATTCATTGCATGCTTTTTAAATTTGCCGCCATACTATTACATTTCACGTGACATATGTCAAAATAAAATTTGCGGTTGGTAGACATGCGGTTTTTATGCCGGTCACTGTATGTGCTATCCTTATTGTGACTTTATCAAAGCTCTCAAACCGAAATAAATACTCTATTGAACAAATAATTTTCAGCGGGATTATATCACGTTTCTATTAGGTGCTTTCGCATGTTATCAAAAAATAATCTGAAGCCAGTGAACTGTATATATAGTCTCTACATAACTGGAACGACTCCTATATCTATGAAAACATATTGCAGGTGTTGAAGCCGAGAAAGATAGAAGAATTGAGGGACATCTGTCATATTTTAGGCAATAGAAATTATGTATTAGATGGTATAAGAGTTCGACGGCAAGCTGTCGCTGTCTGTCACATAGAAACTTATATTTGTGATGGCTGCTTAATTCAAATACAGTATGCGGCAAAATAAACAGTACGTACTGAAAATTATGAAACGTTTATTATTTATTATTTATGTACTTACCTTACATTATATAGTGTTGCAACATTATTCACGACGACGTCCTCGATAAAAACATATTCAAGATGCCCTCCGTTCAGTTTGAAGCAGTATCCGTAGCGTTCGGGAAGGTTCACAAACAAGTCTGTGACAAACACAGGTTGTTGCATGGCAAGAAAAAAATGTTGAATTTTAACCCGCAATTCTGGAATGTCGGACGGTGGATCGGTACGGAAAACAGCCTCCTTCAGCATTCCCCATATATACGCATCAGGTGGTGTTAGATCTGGTGAGTGCGATGGGTATGGGAAATCAGTGCCACGCGAAATAAGGCGATCCTCAAAATGATTGCACATCATTCGAAGAGACTCCCAACCGTGTGACAGGTTGCCCCGTCCTGCTGAAACCATTGCCGATTACGTGGAATGTCCCTGGCACGACAAAATCGCAGAAGATCATGCAGAAATGGTGTGATAGTCTGTGCTCTGTAGCGCCTGTTTCATAAACTGTGTGTTTGTGAACCTTCGCGAACGCTACGAATACTGCGAATATTACGAATACTACGAAAACTGAACTGAGGGCATCTTGAACATGTGTTTTATCGGGGACGTCGTCGTGAATAATGTTTGCAACATTATATAATGTAAAGTAAGTACATAAATAATAAATAATAAACGTTTCATAATTTCAGTACTGTTTATTTTGCCGCACACCGCACTATTTATAGCCGTTCCAGACCTTTATACAGTTCAGTGTCTGAAACCAACCCCAATTAACTGATATAATGTCAGTTCCTGCTATCACATTTCACCCCATCTTGATTCATATTTTGAAAGTAATTTTGTATCTCTCATCTGCTCTAAAATGACAGCACGACAGCGAACAAACTTCAATATCATGAAAGAAACAAAAATCTCTTAAAATTTATTATTCTAGATAAATTTATAGATTTTTTTTTAAACATTATACCTTTAACCTCAAAACGGTTTACCTCATGAACATTACCTAAGATTGGAAGGTGGACATGAAGGCGACGTTTACATTATAATAATATCATATCCCCGAGAATGTTCGGTAGAAAGGATCCTCCAGTTAGTAGTTTGCTCATATTTAACTTTATTTATGTGACATTTCGAATTTTTAATATTATATAGGGTTCCTTTTAGGGGCCACCACCACCTCCCCCACCTGTGGATGCCGCTAGAACGCCAGGGGTACAACCGTCGAGGCGACCTGTTGAAACATTCGACGAAGAGCTTTTCGAGAGTTCTTTCAATACTACCGAGATTAGACATCGTTTCGTGCGAAAAGTCTACCTGCTCTTGACTGTTTTGTTAGTCTTCACGTCTGGGGTGATAGCCATATTTGTGTTTGAGTATGATCTTAACTACATGTTTTACTATTTCGTATTATATTATCCATACTCCATTTTAGGGAAAACACTAACAAATTTGCAAGGGAAAATCCTCTTATTGGATTAATATTGAGGTAAACATCCTAAATGAACTTGTAAGATTTAAGTTAGTTTTAGTTAACTATCACTTCCGTTTCAGTATTGTATATCTGGTTGTACTTATAGCTATGAGATGCAGTACAACCCTGATGAGAAGAGTTCCCATAAATTTAGTGGTTTTAGGAATTTTCGTACGTATATCAACTAGCTATATGTCTAGACAGCATTTTACATCATATAAAAATAAGCGAAATCGTCACTTTGTATGGTTATCCGTAATGATCTAAAACAATCTTTAATTTAGCTATAAGCATTTCTTACTTACTCCGTTCCAAAACAAGTTCTCAAACTTTTCGAGAAAGATACATATTGACATTATCAGACTTTCTCTTAAATTAAATAATTTATTTGATCGTTTCTACCGTGGGATCGAATAAGACTGTTCTGACCCTACTCCACTTTCCACGAAGATTATACCAATATTTACATCCACTGTTTCGAATGAAGTTAGTTAATAAAGCACAGTAACGTGCGGTCATTGTGTGATTTTTGTCTAATTGTGCTTATGCAACTTCTTATTCACTAATGTCAACCCGGACAACAAGTGTAGCGCACCAAAATTGCATCTAACAAGGGATATATTATCCCCGACAGCAGGCAGATGAAAACAATAGGTCACATGGTACACCAATTGCTTGCTTCTACTATTTTTGGAGAGATGTGAGTAGTGAACGTCTCACTTGCAGATATTTTTATTTTATCCAGGACAATTGGCCAGAATAACTTGGCACACATATCCCTCGGTTCAATGTATATAAGAACCCAATTTTTATTTAAATTCAGTTCATATAGTTTTGCAGTGGCAGTAGCTAACACGGTTTATATCAATTCAGCAAATATTATTAATCTGCTAATACTTTCATATAATTACAATGAAAACCAAATTACACAAAATAATCCCAGTGAAATAGAATTGTATGATGCGGTGAGAACTCTAATCGATACAAGTGTTCGCGAAACAACGTTCGCAGTAGAAACAAGAGAAGCATTAGAATTTGAAGATATGGATCGTTCTCGAGTTATTGAAATAGCAGTTGAAGGCGAGCCTTCATCGCCCTACGATTTAGAATATGCTGAAGAAGAGTATGAGGAGACATGCGCTTTGGAAGATGACAATATTACTCCAGATTACAAAAGGAGAGCTGTTGAGTTTTGAACTGATTCGAAATCAAAGCGACGATCGTTAAGTTCTGTAAAAAGCAAATTTAGGAAAGTAACATCGGTTCAGCAGCTGTACAGATGGGAAAAATACATAGCAAGGGATGGAAGGAATAGGGATAAATGGCTGGAAATTGCAAACCACGTATTATGTAAATTTTCATTAGCTATGGTTAAAAACGCCATAGTACACGATATAGACCTGCGGCAGTGGGCGCTAGAAGCAAACGTAATCATTGAGCTGGAAAATTTCAGAGCATCTAAAACTTGGATTTTGCAATTTAAAAGAAACAATAAAATTACATCTAGATAACTAAATATGTTGACCGAACTTATGGACAGGAGAGAGAGAAACTGGAAGTAATGGCTACAAACTTTGTCAATTCTGTAAAACCGTACATCAAAGCATGTAGAGCAGAAAATGTCTATAATGCAGACGCAATTGGATTATTCTGGCCAATTGTCCCGTATGAAATAAAAATATCTGCAAGTGAGACGTTCGCTACTCACATCTCTCCAAAAATAGTAGAAGCAAGCAATTAGTGTACTATGTGATCTATTGTTTTCATCTGTCTGCTGTCGGGAATAATATAATCTTACATACATCCAAACGCGTATAACTCGAAAACTATCAAATACAATGCAGCCACATAACAGTATACAGAGTATCTCCTTAAAATAAGGAAATATGCTAAAATTATTATTTTTGTGGACACCCTGTATAACTTTTTAAATTACCTTTCTATAGACTATTTGATCACAAAAAAACGCTATTATAACCGATTTCTGAAATTCGATAAAATAAGCACAACATACGTCATTCCACACTTATTGGAACACCCTGTATATAAATATCTATACCAATCGAAAGGGCTGACTAAACGGTGCAAGTTCACCATTGAAACTTTTTTTCTATCTCTTACTGTTTAAAAGTTATTCAGAAAAAACCAAATTTGGGCCAAATTGCAAGGGTGAATTGCACCCCCTAAAGTTGAAGTTCCGCAGCAACGGAAAGCGACCTCGAGTAACACTCCATAGAGTCTACAACCTGACAAAGTTTCATCAAGTTTGCGATTTACAGTTCGCGAGGTTCCCTTGTAAAGTATGAGTCATTCAATTAATTCCCGCGACAAAATAACGCAATAAATATTTTTCAAAACAGTATATTTCTGATAACAAATACAATCAGGTTTAATTAAAGGTATAGAAGGTTTAAACAATATATATTGTAAAAATACACATTTAACTTATATCAGACATTCTGCGTAATTTATACGAGGTACTGAATGGACAATAATGGATGGATGCTTTTTATAGCCATACGCTCTACAACAAAAATATAATATAAATTAAAAAATTGGGAACATATCTGCGCTGCTTACATGCTTTGTTCAAAGTGGGAACCACCATTATTTATGCAAGCATCTATCCTCTTCCTATTCCTCTTCTGTTTTCCGAAACATTTATTAATTGCTCGTTTGTAATATTCTCTATTTCATTTCTTATTGTTTCTTTTAATTGATTCATATTATGTAAGCGGTTCCGATAAATTTTATTTTTTAGATGATCAAATAAAAAAGGCAAGCGGTGTAAAATCGGGTGATCTAGGTGGCCAACGTTCAAAATCCAATAACTCTGTCATCAAAAAATTCCTGCAAATACTTTCTTGTTTCTCTTGCTGTATGAGAAGTAGCATTGTCATTTTGAAAATAGCCTAGCTGTAATTCATCATCAAATAGTTGTTCCACAAATTTATGTAATATGAGTCTACATCTGACTACTGTTATTGTATCCTCAAAGAATATCGATCTTATTAAACGTCTCCTGGACATTGCAACCCATATCCCTATTTTTACAGGATACAATTTCGTTTCCCGAATAACATGAGGATTTTGTGCGGACCAAATCCTAATATTTTGAGAATTTACATCACCTGTTAAATTAAACCAGGCTTCCTCAGAAAAAAAAATAAGATGTAAAACATCGCCATTCCTTAGATTTGCATTAAACCAATGGCAATATTCTATTTGTTGTGCAAGTTGCCGTAATGGCTTTCCAGGGCTGTGATCCAAACGAGCACGTACATCTTCTACCACATTTTCCGTTAGAACTGATGGGCGACCTGGTGACTTTCCCTTCAAAACACTTCCGGTTCCTCTGAAGCGATGAACAACGCGATTGATGTGTCGAAGGAGAGTTTCATTATAAATCTGCACTTCAACAAATTAATTTATAAATTCTTCAGCTCACAGTACACCTGAATATATTTACTGCCCATCACCTCCTCCGCTCACCATAGAAAGTACGCCTCCAAAATAAATTTATCTTGGTCCAACGTAAATAGCATTTTGACAAAAAAAAACACGTTACGCTCTCAATGCGAAATGAAGACGTGTTCTTGAGAAAGACTGTATGTGAAAATTAATAAACAATAATACGGAATGACTAAATAAGCAAAATTCAAACACAAAACGCACGGCTATGTAGAACATATATCAATTTTGACAGTAAAATTTGAAGAAACGCTGTATTACTAATTTCATTACAATGATTGGATGAAAATATTGATTTGCGCATCGCGGAAAGTAGTGTAGGATCAGGGCAATCATTCTCGATCTCAGTGTACTTCCTATGACATTAAAGAAATTAATCGTATTCATAAGCATAAGATAGTTAAAAGCTGCCACGCATGTTATTAATAATAGGTGCTTTCCTTTTGTAACGGAACGGGTTTTCTTGTCTGGAAACTTTTGGGGATGGCTAGCCCAAATTCAAATAAGACAAAACCAAATTCCGTCTCACAGTCAACCCCTCCTGCTCTTTTGACCGGCCAGCCACCGCTGAGAAACAAACTTTTTGTTCGGTAGCGAATGGTTTTAGTAATTTTTAGCCAAAGATGTTTCCCAACGGTGTTTTCCTCCGTCAGTCGAAGCAGGGCCGTTAGTTAGCCTAAAGATTGCTGGATTACCCACCTCGTCGGCTTTCTCTTACCGATGATAACTTCCTCTCCAACCCCTTACTGTGGGTACCAAATAAACTTCTTTCGGGTTTGGTATGGTGAAATAATAGAATGTTTACTTTCTACACTAATATATTGAATAAATTTTGTGACAATTAAGTTAAACTAACAATCTACAAATTTAATAAAATAGCAAGCAGAGGACAGAACGAAACTTAACTTTTTAAATGAATTTTTAAGCTTTTTTTGATATTGTTGACTTACTTAAATTCTAGTAACTCTTACTTACAAAGTATTTATTTATTAAGAAAGAGAGAGAGCGAACGAGTTACGGTTTTTACGTATTGCTTTGGTTAGTTTTAAGCAGGAACTTTGAACATCTTACCGGCCGATGTGGGTAATTAATTCTTCTCGTAATTCAAATTATACGGCACAAAAACTTACACAACACTCACAAAAATTTAAGCCAAGAAATAGGGGGGAATTTAAACGAATTTAACACAAAATCATTAAACACCTCTTGAGGAAAGCTTTAGCTTCCTGTTCTCGAATTTTTAGGCTTATTTTATTTAATTGCAAAATTTTAAGAAGAGAAGTTTTATTTTTTTTAAGATTTAGAAACGCCCGAACGAAATGGAGACGCGTGCTTTTACTTTAGCTGAAACGAAATCCACGAACCAATTAATTGAAAACAGCTATATTAAGGGTTTTTATAAACTTTGGTTGTGACGTCATTTCGCACCGACAACTAGTTGCGCTTCTCTTTACAGGAGGGCGCAAGTATGACCGAAGGCGTTATTTTGCTGATCTTCAAACGCCCTACTTAAGAGTAAGGTGGGAACCGCTGATCAGCATTTGTAACATACAATAAACAATGAAGCAGATAATATACAAAGTAATACCATATTATCTTAATTACGCGAGTCTTTAAACGAAAATAGACTATTATTTCCTGTGAAGTAGACGCTGCTTCAGCGAATGCCACCTTACTTATCATCTACGTCTTAATAAAATGAATTTAAATACTTTGTATTATACAGGATGGAATTTCGTATTCTTACACTTTCATAAGCATGAAGCCATAGGCTTGACAAGATCTTGGTAGCTTTAATCGCCTGTGAATGGAACGCCTGAAAAGTACAACTTGCTGCATTATGCCTGCCACGCCGAAGTAGCTTAGCTTGTCTTTAAGGGGTGAATGGAAAGACATTTTTGTGGGTGCCAGGGGTTAAGCCTATTGTGAAAGGAATTTAGTCAACCAAATGTTAGGGCTACTAATGGTGTATATTTCCGGCGAAAGGAAAGCACCTAGTAAGGATACTGACTTCTGGCCCTAACTATACACCAAATTCCAAAAAAAAAAAACTCATAAATCTTCTTAAATTATGGTAAATTATATTTTTATTGTATGAGATTAGAAAAAGAGGTATGAGAAACTATTATTAATCTTATTGTGAAAGCCCAGATCATCTCGAGAGAAACAGAAGTCGTAACTCACAGATATAAGTAAAATTTATAAACTTTATTAGTTGTATTAAAAAAAAAAATACTTCCTGGGTTCAGAATACCATGCACAGCTCGATGACGTATGCACCAGCCACGCCTGGTCTATAGCAGTTTTTTTTTAAATATCTATCCTTTCATGCTCCTTAGATTGGGTGAAAATATACTGAATGAATAATCTAAAACACCTATTAGGTATCTGTGTAACTAAATTTAATTGACCTTCCACGTTTGTTATTTTTAGTCATTAAATTAATTCTAGCTTATGCTGCTAAAGTTGTAAGAAACGATGTGGGTTGATATCTGTAAAAATTTTAAATTGGGGTTTCGATTAACAATCATTTTGACGCAATTTTTCTTACACATTGTTATCTATATTTTGGAATTCCATGTATGTATAAACCCACAAGAAAATACTTTTCAGACAGCAATCGGATCTGTTCATTTTGGTTTCATCGCTGCACTTTATTCACCAGATATAGTGTTATATAGTGCTGGAATAACTACTGGTTTATGCTTGCTGATAACGTTAGTTGCCTGTCAAACATGGGTAAGGACTTTAAATACTTGAACCAGCGCCAGCGTAGAGTTAAGACAAGAGGACTACTTTTTCTCGGCATTTTTGGCACTATGTTGTTAGAAAAATGACCGCTAGCACTACTTCATTATTTTAGTACCAGATGCCTCAGCTTTCTTCTTCTAGTTTACATTACTTGTCATAAGCGGGCTGAAGCTTATTGAAGCTTATCAAAAAGGATGGCGATTGCACGTGCACATTCAAAATTTGCTACCTGTCAGGTTGACGTGTTCCTTATTTATAAAAACCTCGAAAATTGCCAAATGTTTGTTAAGAACTGCTTTGACAGGAGCCGAACTTGGCTTCCTATTGCCTAGAAAGAACTCGGAAAAGGGCACTATCCGTTCTTTCTTACACGTTCCTTGATAGTGGCGCAGTCTCTGTTAATTGACAGTGCTGTCAGGACACCATGAGGGCACTAAAGTCGTGCATGCGAATCCGCTGAAAACGGGAAGTGACCTCTTTCTTGTCTTATCACTACGTTGGCTGACTTTTCCCTTTTTAAGTAGAACTAAATCAGAAATACTTGATAGGCTTTAAACAGTCATAATTTCTAAACGTTTCTTATCCCCATGCATCACACTCTTGATTTCCGGGTTAAAACGTCGTGCTTAAACTGTTTCTGCTCGACGTTTCTTTTTCAATCGTGTGGGACATCGTCAGCTATTATATGCGGACGAGTTTACAATTTATATAGGGTGTGTATAACTTGGCGAAAGATTATATGTAGTAGTTACGTACTGCTGTGTACTGAATGTACTAAATGTACTTGCAAAAATGAATTTAAAAAAAAAAGAAAAATTGCCTTAGCTAGCTCAACGGATAAAATTATTAAAAGGGCACAAAAGAACAATTGAACTCAGAGTTACCCTCGCGAATTAAAACTTGAATCTAATCACGAAAAATAATTTGTGGGGAATCTGACTTTCTTAATTACCCCAAAAATTGAAAAGGTTTAAATTAAAAATAAAAGAACAGAATTTTGAATGATGTTAATAAACCACCAAGAATTTTATTATATAAAAAAAGGAAGAAAAAAAATGTTAATTACAAATTTTTGCAGAAAAAAAAAACCATTATTATTATTATTATTATATCAAAACAATCCACGTGGTTTCAAATTAACACAAACAAAATTAAACGTGGACAAATTCTAGTAAATTACAAAAGAAAAATTTAAATGCAAGCACAAAGCTTCTATTCACCCAACCCGAGGTGATTAATAATTAAAATGAAACAGCAAAATGAACACGGAAAAATCAAATCTTTAAACTAAATTGAAAAAAACCAAAACTACAAATATATCTTCCCGACCAAAAATAATAACTGAATTTATATCTATGATGTGTACACATCCATACAATAACAATTATTATCAAGCGAATTCCTTGATGGACAAGAATTTTCAATTTATGCGAATCAAATCTCTATAACAAAAGTATTAACAAAATGGCATCAATGAATTTAATAATACGAGTACTCACGCGCTAACGTCTACCAAGGAACTGAGCGACAAGGTTGAACAGTCGTATTTCAAACAACAACCGCTGCGTACAACGCAATCCACAAAATCAGTACGCCAACGTACAAAATCTCAAAACATAATAACACAAACTATACAAGCGAACGCTAGACATTTAAATGAATGAAATAAATTTAAAAAAACTGAACACTTAAATAAATAAATTAAACAATGCTGCGTACAACGCAATCCACAAAATCAGTACGCCAACGTACAAAATCTCAAAACATAATAACATAAACTATACAAGCGAACGCTAGACATTTAAATGAATGAAATAAATTTAAAAAAAACTGAACACTTAAATAAATAAATTAAACAATTAACTCATTAACTTAATCTTATATAAAAATAAAATCTACATCTGTGAAAACTCTCTCGAAACATTGACAAAGGCTGAACGGAGTAAACATGACAAAAACTATGCAACTTAAAAAAAAACTCTCGCGAAAACTGGGTGTTCGTCCACAGCAGTACGTACAACGCCCAAGTAGACTGAACATTCTGCGATACGAGTGCTTATCGAACGCTCTGCTTCGCTAATGTAAAAACTGGCGTATGGAATTCGGTAAACACTATGTTATGAACGGACCGGACAGTGGTGGGACGAGACGGAGGTGGGACGGGGACAAGACGTGCAGGCAACATGGACGTGGCGGAGCGAATTTGATCGAAGATGGGAGGAAGTTTAATGGATCCGGCTTGTTGGTAGGTTATCAGATCTAAATGATGCCAGCCGGCTTAGAAAAGGCTAGTGGAAAACTCTAAATGCGAAGATATCAGAGTCAAAGAAAGATATGAAAGAGCACATGTGTGGCACGTAAGGAATTTAAGAATGACTTCTTGGCCTATATCCAAGATGTTACCGACCGCAATAGGAAAATTCTGTCCAAACATAACATCAAGATTATTGTTAAATCTAACTTCAAAGTTTTAAACTCCTTGGTTTCGCTCAAAGATTCTTTAGAAGCTCCTGTTTGGCATCGGTGAAACAAAGCTTTCGGTCGGCATTCGTGTTACAAAATATGACCGTTGTACTCGGGTGATCTGCATTTGCTCAGCATAGGCTGAAGGAGACCAGAAGCAAAATTCAATTCAACTCTGTTCAAATGTTATCCCGTAATTCTCACTACTACTGGTGGACGAGCTACTAGTAAGACTGGACAATGAAGGGGCATAAATCTTTGGGGTACGCAGATGATCTTATCATTCTAACCCAGGGTAAATTAAACAATGTAGTGCGAGACAAAATGCAAAACACCGCACACCCCTACAGGTTATACAAGACTGTGGAGGAGAGTCTTTACGTTAGAAGTGAAATATCTTGGCGTCATTCTTGACCCTAAGCTCAGTTTTCGATCGAAAGCTTCAAAGAATTAAAACTAGGGCGGGGACAACACTTATGTTGGCTAGAAGAGCTCATGGAAGAAACATGGGGATTAAGACCAAGTATGATGGGATGACATAGATCACAGTGGTCAGACATATGATCACTTACGCATCTGTGGTATGGTGGATAAAGACGCAGCAACAAACTGTTATAATTGAACTTAGCAAGATACAGAGACTTGCGTGTTTAGGAATAACAGAAGCAATGAGGACCACTGCTATAATAGCAATGGAATGCTTCCTAGACCTATTGTACATCATATGGAAGATGGATTTAGGGATTGAAATTAGATCACATGATTTCCACATGCCTATTTAGCAGAAAATTCAACGGATCGGATAAGGTGCAATCACTCTAGCTACAGAGACAGGTTCGAGTAATTGATTTGGTTTACAGACGAATCAAAAACCGAGAACGAGACTAGAGCTGGAATCTATAGTAAGGTGAGAGACACAACGATCACCCTTCCTCTAGGAAAATGTGAAACTGAAATCAAATCAGAATGCTTATAAAAAAGCGTATCTATATTAGAACAGACAGCCTGGCGGGTACTGAGAGGGCATCAGTGAACCCCAAGAAACAAGGAATGTATTCAAGAACTGAATAGCTTGACAGACCGCATTAAAGTCACTTTGCTGTGGGTGCCCGGACATTCAGCAATCGAAGGAAACAAAAAAGCCGATGAGTTAGCAAGGACAGGATCATCGGCTTCATATATAGGCGCAAAATCTATTCTAGGAGTGTCCAAAAACACAGCACGGAAGCAGGTAAAAAGATGGGTAAAAGGAAAACACAAAGAACGCTGGGATAAAATAACCAGGTAAATTCATCGAAAGATCTTTATTAAGGAACCACCAAACAAGAAGACCGAAGAACTATTGCAGCTTAGTAGGAATCATCTTCGCACCGTGACAGGTCTCCTTACAGGGCACTGTGCACTGAAAGGACACCTACAGAAAATTGTGACCAACACTGGAGATACCAACTGCAGGCTGTGTAATGGGATAACACTTTATTTATGAAAAACTAAATAATTACAAATCATTCCAACCCCGTGCTCCACCTAAAAGGTGCTACACGAGGCTACCTATCCTTATATTCTTCAATTGAAATGTTCCTACTTCCAGATGATTATTAATAACAAAAATATAGTACAATAGCCTCGCGACTCTATGAATAGTACTTTATGTGAAATGTTATTAGTTCACATAACCCCAAGTCTACTGTAAATCGGTCAGCTATCAGTTGTTATTAAATGCGCCCATGAAACGACCTTCGTTATCTCCCAGCACTCGCCAAGGACATTGATTATAATATACTTATATAAAATCGATGGCCAAGGAGTAAGGGAAAACCATGGCAAAAACTTTACTCTGGGAGGATCTGGGAAGAAGTACCAAATCTTATTACTGATATCCGGCAAATTATTATTATCCTTCTGAGTGCTAAAGAAGCTGCCTCCACGTTTCCTTAAATTCCGACAGCCTTACCGTCTTCACGTAGCTGTTTCCTTTTTCACACATCGTGAATTGGAGGTTGAAACAGGAAAGAACTACTGACTTAAAAACAAACATAACAACAGCAGTATTTATTCTAATGCTTAACAATAACTTAATACTAATTATTTTAACCAATAGTAATTAAATTAAAGATATATATTTCAAATATTCACATATACAGATCAAACAGTCGACCTATGGTCAGGGTATCGTATGTCGAAACCATTCGACAAGTGAGAAGTAGGGATGCATTGGTGATACCACGTGATACAGCACTTTACTCGACAGTATGCAGTTGCATTTTGTTGACGAAATAGAGTAATTCATGCTATCTCCCTTCCCGAATAGTTCCGACCTGCGTTGCCCTGACTATGGAGCGACTGTTTGATCTGTATATTAATTAGTTTTATAGTTCCAAGATAAACAAATGGCAATAATTTAAACAAATTGTCTAAAGGTGAATTTGTTAATAAATGAGATATTAAAAATCCGCTTTCGTAGATCTCTTCAGAATTTTTTGTAGTTGTTTGTAGTGATTTTTGTTTCGTTTGTAGTTCAATGATAAATAAATCTATTATTGTTACTGCAAACAACTACAAACGAAATACTAACACTATCCATGAAAAAAAAGTTAATTTTTCAAAAGTCGGGTGGCAGGTTCACATAGGTTGTATTTTAATACCCCTATTATAAAAAACAAAAGCCATCCCTGTACTACCCTCACTCCAAACAAAAATCCTCACTACTATAACTGCAAAACCCGAAAATCCATTGAAACCCATAAACAAACCTTAACCGTGTTGATAGTTATCTCCCTCACACCACCTGGAAGTATCTCTTCTCCAAATCATAACCGCTACATTCCTCCAAACTGTAACCGATAGCCTTATATAAACCCGTCCCCATACATACCTTGAAGATGTCCGATACGATTGTGAACGAAACGTCAGGTAGAACCAGCCACAGAGCGCGGTTTAAACCCGGAAACCAAGCATTGCATAGTATGGGAAACAACTTATCCTCACTTATTTCCTTCTCGTAACAGTTTGATATAACAGGCTGCGGAGTATATTTATGCATATTTGGTATGGTCTTTATGCTATTTGCAATGGTTGTCATGGTCCTAGCGCTCACCACTGGTATTATTCAAATACGTTTATTTCTCGTATAGCTCTGCATTAGCTGGACTACTAATTGGCATGGTAATATAATCTTCGGATATGAAATATGGAACACTAACTATTTTTTTTTAGTATTTCATGTACACGACACAATTGATTCTGGGCGGAAAGAGATATGAAATGTCTCCGGAAGAATATATATTTGCAGTAGTTATGTTGTATGTAGAAATATTGACGATGTTCGTGATTATTATGTCTTGCTTTCGACGATAATCTCTATGGTGATTATATTAAATCAGCCAGACATGTAGTCATGTCTTCGATAGACACTTACTGTAAAGACAAGGAATTGTAATGGATATCAATGTTATTGATGTATAGAATTTTACCAAATAAATAAAAAAAGAACAGTTAAAAACACGTATTTTTATTATTAATAATGCAATAAATGAATGTGTAGTAATTTTAACAATATTGCAGATGCATCTGACATTAATTCTATGCCTTCGAGTGAAATATTACGTATTGCTATGTCGAGATTATAATATTTTTTCTTTTTTTTGTTGGGTAGTGCATTTTTGTTTCAATTCTGCATTGTAATTAGTTTTAGATTTTCCATATGTAAGTATATATTAGCTAGTAATCGTGTTTGTCAACTTTGTATTTGTCCTATTAATGGATTGTATCTGTTGGACAGAATAAATAAATAAATAAATAAACTGGTTATTTGAAATTGTGATTTCCACTTTTATTCGTAAATCGTATTCTTCTAGCTATGAAGATTATTTACACCAGAATTATACTGATACATTTTTAGTCGCAGCATCGTTTTCCCTGACTGGTTGGAGGCAAACGAAGTTCGTAGTCGGATAAGGTAAGTGTGGGTAAGCAAATATTTAGTACGTAGATACCATGTTGGGCGTTAATTTTTTGAGAAATCAATTTGTATTAATTTCAAGTTAAATTTATTTAGTATAAATTGTTAATTTCGAGTTCTTGATTTTCTCATCAATTGTTCGTAATATTACCGTGTTTTATTTTTGGTGACGTGTCCAGTCTTAAGCACGGTACAAATAATACGATATGCTCGTTTTGAATCTCAAATTCGTCAAAGCCGATCAGATGACGTCATTAAGGAGCGTATCGAAAACAATAAAATACATGTATGGTAAATAGCAAAATGTTAAAATCCAAATTATCCACAACTACCAATAATGTAATTCCAAACGCAGCTTTACTTTTTAAAAAAGCCCGTTTTTAAGTGAAATTACTTTATCTATCTTGTCGCCATCTAGTAGCGCTCGTGTTTATTTCTACGATTGTAGCGACTTTCCTGTGTGTTTACAAAGTGTTTTCGTGGTTTTTCTAGAAAATTGAATCATGAAAACATCTTAACGCTTTTAAAATATGTTCCGTACCCACGTCCGGATTTTCTCAAAACTTCCTTTTCGCCATTAACAAAACCCTCACGGGGTCGAAATCGATTTTAATATAACTGATAATTATATATGTGGCCGCCATTTATGTTCCTATCTGACGTAATTTCGATATACGAGTAAGCATACCGTATTATTTGTACCATGAGAGATTCCACATCTCCGCTCTCCGCCTATTACACTGAAGCGTCGGCCTACGGCTGCACCTCGTGTAATTTTCGCTTTCTTCGCTCGTTACACTAGAGCGTCGGCCTACGTACGGCTGACGTCGTGTGATTTCCGTTTATTACGTTGGAACGTTAGCTTACGGCTGCTCCTCGCGTAGTTCCCGTTTTCTCCATTCGACACACGTAAGTGTCGGCCTACTGCTATACCTCGTGTGACTTCCGTTTATTACGGTAGAGCGTCGGCCCACGGCTGATCTCCATACACCATACAAAGTGCGTGCGTCAATTTGTATCGCAAGTTTCACTTTTAATTACCATTTTGCGAATTAAAAGTCACGCATAAAGCAATATTGTACAATCAAGTCAATACATTATACCTAGGTACATAAAAAGAATCTAGTAAATGTACAATTGTATATATGTATAAACAAACTTTGAAAGTAAGTAACAAGTGCGAATTCATTCAATAACAATACAAAAAGAGGATTATTGATAATAATGAAATAAAACCCCGAATTTTATACATTCTTTAATGAGTATGAGACCAGTGGCGGTTTCTGTATAGGAGCACATGAGCACGTGAACCCCCTAAACCAAATCCTCGATTACAAACTAATACAATCGATTTTACTCGATCTTAATATATTCGTGAAAATATAACGCGGCGAAATACGTTTATTAAAAAAATCACAAACTTAAACTCGTAAATCTTTAACTGTTCCCAAAAAAACGTACATTTCCTCAAAGATATAAATAATAATTGATTTTTTTAGAAAAACAAAAATAAATTGGCAACCGCGCAGCCGCAGTTAAAAACACGCTGCATCGTTAAATCCCTCTGCAAAAAGCCGACAAAGCAAAGCCGCCGCTAATGCGCTTTGGTGTAGCCGACAAACAAAAAAGGAAATATATAGTACGTAAAAAAGATAATGAAATGCACACAAAACAAACAAAGTAGTATTGTAAGTAAACACTAAACAATATATAAATAAGAATTATGGATGTGAACAGTTTTACTGTACAATATTTGAAAGACAATTTTAATTCGTTTAGTTATGAACAAAAAATTCAAGTTAAAAGTGTGGGCAGACCAAAACTAGAACTTAATTTGACGCAAACTACAAAGGGCAAATCTAGAGACTTTACAAGAAATTTTAAGAAAAAAATGATGGATTTTAGTTAAAAATTTGCATGTTCTTGATTTTGTGAACACCCTACGTTTCCGACCACGAGCCGCCACTGTATGAGACATAAAAGATAACCATCTGACGACAATAAAACTAAAATAAGTATATTAGTAGCCTTCTTTTTAGAAAAATCTCATATTATCTCAATTCACTAGAGCAGACAGCATATTAGAGAAATTGTTTAAAATGTTTAGGGAAATTTTTCTAGGGAATTAAAAAAAGAATTCCTGGCAACACTCACGAAACTACAACCCACTCAGTCTATATCGGAGAGCGCGTAGTAAAAAGTCGAAGCGAACCGTGGAAATAAATTAAATTAATATCAGCGAAATAAATAGTAAATATAAATATTAGTAATTAAGTGGATTAGTTTATAATAACTGTTTTGTTATTTATTAATTAGCATTAGTGTTTATATACTATTAGACTTTAAGTGTGGAAATACATAGTTTTTATTAAATATATCGCCGTGGTGATTATTTAAATCCTGGAAACGTCACTGTATGCTTACTAATTTGGGGCTTCATTTAGTTATATAGCGGTTTGTGTACTAACTGTAAAAACTGACTTGAAACTTAACGGAAAATTTATTGGACTTATTAAAGATTAATTTTCTATAAAATCTTGCTTGAGTCATCACAAATGTTAATACTAATTCAAAGGGGTTTGCGTAAAGTTAATTAATTTAGCATAAGCAAAAGCCGTTACCTTGCGCAAAGATTAAAAATTAAGCAAATATTCAGGATCACAACAGATACCTGTATATAATAAACAAATGCAAATACAAACTTCGCCGCTCTAACTGAAGGCTTCCAGGAGGGCTATTTTTTAGGAAAGGGTACCTAAATAACAACATTGTTATATTACAAATGGGCATAAGTATAGTAATTTATACAGGGTGAGTTTTTTATCTTGAGACAACGGAATATCTCTAAAACACTGCATCAAATCAATAAAAAGATCTTAATAAGATTTGTTATAATATAGGGGCTCACTGAATGGTGCCGAACTCGATCCCCCACCTCACCACCCCAGAGTGGGAGGGGGGACAACTTTGAAATCTTAAATGGGAATCCCCATTTTGTATTGCAGATTCGGATTCTACGCCATCAAGTATGTAGTTTTGTTTGAAACTTTTTTTTCGATTCGTAATTAATAATCTGAATGGAGATCGGACAATGTGTAAGTATTCACAGCTTGTCAAGTACTGAATAAAGTACGGTTTTGTATCGTTGAATAGCATTCCAATTACGAATAAATAAATGTATTGAAGTGAAGGAGCACAGTTTCGAACACATGGCTTTTGAAATGTTATTTAATGTTAAAATAAAAAAAAAACAAAATCATGTTTGCTTGCTTCTCTTTTGTGTGTATTTTTTCTAGACGTTCACAATCATGTTTTTTGCGATTACAGTACATCTATTACAAATCGAGTTCAGCACCATTCAGTGAGCTTCCTACATTATAACAAATCTTATTTTGATCTTTTTTGATTTGATGCAGTGTTTTAGAGATATTCCGTTGTCTCAAGATAAAAAGCTCACCTATAGTTGAGAAGACGAATCATTCGTTGAAAAAAAAACACAAATATTTGTTTTAAAATAATATTATTAACATGTTACAAGAGTAATAAATCCAAAATTTATAATTCAAAATTATTACATTATTCGCAACTTTCAGATCTACATTTTCTTTGTGAATAATAATAGAAACGTAAACTAATTTTTGGCCTCGTTTATGTTTTAGACAGTTGCACTTCAAATTTCAATCCCAAAAGACATTGTTTAATCCCGTAGGTACATGTAAATAACGATAGTAATCGCATTAGACTAAGAAAGAAATTTTCCCTTAACTACAAACATTAATTTGCATTACATGCTTTAACCAGCTCTCGTGTCTTTTGGCTAAATTTACTTGCGCACTATTTGTACTTGAAATATTATTGATAAAATCAGTCTCTGTTCTTATTAACAACTTATATAAAACTGTATTCTCCGCAGTCCTAGATTCGCTTTTAAAAAGTTTGGGATGCTTCTCGCCGTTCTCTCGAAGATTCCTATCCGCAGCTAGATCAGACAGACTGGCTTTGATGATGTTAGTGCTTTTGGTTAAATTTGTCTCGGTGATTTTAACATCACGTATCCATTGCGAATTGAAGTGCCGATACAACGTTTCCAATAACGTACAAACGACAAATCGACGGTGATACCAAATAGATTCATGACCGGGATATGAATCATTCAATTCTCGACACGTATATAAGAGTTCGAACAAAAGCACGCATATATTACAAATGGGAAAATCCCCAGATTTAATCGTGGAATCACCTAGTAGATGTAATAGTAAGGATTCGTTTGAATTATGCACGATATGTAAATAATTAACTACAAATTGCTTAAAGTCTTTAAAATAACTATCAGTTGGTGGTAATTGCCACAATAACGACAGCAATCTTTGTCTATAGTGGAACCCCGAGTGTTCCGATACACTTCGGAAGATCCAATCGAAAGATGAAGTAAATTCTCGTTTAATCACTGCAGATTTTAGAAACGTATCCGGAATCGATTCGATCAACCAAATTTTATAGGACCAAGCATGATAGTTATTACCTGCTTTTCTGCAAGCCATCGTCGCTATAGAAAACTCCTCATCTATCAACGTCTCAGCGTTACGCGCATTTTTCAATAAACGCTTAATAATCCATTTACGATGCGCAAAAGTCTCATTAGATTTACTTTTATATGACAACACAAGCTTCGTCAACAGTAACTCCTTATCTGTTTTAATTAAATTCATTTCTAATAGATCTTTACGCATATTCCAAAATGTCGTAACCTCTGGTTGGATTAAAACAGCTCCTAAAAGTAACCGGTTTATCCTCTCCGTGTCCGATTGGCATAAATTCCGTTTCAACTGCTTCCTAATTTTCAATAAATATGAATGGATGTATGAATATACGTGTTTTACGCACCACATCTCTAATCCTACACTGTGCTCTTCATATAATACTGGGGATTTATTTTTATTATTCTCAGTTATAGGCACAATATCAAACTGTTTCCTAAAATAGGTTTTAAAAATTATTATGTTGAAGAAAATAACTAAACGCACTTACAAGTTATCATCATAGGCGATTATGTTCTCCAAGTCGACTAATATCTTTTCAACCATCGAGTTATCTTCTTGCATGTTTTATTATAAAACGTTGAATCGTACGTAGGTATCGTTATCTGTTTATGACGCTGTACATTGTGTATTATATCAATTATATATTCTTCTCTTTTACTATTTGTTAGATTTGGTATCACTATTAAAAATATATTTATTCTAAGCGGCAGGATTTATATAATTATTGCTTTAATTTGATTTTGTACAAACTAATCGCATGAACACAAAAATGATTGCCAAAAATAATACTGGCTTTTCCTTGTGTGACAACTAGATAACCTCAAACATTGGTATCTGTCATGCTGTCACATTACAATGCGCCATCTAACCAACAGAACTTTTAACGAACTAAACTTTAAGCGGAATGTTCAAATGAAATTGAAGGTTAATTATAGTAGTGTAATAAAAGAGTTAAGACAAAATATAAACAAAAAATGAATAATATCTTAATGTAGTTACATTTTATTTCACTCTTCATCTATATTTCATAATATAAAATAACTTTATATTAATCTGTTACAAAGTGTCTTGTTTTAATTAAAATTTAAAATTATGACAAACATTAAGGCAGAAAGAAAGAGGGCGTAAGTTCAAATTGGTTCAAATTAGGAAACCCTATCTGTTTGTTACCTCGTTTAAAAAGAATTTTCCTTTTTTTTGTAGATAATTTAAATTTATGTAATTTAAATTTTCTTGTGAATTATTTGCTTGAGTTAAATTAAAAAAATATTCAATATGATAAAAAATATTTACACAGGTGGTGCAAAATAGTTCACAAAGTACACCATATCTCCTTTATGTATTCAAAAAGCTATGTTTATGGAAATTGTATGAGAATAGAAAGTTTGCAATTCAAAAACACTTTGAATTATATAGGATGTTTCATAAAAGCGAGATGGTAGAAAAATATATTTTTTAAATGGGATAATCTTTTTGTCTTACATACGTTTGGATTTCCCCAATGACTCTCCAAACAATACCATGATTAGTTTTGCATGTTAAAATGGCCCAAATTGGAAGAAAAACATGGTATATATCCTATATCCTCTGCTATCAGTTTCAAGCTATCCTAATTATATTAATAAAAATTGACACCAAAGAAGATAAATGTTTAGCGGAGAGTTTAAACTAACGTCTAAATAATTGTCATACATGGCTATAAAGCTACCAACTTGTCGAATTTTAAATTAATTTTTCTTTGTTTCTTTTGTTTTATGGGATACGCTGCTCTAACTAACTTTTTCATCTTAAAGCAGTCGTTGGCCCCCTATTAGTTTAATTAAGGTTTCCCTATACAATTCTGCTAGTTTTTTTTCTGTTTTTTAAAGCCGCATTTCCACTTAACCAGCATTAAGAAACTTTTTGTTTCGGCTACTTGTTTCTGGAATGTTTCTAAATTTTCCTCATTGCAGAATATTCCGGAAACAAGCAACAGAAACAAAAAGTTTCTTAATGTTGCTTCAGTGGAACCGCAGCTTTATTCTAAAATGCATTGTAAACCTTGTTGACAAATGGAACAAACCTAATTTAGTTAGCAGTAGCAGCGCTAGATGACCCAAAAATTATTTCGAGTTTGACAGCACTGGCAGCACCTTGACAATCCCAACAATCCCCAGACCTCAATCCCTATTCCGCATTAGTCATACGGCATGAATCACTTTGTTTTTGACGAATAAAACAGAAACAAAATCCAAATTAAATGACTGTTATTGTCATTTAATTCATATAAAAGTCATCTGTAGTATTCTAATGGCCGATCCACGTTTGAGAACGATAAAAATCAAGACTGGCGTAGTGAGGCGATTAGCTAAAGAAAAAGTAACGTACGAGAAGGAAGCAGAAAATCAACGTCAACGGATAGAATCGTATAAGAAGCAAGGTAAAGATGAATACGAAGTGCGGAAACAGGAGGAAGTGTTACAAGAGAGTTTGATGATGGTACCTGATTGTCAAAGGCGCCTATTGAAAGCGTACGACGAGTTGAAGCAAATTTTGGACAACGAAACAGATTTGAAGGACAAAGAGGAATTTTCAGCAGCAGAAAAGGTGTTAGAAGAAGCTCGTGCCCAGTTACCAAAACCTGGCGAGGTTTTGCATATGTGTTAGAAAGTAAGTTTTTTCCTTTGAATATTTTTTTAAAGCTTTTGTTACTAAAATGAATAATTGTTTAAATACTGAATATACCAACTATAATACTGAAACGCCTGTCAATTTTTACGATTACAATGCTGTTAAATATGCTGATCCGAGACTGAGTTTTCTCAATAAGGCTTCCACTTACACAAATGAAATTCCCCAGCCGTATTTCCCCGATACACAAGTAAATTATGATCTTTCATTGCAATCCCCTGAAATCGAAATTGAACACAAAACAGATGACGAATTATATATAGAAACTTGGCTGTCAAAAATTGGTAAAATTCACATCAATTTAGATTCGACAGTAGAGATAATACCGACAAAACGGAAAATTTCAAAGAAACCAGCAAGGAATTCATATAAGTTGAGTACTGCAAAGCAATCATTAAAAAGATGCTTGAATGTAATAAAAAAACTAGAAAATATATACGAAGAATTAAAAGAGCAAGTGGAAACAATTTCCTCTGTCGAATGGAAGAAGAAAACTGTTGATATCGGCAACTTGAAAGGTGAACTTACATCTCTAACATCTCAATTTGACAATAGCCAGATAAAAGCTACGATTAACCAGAGGAGGAAGAAACGCCGTAATCAACACAAAGCTAGGCAAGCGAGGAAAATTGAAATGATGGAAATGAAGAAAACCCAAGAGAAAATCAGTGACGAAATTGATCTTTGGCTTAGAAATATGAAGGAAGAGGTGGAGAAGGCAAAGATGGAAGAGAAGATGCAAAAGGATGCGGATTGTGTTCTGGCTGAGGTGACAATGAAAAAATCTGATGCTCGCAAGCAGTTATCATTAATATCTGCTTTAATCAAATTAAGAAACTTGCGGGAGAACATGACAGTGCAACGAGGGGAAAAGGTTTCCTTAGAGGATCGGTCGGCCTTTAATAAACTAACAGAGAAGCTAACGAATATGTGGGAGGACACGACAAAGATCTACTTGAAAGAAGAACAATGCTTGAGGCTTATGTTAGAAACCAGTGTTAAAAAAGATACTAGTTCGCTAATATCTAAAACAGAAAAGATAATCGAGCAATGGGATTATTGCTTGTTTGGTCCGAAATGCATTCCATCAAATACTTATTGGGGTTTGACTTCGGCTGATAAGAGTATCGAAAATTTTATTGCGATTAGGAAGAGTTGGGATACGTTTCTAGTGGACGGCAACAGTGAGCTGGGTTCTAGGATACCAGTGGGCTGGTGTTTGCCAAATCTTAAAGCAAGTGAAAGTTGGACTAAATACTTGAAAGATACTTAATATTCTTTTTAAAAATATGTAAGACTTCAGTTTATATTAATATGTATTAACGTAAAATTTATAATAAATTGCTTTTTTATGCTTTCAATTTTATTTATATTTTATTCCTGCTAGAACCTAAAAGTTATTTTTACCAATGGAAAAAGTTGAGGGGCAAAATTAAGTAAGTTGGAGGTATATACGCAGTAAGGTATATACAGAAAAGTAATTAAATTCTAGGTTTTGCTTACACGGCGCCATCTATTTTCATATTCTGCTAATTAAAACCAGTCGCAACCTATATTTTGAATTCTTTGTTTGACTTTCTAAATGCTGCCATCTATAGAAATTTCTGCTGATTGCACTATAAAGTGATCTATAATGTAAATTACCTTAATGCGAAGTTAAGTCCATGCAAATGCTGGCATCCAGGTACGTTTTATCAAATACGATATAAATATATATACTAGATACTAGTATTATATTTGATACTATATAGTTTAACATTTGATTTTATATTTAGACTGCTTATAATTATTGCCATCTATGCATATTTTTATTAACTGCACTATAAAGAAACCTGTAATGTAGATTACTTTAATGGCAACCTAGATCGTTGTCGATGCTGCTATCTATTCGTACTTCTTAACTATGTCGTAAAATGATCTGTAAGTGAAATTACTCTGAAATGATTGCACGGATTGCACATCAAATCTTTCTAAATGCTACCATCTATTCTCAATTCCTAGTAACTATGCAATATAGTGATCTGTAATATCACCCCCGACGTGGTTGCTTGTTAGGTCGTTAGGGTCGTTAGGTCGGTTTGATCGTTGTGAATGCTGCCATCTGCGTACATTTCTTATTAATTTTGTTATGTATGTAGTTTCCTAATTTGTTTCGCTTATTTCAGGCTGGTATTCTACTTTCTTAGGGTTATTGACGTTTCTACATACTTAGTGAACTTTTTTTTTCAGAAAATTCCTCTGTAATTTGTACAGATACGACAAAAACAGATTTTTATGAGTTGTAGAATTATAATTTTCTATAACCTGAAATTATTAGCATTTCTACAGGAATTTTCGTATCTTCTGTTCAGCCTCAACTTGTTTTCTTAAGGGGCGTTAAAACCTCTTTCGCGCCAACATTTAATGCCAGTTTAACATGGGTTACTTTGTTCAAGTTATTTCGCAACATAGGCGGTTTTCTGGAAAACAGGGCATTTATACACTCTCCATGAATATTGCGGAGTGAAAACGATACATTTTCCATTGCATACTTAAAAATATATTGTTTAATAATAGAAAGTGAAACATGCATGAATAGGCGATGTAGAAAATTAACAAAAAATTTAAATGTGGAGCTGTAAATGTAGATAAAATTGCATGGCTTCACTCGGGAATTGTTGTAGAAATAAAATAAACATAAGAGTAGCTAATTAAACAAACTAATTATGATAAACAACTTGAAAAACAAAATTGGGATACACAGAAGAGAAGTTTACAGATATCTGCTACAACAGATATTACTTTGGTTTGGCATTCGTGACATAGATGGCACACCAAAAAGTATGGTTTTTAATGTCATTAATTAGAAATACTTCATGCTTTTATATGTTTCCGTAGTGCAATTCTCTGACGAAATGTATTCTATTGTAATAGCTTGTTCATTTCTTCTTATAAACTATGCAAAGGATATTAGATATTAGAGGAATTACAGTGTAATGTATTATTCAATTAAAATAGAAATTGGAGTTTTATTGCAAAAAAAAATGCGGGGTTTTATTTTATTTTTTGTAATTTTGCAGTGGAAAAAAAAACAATATTATGTTAAAAAAGTTTATTTTAAAAATCCTACTATTTCGTCTTGAATCTCAAAGAGTAAAATGTGTATTTCACAGTGTAACAGTAAGGACATAATTGTTGGCACCTCTGATGTTTTGTGGACACGCTTTCGTGACCTACAAATACAAAGTGAACTTAGGGGCATCTTCTAGCGACAGGGAAATAAATAATCTTAAGTATTATATTATATGTATAATGTATACCATAATAGACATTACTTTATTAATGTGATGTTTGCTTTGACGTTGAAATATTTAAAAGAATCATGACTAGTAGTGGAAGTTATAAGCAAATAGCTTTATAAGTTTTTACAGGGACATAGAAGTTAACTGCATAATGTATTATAAATAAAACAAGAAAAAAGTTTTATTCACTGCTTTAATAATTTAATTTGTTTAATTATACCATTTTACTACTTCTAACAAAATTCTCCGTTCAAATCTTTTTAGGTTTCCAATATCCTAATTGATATGTAATACTTGTTGGTACAAAAAAATCATGGAAAACATTCATTGTTAAAATATATTGGCCTTGTCACCTTTGTTTTTTAATAATCTATTAAAGCGTTTAAATTGCAAGTCTTCGGAATGTATTTTCAGAGTATTCAAGCAGTTTTCCATAAATTTGTCTATATAAATATCCTACTGTTTACATTTCTCTGTCCATGTAAGAGCACTATAATACAAATGGAAAATGAATATATTTGATATAGAAAACATATGTAGAAAATTTACCACATTTTATTTATCAGAAAGAAAACAAAACTACATCTTGTTTTTATAGAATTATTGAAGCATGTTTCCACAGCACAATGTATTGCAGTCTTTGATCACTTTTTATTCATTGTAAGAAGTTATTTTTGCACACTTTAGAGCAAATAAAAGCAAAACTGTATGCTACGATGAAACAATCTAATATCTTTCGCAATAACTATACACACCACACAGAAATACACACGAACTAGTTATCTAATAAACAGTATACAAGATTAAAAAGATAAAATAATCTGAATAAAACAAATTTCGTTTATTTATAAAACATAAACAATAACATTACGCCAACTTGAAAAGATTTTGTGCACAAAATATTCGATACCACGAAGTCTGTCAACTGTAACTAGTATAATAATAATAAAATCACTAGTATCCCGGTATTTCAATTTAAATACATAAGAGAAAGTGAATACGCACGCCGCGATGTATTAGGCAAGCGCCCCAAACGTATAATCATAAATCATAATTGAAGGAATTTCCCAAGAATATGTTTACCAGATATTTACGGTTGAAACACGCACCATCTCTTTTCAGAACTACCCATCACTTTCTAAATTGTCACTTTAAACTTTTTTCCAACAATAGTAAGCGAATGGTACTAGTAGCGCCATCTCATGTTCAATATATTCGACAGAGAGTTGCATTAGAGTGATTTAGTTCGTGTTACGAAAATAGAGGGATGTGTACACCCCCTTAAATACAATACTCCTATTATTACTGCATTTTGTAAAATATTAGATAGTAAACTTGAAGCAAATAAGATGTCACATGTCTTAGGCCTGAACTCCTTAATTGCCAAGGTATCTTTGTCATTGATTATTTAAAAAATATATCACTTATATTATTTGAGTGATTTAATTGCCACTTAAAACAAGTGAACCAAATTTTAACTAGACTCATTAATTTCCAAGATATCTTTGATTTTCTAAAAATAATGTCGCTTCACTGTTTGGGAAAAGCGATTGTAATTTAATTACAATTTTAATATCTGGTATCTACCGACCTACTTATACCTGCAGGTGTGTTTATAGTTGTATTTTAATATACTGAGTGTTCGTCACTAACCTGCCTACTCAGTTAACTTTAAATCGGTATATCTTATTTTTTTAATAACCAGATTAGTGTATTTTATGTCTACCCACTTGGCAAGTAATGTTGCAGATATCCCAGTAATATTACATTATTTACTAGACAGCGATGTTAAACAAAAACATGTTACTGAAATTTTGCAGCAACATTAAATAATGATAGAAATATTGCAGACCATTACAGTAACATTTCAATGTAATCAGGAAAAAATATTTTAAAACAATGTTGCAAAAACAAAGACTTTGTTGTCAGAAATGTTGAGGTAATATTTAGTTGTAACATTGCCATATTTACAAAATTTACATTTTATAAAGTGTAAGATAGGTACGTATATATGTTTCTGCAAATTTAGAATTTTGAAAACACAAAACTAATGGAGCAAATTTTCTCTATAAAATAAATAATGGTGATGAAATTTTTTAACATTTTTGTAGCCTATAATAATCATGTTAGTGGGGTTGTGATTGCGCACTGCGCACTTGTAAAAGTTAGTATCGCTTGCCATCACAAGTGTTTTCGTACCTCGCATACACGAGTTGGCGTGAACCTGTGAACCCCCTCTTTCACAATATACGGTAATCGTGACTGGACAGGGCGTGGATAGGACCATCTTGGGATTGTGCGTCGCAATTATTTTGATGAGAAAAAATTCCCGTCGATAATGAATCAACATTATCAGGTAAGTTTTATTTATAATGCTAAAGTAGGTATGTCGATCCTTTCAAATTCATGGAAGATCTTTAAAGACAGATATGTATTATGTATATCATAACCTATATATGTTATAGTAAAACCTACCTGTTGTGGTATAAGGATGAGCAATGTCACGTAATGTCATTCTTAGAATTGATAGTAATTCTTGATCAAATACAAATTTTGCAATAATTATAAACAGATTTTCTGATCTCTATTTTTGACGGTTTTTTTTTTTTTAATTTCAGAGAGAATTAGAAGAAATATTGTACTCACAGATACAGAATACGAAATAACTGCCATGGAATGGTTTCGTTATGCAAAACAAAGATTTGATGGAAAAACAGCAAAATGTTCAAAGGAATAAAATGTTCATGTTAATTTATGTGCCCCATAATCTGTTTCCCATACTGAAGTTTATTAAAATGGAATTTAATGTATTCTTCTTAATCAATAAATGCCTTTATTGTCTTCTGTAAGCAGCATTTTACTTTTTAAAGTATTTATTAATGTATTTCGTTTACTTAAATAGCTATTTATAATATTATTCATAGTATTACTATTTAGTTTTTACATAGAACTATATGATATATGATTGACCATTTTAATGTATCTGCAAAAATAACTACAAAAAAAGACTTATAATGTTATATTATAAAAATGTCTTATCCATTATATTTTTCTGGCATTAATGTTTAATGTTAATATTGTAATTTTAGTAAGTGAAGATAAATTCGTATAAACAGAGGGGGCCCGATCTATCGAGGGTAACATGAAATTGTAATATTAACATTGAATTTCAATAAGACTGATTGAGATTCCGTTTTATATTAATTAATATAACCTTTCGATAAATCTCAACATCATGTTTCTTGTATAATGCAGCAAGAACTTTTGGAGTAAATAAAAGATCCTCATAGAAACATTAGCGTAGATATATTTATAGAAACATTTAATTGCCACACTGTATCAATATTTCTCTTTAATATATGAGAAATGTTACGGAAGAGCTATACTTCAACATTAATCGTCATGTTAAAGTAATGTTACTCGAAGACCTCGTATTAACATTACTGGGAAATATTGTTTCCTAACATCGCTTAAGCGGACATTAAACAGTCGTAGAAATGTTACTGCATGTGGTACATTGTATATATTTTTGTAACATTTCGCGTTACAAGATAACATTTAGACGACGTTATAGTCATGTTATTTTGCCAAGTGGGTATCTTTTCTATTTTTCGAGTTATTATAGTTTTCATTAATTTTTCATTGTTGCGATCATATTTATTGTAATCT